>OU342685.1:27702500-28255898 GCA_910589285.2 Mythimna ferrago
TAAGCAGTAAAATGTAACCAACAATATATTTTTAATATAATATTAAAACTTTTAAAACAGCGGGAATCATTCATAACTTCAATATTTTTTTAGTTTTTGTCTTTTTTCCTGCATCTGAATTGTGCGAAAGAAATGCCCGGGTGTCAGCATTGTGTGGACCGCCCGGGTGACACCAATGAGCTTACGAAGGAAGTGTTCACTGCTCAAAAAAAAATTACTAAAAAAAAAAATTGTCCCGATCTAAAACCCTAAATCCCGATTTGTTTTTTCGTCTGTCCCGATTTTCATCCAATCGGACCTGGCAACACTACTCGCGACTGAAAGACACTGCTTTATCCCCTAGTCACATAAACTACTATTAAATCTTGCTATTTGTATTTTACTTCTATAATTATAAAATTCTAATATCCGTAGCTGAAATTATTCGAAACTTAAACTTACGTAAACTTAGGTAGTTCGTAAAGGTCTAGAGCTGAACAGCAAGTAAGAAGACTGTAATACAAACCAATCTTATTTATAGGGAAGACCTGACGTTTAAGTGTCAAACCTGTCACTTAAATGTCAAATATCCTTCCACCTTCAACAAATCTCAGGTTGTTATATAAGCAGTTATTGATTTAAACAACTAATTAAAGTAGACATAAAATCTAAGATATATTACAAAGATCATTAATAATTACATAACAATTTAGAACATAATCATCAACACGGCTTTTTATAAGTTTAACGTTTTACGTTTGTAAACACAACAATATTATCTTTGGCAGGTTCATAAATGTTACCAATGTTTAAAATACTACTAACAATATACGTGAAAAATGAAAATTCCTAATTTAATTACGTCATAATAACACAGAATCTAACACGCGCCTAGAGATTTTTTGTTGTTTTATTGAAAAATACAGCTAAAAATTAGGTATTGTGGTTCACTGGCTTTAGTTATAAACAATTAATCATGCCTTCGTGTTGCATAAAACAGTGTGATGCAAGGAAAAGCAAAAATCAGCCTAAATTGACCATTCACAGTTTAGTAACCAGTTTTCGTTGCTTTTTCACGAATTTTGTTTAATGTTTTGATACGAGAAGAACTTTGGAAAGGTCACTGAGATCTGTGTTAGGTTTGTATAGCTTTGAGCGTTGTTATTTTCTATAAATCATTGCATTGCTGTGTTGACAAAAGAAAGTTGTCAATGGAGAGGTACTATACAAGGTGCAGTTTTAAAACTGCACAATATTTCAGGAGGTTGTAGTAAAACTCATAAATAATCATATAAAAAAACGATACCTGGTCAATAATCAGTAATACTTGTTATTTAATTTTTTAATTACTCTAAACTAAATCGATTGATCGATGGCCGCGGGGGCGTGGCTAGGGTGTGGCGTGCGGGATGATGATTGGATGATACATTATTTATGAAACTATCGTTGCGAGTTAGTGTGTGTGAAAATGACCTTTATTGTTCCGTGTTTGTGTGTGTGAAAAAAAGCGCGGTTATAAAAAAAAAAAAAATTACCTACTTATTTTATTATTGATTCGGGTCGAGAATCACTAACATAATTACCTCCTGAAATATTTTGCAGCTTTAAAACGACACCTTGTATTGTGGCGTGGCGTTTTCGGTATTTGAAAAAATTGCAGGACAATCGAAATGGAGCGCAGCGTCCTATACTTTATTCAAAAATAGTTTTTACAGTTTCCAAAAGAAAAAAATTATTATATCTCCCTAATATTAAGTAATTTTATTGCTAAAAATATAGCAACACTGTTTTTCCGCATTACCAACATTACGGAGAAAGAACTTCTTATCTTACATTTCATGCACGGCCGGTTAACTTCGAACCAAAGATTTTATACAAGGTTACTTTTTAGTCGTTTTAATCCCGTGGAGGGTCGAACCGGTGCATGAAACACTATCGATTTGTAAAGATAAAATTAAAAAATAAAATGCTTTTTTTTAATAACTCGAACCAATTCTCGTATAAATGAATAAATAATGCAAACCATTAGTAGACACCATTCCACAATAACAATAATAATGCGTTCACCTAGTCAACGTGGACTCACTAAAAATAGTCAATCCTAGATCAAACACGCCTCCAAACCCTATTTTATTGGCCATGCGACGCGGCGCGCGACCCGTGCGCCCCAGTGCCAAACTAGCTTTCTTTGTGTTAAACGTGCAAGATTATGTATCCAAAGGAATGCTATGCTCTTGTGAAGTCTATCTAACCAGTGACGATTCGGAGGTGATTAGTTATTAGGTTTATAACAGCCCCTAAGACGACCCATTGACCCAGAACTCTTAAAACTTTGAACAATTTAACGTGTCGTATATGTGAACAATTTAAGTGTTAAATAAATAAAAATACAAAGGCAATTTAGGTAAGTACCTAATAGGACTTTTTTTAAATCATTGTAACAGAACTTTTTTTAAATCATTGTAATCAAAATTATTGATTCCACATTTTTAAATACGCCGTAACTAGCAGGCCTGTAGAGATTTATTTTTACATGTAATGTAATTAATTACCTAACACTTTTAGCATAAGTAATTATTTTATTAGGTATGTCTTAGGCACAAAGCAGTTAAGTCCGCCCTAAGTCTGTAAAAGTATGAAGGAAATTTGGAATCATTTTATTTGTTTTACGCAAAGATCAGCTGAGCGAGTCAATGACCTTACTTGGCGACCGAGACGTAGGTACTATCTCGTGGCGTTACCAATTGTTTAATGTATTTTGCGAGGATTACCTTATCACTTGCTGTTTTTTTTTTTTTTAAAGTTACATCGCTCTATAAGCTTTGGATGAATAGTATTTTATAAGTGAAACCACCGGTTCAAAGGATTAAAACGATTAAAATTTAACAGTGTATATCCTAGTACTAGATTGACTACGACAGCCTCAAAAGCGTCCCCGAAACGAAAAGTTAGAAAGAGCCCTGTCATCCCGTTTTACTAGTGTGTCCATACACCAGCTACATACCACGGGACAATTTTCCTCTAAAGTAGTAAAAGATATTTTTGATTCATTAAATAGACATGCAAGTTCAAAAACAATTAATTAATAAGTATCAACTGATCTCGATATGCTTACCAAAAGGGAACTGTGAGTGTTCTCTGTAATGATTAGGAAATAGTTGATGTCTGTATGTCCTTATATTGGTGTCATATAGTTGCATCGATTAATATCAAATGCTTGAATTACCACCTACTAATTGATCTTGTCACGAAATTCATCCATCCCAGACGACAGACTAATCAGGAGAATAATATTTTTATTAAGAATAAATTCGAAGATTAAATATTACATCGCACAAATCCGCAGAATCCACTAGCTAGTGATTTACGGCCCATATCTTTTCCCAGAGAGGAGGTTTGAGTCCCAGCAGTGGGAACATTAATAGGCTAATTTTGCTTAAGCCTATTTTTAAGCCAACCCGCCCTGTATTTTGCTACTAATAACTACAGCGATATCCTCTTATGCGGCATGTGAGTATGAAATATATTATACTGATAAAAAAATGCCTAATGTGTGTGTACGTAAGAAGATCCGGCACCTATTTAGTTTATTCTTTTTGTGTTCGTAATTGTTAGAATAAGGTTTGTCTGAAAGAAAAAAAATGTTAGTTTATAATAAAAACTGATGTTATTCTTTTATTTTTACTTTATTGAAAATAGACCGATGCGTTAAAATGAATAAGATTCTCGAATGAACAATAATATCGATGTGAGGAAGCGTTTGGAGTGCACGCGCGTCGTTTTTGGAGATCGGTAACGAAGTGGTCACAGATAACTACATACTGAAGTGGTCCGAAGACACCTGTCTCGCATGCCACACCTCTCCTCTCGCCTCTTGCCGCCGCACCGCTCGCCGCTTTCCGTTGTCACGAGAGCAGCCGAAAATTGCCGAGCGGCCGAAGGTGCCTGATCTACAGGGAAGAAAAGATTAGTAAAATTGGTACTTGATTTAATAAAAAAAAATATTGTGCCTCCTCAGATATTTCTTAATTCATTAAACCCCAAGCGAAGCCGGCGTTTGCGCACTTATTATCTTACTATTGTGTCTCTAATTACCACATAAAAGCTTTGCTTTTAATAATCTAAAACTTGAACAGTAGACAACAAAATTTTATAAAATTGCATCACCCAGTCCGTCTTCTCAGTCGTTTATGATGCCCCTTCTCTATGTATTTTTACAGGTAATTAATATATTTTAATTCCCGCATGAAATTCAAAACGATGTTTGTTGTCACCCTACATAAATAATTTGTAAACAAAACAGCAAACTTACCTAAAAAATGAAATCCCACAACCAGGATACCCATCACTATTACAAAACTTTACACAGCAACGTTTAACCATGTTGCATACTATAAACTTTACTAAATATTGTGTTAAAAACTTGTAACAAATAGAAATAGGTACAACTATAGCCATAGGTAAACATCGGCCATATTGTTTATTGATGTCAATCTGAGTGTTGCCCTTCATAATTTGAAAATTACTACGAATAGCTACTATATCTAAATGAAATCATCATTAAATACAAGAAGAATGTGTATAAAATTTCAAGAAGCATTATTTTGAAATATTTTTTTTTGTTGCAGTTGATTTTATGTTGCACACCTATCAATATGCATGAACGTGGACTATTTAACGATGACTTGAACAAGTTAAGAACTACCATCTGTTTTTAATTTTTTTCTGATAGGAGGTGAGAAAGGGACACAGGATTTATCTCACTGTCTTGCTCGGGACCATTTTTCCCTTTTGTGTGTCAATAACACACGTGAACTTAATGGTGATGAGAATAAAGAACACTTTAGAGAGTGTAATATTCCTTCGCAGTCAATCTTGTATTGTAGGAGGATATATAAAATCTTTGTTTGGTACCTACTGAAAGTAGTCTGTGGTCATTGATCCCAACCAAAGATTTTTTAGATATCCTAAAGTACATCCCAACTGACAAAGACAATTTTATTTTGAGTTTGACAACGCCGAGAGAGTTGCCAGATTGGGTATTATTTTCGTAAAACTGTGTAAAAATTGGGATTCGTGGAGTATGAAATAAAAAAAAACAATATTTAGGGAATGGAGACTTCTTCATATGTTTTTTTTCTTTATTTACAAACAAGTAAATTATTCCCGCAAATATTCGTACGCTCTGATTATTCTCGTGGACAATGGGCAAAAATGTATGGAACGAGGTACCCGCTCCAATAGTCATCATTAATATATCATTGAATAGACATTTTGATGCAGAAAAACGTCTACCATGGCGCCTGTCCCTATTCACGTTTGGAAAGCAGTAATCTCACTCCAAGTTTTATAAATGAGAATTTACTACTAACTACTTATATTAGTAAAATAAAGCTGGAATAAGATAGACCAATACTGCTGAGCGCGCTCGCCTACTGGCTGTGGGTGAATGGGAGTCGGGCCTTTGGCTACAGGCTTTACCGTCACCTAACATAGGTACTTTGCTAAGTGACACCACCTTCCGGATCGCTACATGCCTGCGTCTAGGTGCTCCTAGTGGAGCTCCACATCGATGTCAGTGTGGCGAAGCAGTCGACCGCCTCGGACACCATGGCCTATCTTGCAGCAGAAGCGCTGGTCGGATAGCACGGCATGCCAGTATTAATGACATCATCCGTCGAGCTCTTGTCACCGCCGGGGTGCCAGCTGTTTTAGAGCCCAATGGCTTGGCACGTGACGATGGGAAGAGGCCAGATGGGATGACTATAATGCCTTGGAAATTGGGTAGGCCTTTGGTGTGGGATGCAACATGTGTCGACACCCTTGCGCCATCCCATCTTCTGAGTACGGCGGGCTGTGCTGGGGCGGCTGCTGCAGGTGCAGAAAACCTCAAACGGCGTAAATATAATAACCTTATTGGAAGTTATGTGTTTGAGCCGTTTGGGGTTGAAACTCTAGGGCCATGGGGTCCGAGCGCTCATCGAGTTGTCCGGGATATCAGCAAACAGTTGGTCGACTCTTCGCGTGACCAGAGGGCTGGACTCTTCTTCAGTCAACGAATCAGCATTGCCATCCAGCGGGGCAATGCTTCCAGCGTTCTGGACACTTTTCCCACTGACATCGATGTGGACGAATTTTTTGATGCCCTGTGAGTTTTCCCCATTTTTCAGCCTTTTTTACTCGTTTGTACATATTATTATTTTAAGTTTGTATATATATTATATACCTAGATAGACTTAGACGATGATATAACACACTTAGGATACTATTATTAAAAGAAGTAAGAAAACAAGCGTTCTTCAAATAAAAATCATATATTTTAGCAATAAGTGAGTAGATTTAAAACATTACATATCGGTATCAACTATAACAGCATTGAGGAAAGATGCCGGAGCAGTAAATCCCGTATGCCTCGCATAGCCTAGGTACCACACGATGGACACTATATGTGCACAAGTGCCTATCGTACGTCGCCCGGTTAAACATGTGCAATACTCTTGGACAATATTATTTGTACTGCTGATCAATATGTAACAAAAATATGTTTTTATACGGACATGTCGCGACTGGATTCGTCCACGCAAAAGCCAGGCATCTTCGTGTATGCCATAGTCTGGCAGATCTTCAAGTGCTCCCTCTCTGTACGTTTCAATTATATACAGACCATTTGATAAATGCTCGGCACAATAAGATCTTGCCAGTTGGTAGGTACCTAGCGCTAATAGAATTATATCCTCCTCCGTCATTGAAGGGAAGTTTTCGATCTGGCTCGCTTCCATCCTCTGAAAATCTACTCTTCTGTGATTAAGCCGTTTTCTCTCTACATACATATGCAGAAGATTCGGGGTATCTATTTTCTGCCTTATGATATTGACGAATTCGTCTGCGTGTACGCTATCCACGATGGGTTGGTGGAAGTGATTCGTCAGGTCAACGTTACTAGCGGGTAACAAGTCCAGGAGGAGCGCAGGGGTCAGTAGTTAATAAAACCAAGATAGGAAAGCACAAAAGAAACTCAAACAGCAGCTAAACGTCGTCACGAGCGCAAAACGAACGAGCGACTGACGCTCTGTGGACTGACGCGGACACGGGACACGGGACGCCTCCCCCACTGCTCCTGCGCACACCCCGCGCTCGGGAGCAGCGGGGCTCGAGTTAAAAGGAGGGATGCATGCCAAAGTAAAAGCGTTATTAATAGAAAACATGAACGGAAATGCAGAAAATATTACCTTGGTACTCATTTTCTTACATATGTAATGAAATGACCTCCTTGGAAATGACATTTCATTTTTTTAATTTTTAAGCTGTGGATACGGGGTGACGTATCATTCAATGACAGATGATGTTTAGATTATTTTGTGCATTTTATTGTTATAAAAACTTGTAGAGAGATAATTAAAGGGATATAATTGAGGAGGCGATATTATTAAACTTTAAATGTCGTTTCTTTGTTTTCAGGTGAGATAAAAGTGTAATTTTAGTTAAACGATAATTGTTATACCTACTGTAAAAGCATGTTGAATAAAACAAATCTTTGTTTTCAGAGAAACAATTTGTGGTTTATTTCGAAAATCCTCAATAAAACCCATTATACATATATAAGTGGTACCTAATATACTCGTATATGTATGTTTATCGCCGGGGCCACGGGACTGTATAAACAGGTTACCGTGGCCCTGGAACGCAAAGGGCAACCTAAGGAACAGAGTTTTTATTAGTTAGTAAGACTGTCGTTTATCTCCAAACGCAATCAGATTTGAGGCTGGCGGCCATAGTAAATATTGTTCCTCTTGTTAAGACCTTTTAAACGACACTACAATCATATCTATTGGAGCCGGGTACCAGCCGGGTACCATTTTGCCCATTCTCCTTTGCTAAATCCTAGATTTATCAACTTTTTCTCTTTTATGTTTTTTGTTTATCGATTTAAAATTCTCTTGCACTTATCATCTCCTAAAATCTGTAAAATAATTTGTAGGTTATACTAGCTTTTTAATCACGTGTGTGACCTGCAATACCGATTCTTATGGTAACTTAATTCAAGCACCTGCCTCTCACTTAGTTAAATCCCGGATTGTAATTTGTAAAGCTTAGCATCAAGTTAATTATTAGGCTAATTTTGAATTCATTTTCAATCTTTCAAGGGCTGTAGGTAACTGATTTAAATATAAGAATGTTAACTTATTTTGAACGTAAGGTATTCTCAGTTGGAAATTTAAAAAAGTACTCGTGAAAGAATTATATCGATACGTTATTTTTTTTTTTTTTGAATTTTTTAACTGTGTAATCATTTATTTACAACGAAATAACTATAATTACAGTAAATTAAAACAAATAAAATAAAACCCTACACTAATTACAACTAAAATCACACTATAGTATGGCGTCAAAAAACTCTTCCACATCGTTGTCGACTGGTAATGTGCCCAAAAGACTGGCAGCATTGCCACGCTGTATGGCAATGATTATCTTCTGTCCGAGGTAAAAGCCAGCCCTTGGGTCACGCAAAGTGTCAACTAGACGTTTCGATAGATCTTTAAACAACTTGTGAGCACTCGGACCCCACGATCCGAGAGTTTCAACCCCAAACGGTTCGAAAATGTGACTTCCAACAAGGTTGTTATATTTCCGCTGCTTGAGGTTCTCCGCAGCACCAGTACGACACGACGAGCTAGGAAGATGGGAAGGCACAAGAGTATCGACACAAGTAGCATCCCATTCTAAAGGCCTACCCATCTTCCAAAGGAATAACGACATGCCGTCCGGTCTTTTACCATCGTCGCGTGCCAAGCCATGGGGTTCAAATACGGCTGGAACGCCGACGGTGACAAGAGCGCGACTGATGATGTCGTGTATATTCGCGTGTCGCGCTATGCAACCCGCACTTCGGCTGCATGACAGACCGTGGTGTCCGAGGTTGTTGACGACTTCGCCACATGATGAGGAGAACCTCATCGCTGCCACTGTGGCGAAGTCGTCATCGTAGTCGTGCAGCAGGGAGCACCTAGACGTAAGGCAACAGCGAAGCGGATAGTGTTATCATCGAGCAAGGTGCCAATGTTCGACGACAGTAGTGTGTGTGCTCTCTGCAACACTGTTCTTGCTGCACATAAACGACCTACTTAAACCCGGTACCTTTGGGTATGCAGACGATAGCACTGTTGCTGAGAGCTACGTGTCCGGTGCACGTACTAGTGGGTCACAAATCCAGTCTTTGCGAGAGGCTATGGTTGAGCGCTTGAACTGGTCCTTGGAGGTCATATCCGATAGGGGCGATGCCAACCTAGTCAAGTTTAATGCTACTAAAACCCAGGCATATCTTTTTTTCCGCTAAACGGAGGCAATTTTACCCAGCTCCAACATTCCGGGGTGTGACCGTGCCGATGACCGAAAGCCTTGAGCTTCTTGAGGTAACGTTATCGTCTACCCTCAATTTCGGCTCTTACATCGAGGCAAAAGAACACCAGGCTGCCAAAAAACTGGGGATCTTAGTTAAGATGAGGCGGTACTTCACGCCGGAACAGCTGCTCAACCTATTCCAAGCGCAAATTCGATCATGCATAGAGTACTGGTCTCATCTTTGGGATGGGTCTGCCAAGAATCAGCTTGATGCTCTGGAGTCTTGTGTCTCTGGATGCGCTTCTAGAGTCAAAGCTCCAAAGCCTAGAGCATTGACGCCGAGTTGCTGGCCTGACGGTTTTCTATCGATTACACTTCGGCGAGTGTGCGTTGGAATTGCATAATTTAATTCCGCCAAGTCCGTTCCATCAGTGGACCACTAGACGTACGGCGTTGCGCCATCGGTACATGGTGGATATCTCACCCATTCGTACAAAGCGTTTTGGAAACACATTCATTATGCATACAGCTAAGGAGTGGAATTCCCTGCCGGTATCTGTGTTTCCTGATAGCGTAGACGTTACTTCTAGGCAAGCGTGCTCCATCGTCGGCCACATCATCGCTTACCATCAGGTGAGACGCGATGGTCAAACGCGAGCCTATCAATATATTTAAAAAAAAGGGATGAAACAGTCCTCTTCGACAATGTAAGGCATTTAAAGAACCAAGGCCTACGTTGGATTTCGGGCTGTATGGTTGCATAGTAGATGCCCTTGGTTTTGGAGGTCGTCTTCCATGTTTCAGTCCACGAGTTAAACAACTTGGGTCTGACACCATTCCGCAAATCGTAGTTATGAACCACGTTGTGCTTTCGATCAGTCGGATTCGATGTGGCCTACTTTGCTAACGAATCAGCGCACTCGTTGCCAACAATACCCGAATGGCCGGGGATCCAGGCTATCTCGATGTCCAAACCGTTTTGAGAACATTCAAATAACAAGTTCTTATTATCTACAATGATTTTACTATGAAATCGATTTTGTTTTAAGGCCTGAATACTACTATGGGAATCTGAAAAATTTACTGATCTTGTTATTTGATAGGACTTAATATAGTGTCTTGCTTCAAGAATCCCAATACATCATCATCATCATCATCATTTCAGCCGATACACGTCCACTGTTGGACATAGGCCTCCCCCAAGCGTCGCCACATCGAACGTTCCTGTGCGTCCCGCATCCACCGGTTTCCCGCTACCTTCACCAGGTCGTCGGTCCACCTTGTAGGAGGCCTTCCAACACTGCGTCTTCCGGTACGCGGTCGCCACTCCAAAACCTTTCGGCCCCAACGGCCATCTGTTCTGCGAGCAATGTGCCCTGCCCATTGCCACTTAAGTTTGGCAATTCTTTGTGCTATGTCGGTAACCTTAGTTTTCCTGCGGATATCTTCATTTTTTATTCGATCACGCAAGGAAACCCCGAGCATAGCCCTTTCCATTGCTCTTTGGGTGACTTTGAGCCTTCTGATGAGGCCCATTGTGAGCGACCACGTTTCGGAGCCATATGTCATCACTGGCAACACGCACTGGTTAAAGACTTTCGTCTTGAGACACTGTGGTATGTTGGACGAGAAGATACCGCGTAGCTTCCCGAACGCTGCCCAACCGAGTTGGATTCGACGGTTGACCTCTTTCTCGAAGTTAGACCTACCCAACTGGACTGTCTGTCCGAGGTAGACGTATTCGTCCACAACTTCGAGTGTAGAGTCTCCGACCTTGATAGGAGTGGGCGCTACATGGTTGTTAATCATGATTTTGGTTTTATCCATGTTCATTTTAAGACCCACTCTTAGAGAAGCTCTACTGAGGTCATTGAGCATTGTGCTGAGCTCCTCCATAGTCTCCGCCATGACTACGATGTCGTCGGCAAACCGAAGGTGAGTGATGTACTCGCCATTGACATTAATGCCTAGTCCACTCCAGTCCAGAACCTTGAAGACATCCTCCATTGCGGCCGTGAACAGTTTCGGAGAGATGACATCTCCCTGCCTCACACCTCGCTGCAGGAGGATAGGTTTCGAGGTCTGGTCCTGGAGTCGGACTGACATGGTGGCGTTTTCGTACAAACACCTCAGCACTTCGATGTACCGATAGTCAATTTGGCACCTTTGGAGAGATTGCAGCACTGCCCAAGTCTCGATCGAATCAAAAGCTTTATTGTAGTCCACAAACGCTAGGCAGAGAGGCAGGTTATACTCCTCGGTCTTCTGTATGACCTGCCGTAGCGTATGTATGTGGTCTACGGTGCTGAAACCTTTTCGGAATCCGGCTTGTTCGGGAGGCTGGAAGTCGTCAAACCTGCGCGCAAGACGGTTCGTGATGACCCTGGAAAACAGCTTGTAGACATGGCTCAGAAGTGAGATGGGCCTGTAATTCTTCAGCAGGGTTTTATCACCCTTCTTAAAGAAGAGTACCACCACACTTCTGCTCCATGCCTGTGGCGTTTTTCCCTCGAGTATGACGGAATCGAACAACTTCTGAAGGGCCTTTAGGACCGGTTTTCCACCCGCCTTCAGGAGCTCAGCCGTAATTCCGTCCTCACCCGACGCCTTGTTGTTCTTCAGCTGCTCCAGAGCCATCCTAATCTCGTACAGGCTGACGTCCGGGATATCTTCAGTGTAGTGTCGAGTCAATCTAGCTCTTGGATCGTTTGCCAGATTTGTAGCGGGTTTGGAGATTGACGTGTATAACTGTCCATAAAATGCCTCGATCTCTCCCAGAAGCTCCGATTTGGCGGATATGACTCTGCCATCTTCGGTCTTCAGTTTCGTGAGTTGGCTCTGCCCAATAGACAGATCCCGTGCAAAAACTTTGGAGCCCTTATTCCGCTCAATCGCGTCCTTAATCCTCTCGGTATTAAATCGGCGAAGGTCGCGTTTCAGAGACTTCGAGATCTGTTTATTGAGCTGCCGGTACGTGCACGCATTATCTGAAGACTGCAAAGTCATTTCACGCCTCTTCTTCATGAGCTCGAGAGTTTGATCCGTAAGCCTCTTGGTCTTACTTGTACGGGTCTTAAAAAACTGAGACCCGACTGTATGGACAGCTTCCACGAACCCATCATTATAATTGTCCACGGAGCTTCCTAGGCACTCGAAACGGTTTTGAAGTTCGAGCTGAAAGCTCTCGGAGTTTTGGATCTGGATCTGCGTAGGACGGAGCGTAGACTTCATCAGCCGAGATCTTTCAAGCTTGACATTGATATTCAATGTGCCTCTTACCATACGGTGATCACTCCCGGTTTTCACCGCATTGATCACAGAGACATCATTGAATATTTGCTTCTTCGTCGACATGATGAAGTCAATCTCATTTTTAGTTATACTATCAGGGCTTTGCCAGGTCCACTTCCTGTGCTTACGCTTTCTGAAGAAGGAGTTCATCATGTAGAGGCCCTCCTTCTCCATAAAACTAGCCAGTAGGTGTCCCCGGCGGTTCCGATGACCAAATCCAAATTGTCCCACTCGCAGCTCATCACCGTCTCGTTTGCCCAGTTTCGCATTAAAGTCCCCCATGACAACGGTGAAGTGAGTCTCAGAATCATGCATGGCTCTGGATATATCCTCATACATAGACTCCACTTCGTCATCGGGGTGTGTCGAGGTCGGGGCGTAAACCTGTATGACCTTCAGCGAATATCTTGATGATATTCTGAGTATCAGGTACGCCACCCTGCTCGACACACTCTCGATTCTCACCACATTGTCCACGAGGGACCTGTGGACGATAAACCCGACACCACCCTGGGACTGCTGATCACCCTCCCGAAAGTAAAGCAGGCTACCGGATTTGAGAATTATCGTGTCCTCCCCCTGTCTTCGGACTTCGGATAATCCCACAATGCTCCATCGTAACCCGCTCAACTCTTCCTCCAGTTCGATGATCTTCTCGTCGGACCGGAGTGTACGTACGTTATAGGTTGCCAGGTCCAGTCGTCGACGGTTAAACGTTCCCGCCCGAAGATTCTTAGCACCCCTGACCCCAGGGCTGCGCCCACGCCCGTCCACGTCAACACAACCACTGGAGTCGCCGGGCATTTGGGGCCTGTGCGTATTGTTATGTTGCATTGGGGGGGTTCGGACCATAACCCGCCACGCTGGTCCAGTGCGTGTTGGCGGGGTGCCAATCCCAATACACTCTCCTGTAAAGACTAACGATTCTGGAGGGCATTGAAAAAGTAGAGCGATTCTTGAGTTTCTAAAATAGACTGCCACACCAGTACCTCCGGTTTCAGAAAATTTTTAGGCATCCGTGAAAAATAGATTCCATCCTTCCCAGTAACGCTTAACAGCTAACTCAAAGTTGGCTCTTGCGTTTTGGGAATTCTTTGATATACCCAGTCCCAAAACGGCTTTTGGTTCGAAGTAAATCGCCTCATATGCAGAGAAGAAGACCAGGAGAATTGGAAATCGACAAATAGGCGCGGAGAGCCGTTTAGGTACTCTGTACCTATTTATCAATAAAGGAACTTTTTTATTGTTCCAATAAGGGGAGTTATTATAGGAGAGGTCGATTTGCTCTAAAATTGGGAGTAAGGGATGGAATGAAAGGGAGAAAACTTTAGATAGAAAGTGGTCTGCCAAGTGCTGTTTTCTGTGGTGAAGAGGCGGTTCTGCACATTCCACTTGAAGTGCGTTTATGGGAGAGGACTTCATAGCTCCAATGAATTCTCAGGCCTTTGGCATTTGTTTTTTCAGCGCTTCTTTGTTGCAGGGCTCAATGAGGAAGCTGCAGTAGTCCATTGCGCTTCTTGTCAACGCATTATATATCAGCTTAAGGGTATAGGGATGAGCGCATAGGGCGCGCAGGGTATAGAGACCTACGTTTTGGAACGTGCAATTTAGCTTCACTTTTCTTGGACTGACCGACATTTGACTATTCAAAAGTGCCTGCAAATGGTCTATTTGAAATAAATGATTTTGATTTTGATTTTGCGCCCCACCATACTCCGGCCAGAGCCTTAAGGACCGACACAGAACGTTCACATTTTTTGACCGTGTTGTTTATGTGGTCGACCCCAGACAGTTTTGAGTCCAAAGTCACTCCCAGAAATCTAGCCTTATCCTTGACTGGAATGAATTGTCCTACAATATTAATATCTACTGGGTGTACAAAACGTTTGCGGGTAAAAATGTCAGCTTTACTCTTTGGTGCACATAAAGACAAACCGTGATCAAGTAGCCATTTACTCAGTGAACACAGAGCGACATTCATTGAGAGAGCGGCGTCCTAAATGGAACTGCCAGAGACCATTAAAGCAATATCGTCAGCATACTGAAGGATTTTACAGTCAAAATTGGGAGATGAGGATAGATTAGCTGTATAGATGTTATACAGTGGGCGACTGAGAACAGATCCTTGAGATAATTCTCTCCAGACCGTTCTTTGATCAGAGTCAGCCCCAGGGATTCTCTTTACCAACCGCGCCTGAATGGTGCGGTTGGTAAAGATGTTACCGATGATACGACAAATCCTAGCCGGGATTCTCAGCTCGTGAAGCTTTTGCCTGAGGTTAGGGAGGAGTATAGAATCATAGGCAGCTGATATGTCCATGAAGACAACGACCGCAGAATGATGGAATGGTTTGAACCAATGTATTTGACAGTTGCTGTCATGTTTTTGACATTCGCTGTCATAGTCTCAGGAAAAATATATTATTCCAGGTATCCTATGTGTTATTCCAGGATATGGTCTACTCGTGTACCAAGTTTCATCTAAATTCGTTCAGTAGTTTATGAGGGTCCCTTCATAATAGGCGTCGGAGAAGTGTGTCATCTTTGCGATTGGAACATTTGCATCTGAATCACTGAAATGTTCCGATACAGTGATATGTATCATTTGAAACATTTGGAACATCGTCTCAAAAGATACAAACGGAACATTTGAAACATTGACTCACAAGCAAAGATTGTATATATTCTACAGTACAGGATATAAAATCTTTGCTCACAAGATACAAACGGAACATTTGGAGCATCGGAACATTTTGTTTCGGAATAGTAAGTCGGTTCAGTAAAGGGTTACATAAGCCCACTTTATTATGTAAACTTTCATAGAAAAAAAATGACGTGTGGCACTCGGGGACTGCCGCGGTAAAGCTATTGCATAGCATTTTTTATCAACTTATGCAATAGACCTCGCCAACAGCTGCTTAACCCCACCCATCTAAAACCAGACCTCGCCAACAGCTGCTTAACCCCACCCATCCATAACCAGACCTCGCCAACAGTTGCTTAACCCCACCCATCCAAAACTAGACCTCGCCAACAGCTGCTTAACCCCACCCATCCAAAACCAGACCTCGCTAACAGCTGCTTATCCCTACCCTTCCAAAATGAGACCTTGCCAACAGCTGCTTATCCACACCCATCCAATACCAGACCTCGCCAACAGCTGCTTAACCTCTTCAATCTAAAACCAGACCTCGCCAACAGCTGCTTAACCTCTTCCATCAAAAACCAGACCTCGCTAACAGCTGCTTAACCCCACCCATCCAAAACGCCGACAGCTGCTTTCACTCATTTGTTTTCTTATCGGTCACCACGCTCAAAAAACAAATGAGTGGGGGGTGTTAGGTTATTTTCGTTACGGAATTTCTGGATTCGGTCTCCACGCTCAAGGCCCGCGATAGAAGCTATGCAATAGCTTAAAAAACATTCGTTGCATATTGTGGTGAAAAATAATTTCATTGGGGTAAAGTTACAAATTACATCTGGCAACCCACTACGCTAGAAAACACTGCTATTGGTGTTGTGTGGTTGATTGAGTGAGGGGACTCGGGGAGCTATTGTTTATACTCTTTGGAGGGGAGGCAGATTTTACTTTTAGTTGTTTGTGTGAGTGGCTGACTGAAAGTGGTTTCTGTGTTATTAATTACGAAATAACAATCTTTCTTCGATTGCTTTGTTGGTTTCCTAAACGAACTTAAATCTAAATACGTATTTGACTGTGATTTAAAAATATTGGTGCAGAATGTAAATAATTCAAATGAATCGGTGATCTTTCCAAATCTCAAGCCGAGTGCGGTGAACGAACGTTATTTTTGTTTCGTTAAATCGTTGATGCCGGACGTGATCAAATACGTTTGGCCGCTGAATTTCAACTAAATTTGAGTACATTTATTTAGTAAACACAATAAACAACAAGCGCTGATATAAAGAAAGCATAGCAGCTTGAAGAGAAGTTCAATGGATATTGTAATGGTGTATCCGAAGAGCGCGTGAATCAGCAGCAGCGATGTCGGGAGCGACGACGCCGACGGCCACGGAGGCTCCGGCGGCGGCGGCGGCGCTGGACGACCGCGACGTGGAGCCGCGCACGCCCATGAAGCGCCTGGGCTCCACCAGGAAGCTGGCCGCCTTCAATAGTGAGTACTTTACCAAAACTCACATGCCTGCAGCCCTTTGTCACCTGACGCACAGGTTTCACATCGAGGCCAATGCTCCTCTAATTATACGAAGCTTAAACATAACATTGAAGCCAGACATTACATTAGTGATTTTCCTTAAATCCTTTATCCCTACACAACAACACTTTAGATATCTAAATTTTATTCAAAACACAGCAATATTTATTCAAAGTTATTGAAAATCAAGAAAATTTTGGTCATCAATTGTAAAGTGGGCTTGCACCACAATTAACTAACTCTTGAGTCTAAACAATTAAAACAAGCAAAATCAAGATTCACCTGTAAATTAATTATTGATGCAAATGGGCTTTACAAGCAAGTTATTAATTTCTTTTTATTATTGGGTTGATGACTATCTCACCTGATGGTAAGCGCTGATATGGCCGATGATTGACATTTTAGATTTGTCTGTTTCTCATAACATTTGTCACAAATCCAACAAACAATCTTCTGCTTCACTTTGATCAACTACGATGTTCATTATCTACAGTATGTTCTTCGATTTTAATTTAGGTCTTTGGATACTTGTTATATAAAAAAACCTTTTGACTAGAAATACCAGTTTAATCAAATGAATAAATAAATTATGGGAAGCATTTATTTGTATGGTTCAAAAGGAATTTCAATGTCCAGATAGCAGTTTATTATACATTTGTATATTACCTCACACCATTTCTCCTGTAGTAGGTATCAAGAAAGAAAGAAAAAGACTTCTTTTTTTCATTTTAATCCCCCCAAGAGTGATCCATTTTAAAAATGTAAAATTTATTTACCCCACATCCGTGTTCTGGTCGAAGTTTATTTGTTGAACTGCTCCCTAAGCATGATAAGAGGAGCTTATTGCCTGGTGCAAACTAACAGATGCACACGTAAATTGTCCGGATACCTAAGAAGTCTGTAAAATGTTGTAAAACGAATTATTATTATTTTTATTTATGTTCATCACATGCGATTATTCCCGATGTCCACCACTTGTCTGGCCACCACTGGAGGACAGCGAGACAACTTTAAAACATTATTCTCGTTGTCCACCACTGGGGGACAGCGTCACAACTTTGTAAATTATTTCCATTCGCCACCACTGGTGGACAGCAACACGGATTTTTTAACATTCCCTATGGCCGCCGTTGGGGGACAATGGCACAACTCTTTTGATCCGATTCCCACTGGCCATCAATTTAAATTGTTTAATCTAGAGACCGGTAAGGTATAGGTTAATATACTTACGGATTTGATTTTTAGCAGGCTAAGGGTAAGACTAATTTAAATATTTATAAATTATATGGTAGGTAAATAATAGTCATATTCTTGAATCAACTTTTATTAAATGTTTCACTCAAGTATTAAAAAATGATCCTACTACTTAGTATTATATAATATAGCTTTGATTGCTTATTTTTTATTGAAGTGGGTAATTAACCGACTTAATTTCCACAGCTGGTTGACAGGCTACAATTTTTAAAATCGACTAGAACATTACAATCATAATCACAGTTTTATTATCCTATTCCTCGACGGAGGAATAAAAATTAAATATTATAAATTAATCAACAGTTTTAAAAATCACATAAGTAATTAAACAAAAAGACAATAATAATTTATCACAATATCTAGAAATTGGCCTACACTATCACATATGTAGTTAAACAACAAAAAAGTTGGGCCTTACCGTACAGCAACGATTATTGCATTATATCATTTCAATATTATTACTATTTAAAATTTAAAATAAAAAACTATATATAGAATTGCAATATGGGAGAAAAAAAAAATAGGGTATTATTAGTTTGCACTAAACTATCCTTTCTGCTTCTTTATAAGTTGTTACAAGCTGTCAGTGCTCTTATGGTCTATTTAAAGAAATATTTAGACTTTATTGTAGACAAAAGCACACGAAAACAACAAACAAAATAGAATATCCACTATCGCAAGTTCAAAGCCAAATGAAGCGATGGTTTTTGTTTGACGTTTGATGTCACATTGACACGAGTTTTACGTTGTTGCCTGTATAATAAAAAAGTATAATGACTGTCAAATCGATTCGTTGATCAATTCGTTTTATGACGTTCTTAGAAATGATGATAGATAATATGATTAAGTCCTCATTTTAAAAGTTTTTGAAACCTAATCTATAGAAGAAAGATTGATTCATTTTCATTATTTTGTTTTCTATTTTTATAATAATTCGATTTATCGATTATTATCGATTAGTGATCCTTATTTCATTTGGCAACATTGTTAAAAAGTGAAAGTAATGAAAGTCAGTATCATTTTGATTAAATAATATTATATTTATCCCATATTAAAATGGCTTGGTAATAAATGATTGAAAATAAAAAAAATAATAAAAATTATTGATAAACAATTCATTTGTGTAACGTTCAAGCCCAGTTTCGCCCGTTCCCTTTATCCAAATGATTTTAAACCTTAAAACGTTGAAAGTAACTCGTTCAAAATCAAATAAGAAAATTTTACAGTTTGTAGTAACTTGATGTGCTGGTGTCTGTACTTTCCCTCATAGCAATACTTTTTGTAAATATCTTGATGAAGTGAATAGTATCAATAGATAATAATAATAAGCATTAGCAAGAAAATAAAATTTAATTTTAATGAGGTGAGATTGTGGTCAAACGCGAGCCTATCCATTATAAAAAAAAAAAACAATTACCTATAATTAATTAAATTAACTATATTATACAAGGAAAGAAATATTATGTCATTATTATTACGTAAGCATTAGAATTGGATAAAAGTAATTTCAGCATAAAACCAAATGGTCTCTAGATAAAATAATTTAAATTGATGGCCAGTGGGAATCGGATCAAAAGAGTTGTGCCATTGTCCCCCAACGGCGGCCATAGGGAATGTTAAAAAATCCGTGTCGCTGTCCACCAGTGGTGGCGAATGGAAATAATTTACAAAGTTGTGACGCTGTCCCCCAGTGGTGGACAACGAGAATAATGTTTTAAAGTTGTCTCGCTGTCCCCCAGTGGTGGACATCGGGAATAATCGATCACATGCCATAAAACCTTCTCAACACGTTGTATTCTGCTCTGTTTAATACCCTAGGGCCTAGATTCATCGTAGGAGGTGATTATAATGCTAAACATGTTAATTGGGGATCAAGGATCACAACATCAAAGGGTCGCGAACTTAACAAAACCATATAAGAAGGGAAATTAAGAGAAATCTCAACAAGAGAACCAACTTATTGGCTAACTGATCAGAATAAGAAGCCAGATTTGGTCAACTTACTCGTGACGAAAGGAATATCACCACATTATTTTAAATGCTACTCTTGTTTCGAGCTCTCTTCAGACCATTCACCTATTATAGCAGAACTCAATCACAAGATACATCTGGCCACACCACCCTGCCGATTGCACAGTAAACAAACTGACTAGAAATATTTCAGAGAACTTGTGAACGGTCATCTTAACACCAACATTCCCCTTTGTACAGAAGACGATATCATGGAGGCTGTGGAATACTTTAATAACTGCATTCAACAATCTGCCTGGGATGGGCTACCAGATATCCCAAACCAATTCAAGATGCAGTTGCAAATAAAAGAAAAGCTAGAAAGATCTGGCAACTGACTAGATATCCTGAAAATAAAAAGACTTCTACAAACTAACCAAAAAATTAAAAGAACTATTAAATAATCATAGGAATGAATAATGAGTGAGTGAGTGAGTGAAATGAGTTATGTTATCAATCTTTGCATTGAACATGCTCATTTCCCTGAGAAATTAAAAATTACTATTATAAAGCCCATTCATAAAAAAGATGATAAAAAAATCATGGGTAATTATAGACCAATAGCACTTGTACCAATTTTTTCAAAAATTATAGAAAAGGTAATATATAAAAGCCTTAATTCGTTTTTTGAAAAACATGATCTCATAGCCAAAGAGCAATTTGGTTTCAGGAAGCATATATCCATAAATATGGCGATATATGAATTAGTAAAGAAAATAATATCTAATGTTGATAATAGAACTCCAGTGGCAGCCCTCTTCATGGACATGTCTAAGGCATTCGACCATGTAGATCATGATATATTGCTGAAGAAATTGGAGCGTTATGGTATTAGAGGGAATGCTTTAAAATTGTTAAAATCTTATCTTTCTAATCGCATTCAAATTACGACAATTGATAGATTGGATAAGAGTTCTCAAATTGAACACACATACGTGTCACAACCCAGAAAAACTACTTACGGGGTTCCCCAAGGTAGCATTCTTGGTCCGCCATTTTTTAACATCTACATAAATAACATGCCTAAAGTGATCAAAAATCAGATGATCTTGTTTGCCGATGACAGTACTGTTCTATTCTCTGATAATGACATCAATAATCTCATAAATGACATAAATAATGACCTTAAAAATATAATTAATTGGCTAGCTAATAACAATCTAAATGTGAATCTTAATAAGACAAAAATAATGACATTCTATCAGAGAATCATGAAACCCAAGCTTAACATAAAATATGAGAACGTAACTATTCCTGAAACCGATACGACTAAGTTTCTGGGTCTATACTTCACTTATCATGGAAACATCATATTGATTCTTTATCAAAGAAACTTAGCCAGTTCGCGTATGCTCTTTATAAAATATCAAAAACGGTTAACCGGTTTACGGTGCTGCTAGCATACAATGCTTACGTGGCGTCTAACATTAGGTACGGCATAATTTTCTGGGGTAACTCGAGTGACAGGGAAACTGCTTTTAAAGCCCAGAAAAAATGTTTGCGATCCTTTACTCATTTGCAGTCTACTGATAGTTGTAAACCAATATTTCAACAACTAAACTTGTTAACTTTACCGTCTATGTACATCTATGAAATGGGAGTATTTGTTCGTAGTAATTTCCATCTATTTGAAACTTTACGCTCTCGACGTCATCAGAACACTATTCGAGCCGGTTCTCATAAAACAGCATTTTTCGCTAAAAGTGTACTTGGTATGGCCTCCAAAATATATAATAACATACCACTAGCTATTAAAAATAAAGAGTGTCTAGGTTCCTTTAAGAGATCCTTGTTTAGGTTTCTTCTGGCTAGATGTTACTATTCGGTCTCAGAGTTTATTGCTGATAAACAGAAGTATGAAGATCCGACGTGCTGAATAGTTAATAATAATTTGTAATAATAATATTTGTAATAATAATATTTGTAATAATAATAATTAATAATCCATTGATTTAATTTTAATAATTGTAGTTATTTTATTTTATTTTGGTGAATGGCAATTAACATCCTCTAATATTATTTCTATTTTTAATGTTTTTTTTTTTTATCTGATTTACTTGACATTTATAATTTATTCTATTTACCTTCTTGGCTTTTTGCCTTAATTTTGTCGCCATTCTTTTGGCAAAACATAGTGCACTTATTTTTTATTTTATGTACTACCTTAAACCACCTATGTTTAACAAAATAAATGATTGATTGATTGATTGAATGAAGGCATTTCAAACCATCTTACGAACCTCGATGCAACTGCCGCAACAGACTATTCCCTTTGGAAAGCAGTAGGAAAGTTAAAAAGATCAGACTCATTTTCAAGCTCCTCTGCATAAAGAGAATGGAAACTGGGCAAAGAGTGACCTAGAAAAAGCAAATTTATTTGCAAATCACTTAAAAAATGTCTTTACGTCAAACCCAGACACAAGCTCTAAAACGACCTTAGGTCACAGAAAAACTAAGCCAAGTTTTTCGACTCGAACTGCCGATCAATAAAACGTCACAGAAGGAAATATTTGAGGTTATCAGACAGCTGAAACAGAACAAAGCTCCAGGATATAACCTAATAACTCCAAAGATCCTGAAGGCACTGCCTCAAAAGGCGATAATCTTCGTAAGTCATCTCTTCAATGCCATACTTAGAAAAGGTTTCATACCTTCACAATGGAGAGTTGCAGAGATCATCCTTATAATCAAGCCAGTAAAAAGCCCTGATGATGTGAAATCTTATCGTCCGATTAACCTATCCTGTGATATCCAAAGTCGGACGAGATTATCTTAAAAAGACTGTTGCCTGAAATCGAAAAAGCAAAGCTATTACCAGCAGTTCGGGTTTAGAGCTGCTCATAGTACCACCGAAGTACAAGTACACAGACTAGTAGATAAAATCCACAGCTTTGAAAAGAAAATGTATTGTTCCGCACCTTTTCTTGACATTTCACAAGCGTTTGACCGAGTCGGGCACGAGGGACTGCTGTACAAGGTCAGGAACTGTTTGCCCATAAATTTCTACATACTCATAAAATCCTATCTCACTCAAAGACAATTCTACGTAAAACAAGGCGAAGATAAATCTGAACTACACCAAAATCAGAGCTGGAGTGCCTCAGGGGAGCGTCATGGGACCAGTTCTCTGCCTGATTTATATGTCAGACTTACCAACACCAGATGGATCACTTATCGGTACATTTGCCGATGACACAGCCATTCTTTCATTAAGTCATGATCCTTGCAGGGCCTCACATATGCTACAGAAAGGTCTCGATGACATATCAGACTGTCTGAAAGACTGGCGTATAAAAGCTAATGAAGTCAAGTCAATAAATGTTACATTCAGCCTCAGGCATGGTGAATGTCCCCCAGTAAAACTCAATGGTGTACAAATACCTCAGTCAGACCACGCTCGCTACCTTGGCATTTACTTAGAAGTCCACTTGCTTTTCTTCGAAGGATGCATCGTCGTGCGCTGATGCCGTGACGGATGTGTTGCGACAGGGAATGGAGTATTACATCCCATTCTCTGACGTAGCAATGTCGAATCAAGCTCGACCTTGGTTTTGCGCCGAGTGTTCTCGCGCCGACGCGAAAAAACATGCGGCATACCAAGCTTGGGCCGATGCTCGTATGCGCAAAGCAAGAGTTACGTCTCTTAAGAAGAAGGCCTTTAACAGGGCTGCCAAGTCCTGCAAAAAGGTGTTGAGAAAGTCTCGGTTCGACCACATTAGCCGAATAGGGAACAAACTTACGTCATACCCCGCTGGTAGTGAAGCGTTTTGGTCCCTGGCAAAGTCGGTTGAATCGAACTTCTGCCGTCCCTTACTTCCGCCACTGCTGAGACCCGATGGGACACTGGCCCACACCGCTGAGGAGAAAGCAAATCTATTTGCTTCTCTTTTTGCGGAATCTTCGCGTCTGGACTCCAGTGACGCACGACCCCCTGTTTCTCCTGATGGTTGCGTGACGAATATGTCGGATATTCGTATCCATCAGAAGGACGTTCGTAGGGTCTTGAGTAACCTTGACGTGAATAAAGCCAGTGGCCCCGACGGGATACCAGCGGTCGTTCTAAAAACTTGTGCGCCTGAATTGTCTCCGATCTTGACTCGCCTATTTCGCCTCTCATATGAGACTGGAAAAGTGCCGATGGCTTGGAAGCAAGCCAACGTGCAGCCTGTGCCCAAGAAGGGCAGTAGAGCTGACCCGGCAAACTACCGACCCATCTCTGTTACGTCCATCCTCTGTAAGAGTATGGAACGGGTAATTAACAGGAAGCTTCTGGCATACCTGGAAGCTAACGACATCCTCAGCGACCAGCAATACGGCTTTCGTCAAAATCGGTCTACTGGGGACCTTCTTGCGTATGCCATTCACATCTGGAGCGAGGCCATTGAGAAGCATGGGGAAGCGCTTGCCGTATCCCTTGATATCTCGAAGGCCTTCGATAGGGTCTGGCACGAAAGCCTTCTTGCTAAGCTTCCTTCCTTCGATCTACCCACTGGTCTGATTGGATCGCAGACTTCTTGAGGGATCGATCCATCCGAGTGGTAATTGATGGATGCTCGTCCGGTCAAATGGATATTAATGCCGGAGTCCCTCAAGGGTCGGTACTCTCGGCAACACTGTTTTTGCTGCACATAAATGACCTATTTAAACCCGGAACCTTTGGGTATGCAGACGACAGCACTGTTGCTGAGAGATATGTGTCTAACGCACGAGCTAGTGGGTCACAGATCCAGTCATTTCGAGAGGGTATGGTTAAACGCTTGAACTCGTAGTAGCTTGTCGTTGAGTAAAAGCTATGAAAAGATCATGCTCGACCAGATGTTGTCTCATTTTAATTCATCAGTCACATTTTGGAATCCTGGGAGAGGTCCCAGGATGCTATTGGCATATTCTGTGACCTCTCTAAAGCATTTGACTGTGTTGACCATAATACTCTGATCTGTAAATTACATCATTACGGAATTCGTGGACGAGCTGCTGATCTTGTTTTTTCCTATTTATCTTACAGGCAGCAAAAAGTATCCATTAATGGGGTAAAGTCCTCGGGGTCTTTAGTAAAGATGGGCGTGCCTCAAGGTTCAATTCTAGGCCCTTTCCTTTTTTTAGTTTATATTAATGACGTTCCCTTCATGATGGCTAATTTATCCGATATAATTCTATTTGCTGATGACACCTCTCTTATTTTTAAAGTAGACAGAAAAGATGGGGATGTCTTGCATGTCAACGAGAGTCTGGCTGTCCTTTCGAAATGGTTTGCAGCTAATAATCTCTTATTAAATGCAAATAAAACTAAATGTATAAAGTTTTTATTGCCAAATGTCCCTCAAGTTGACGTCAATGTAATTCTTGACAGCAAAAAACTGGATGTTATTACAGAAACCGTGTTTTTGGGTATAACTATCAATTCTAAACTGCAGTGGGGTACTCATATTAGAACTCTCTCGGGAAGACTAAGCTCAGCTGCATATGCAGTAAGAAAAATAAGGCAATTGACAGATGTAGCCATAGCTAGGTTAGTTTACTATGCTTATTTCCACAGTATTATGTCTTATGGCATTTTACTGTGGGGACCTGCAGCTGACGTAGACTCAATTTTCATATTACAAAAGAGAGCAATCCGGGCTATTTATAAAATGGGCCCTCGCGAGTCCCTCAGAAATAAATTCAAAGACATCGATATACTTACTCTGCCTTCTCTTTACATCTTGGAAAGCATTTTGTATGTTCGTAAAAACTTAGGACTCTTTAAAATTAGAAGCGATTTTCACAACAAAAATACACGTAGTAAACACGAAATTGTCTTACCCAAATGGAGACTAGCTAAGACTAGCAAGTCATTCTTAGTAAACAGCATTCGCTTTTATAATAAGCTGCCAAAGGCGGTAACTAAACTTAGTGAGGGAAAATTCAAATCTCATATCAAGCGTGTCCTAACCGAAAAAGCATATTACAAGGTTAAAGACTATGTCGAAGACACGCTTGTTTGGCAATGACTACCTCTGCACATGTGGCCCCCTGGTAAATCATCAATATTTTGTCTATTAACTGCTCCACCTTTTTTTTGACTGTATTGTAAAAACAACCACTTTTTTTAAAAGAGTAACCATGTAGTTTCTTGCCGGTTCTTCTCCATAGGAAACGACCAAATTGGAACCGTGCACTAGCTTCTGACGTTTTATAACTGCCCATGTAGGCCTATGTGAAATAAAATATTTTTGATTTGATTTTGATTCGTCCTTAGAGGCAGTCTCAGAATGGGGCGATGCCAATCTGATCAAGTTCAATGCGACGAAAACCCAGGCGTGTTTTTTCTCCGCTAAACGGAGCCAATTCCACCCGGCTCCATCTTTCCGGGGTGTAACCGTGCCAATTACCGACCACCTTGAACTTCTTGGGGTAACGCTATCGTCCTACCCTTAATTTCGGCTCCTACATCGAGGCAAAAGCCCAACTAGCTGCCAAAAAATTGGGGATCTTAGCAAAGGTGAGACGGTATTTCACGCCGGAACAGCTGCTCAACCTCTATCAAGCGCAAGTTCGATCGTGTATGGAGTACTGCTCTCATCTTTGGGATGGGTCAGCCAAATACCAGCTGGATGCACTAGAGTCTATTGAGAATCGAGCCAAGAAGACAGGCTAGCAACTCGGCGTCTGTTTTCTATCGTTTACACTTCGGGGAGTGTGCACTAGAGTTACACAATTTAATTCCGCCAAGTCCGTTCCATCATCGGACCACAAGACGTACGGCGTTGCGCCACCGGTACATGGTGCCACCTATACGTACAAAGCGTTTTGGGAGTACATTCATTATGCGTACAGCTAAGGAATGGAATTCCCTGCCGGAGTCTGTGTTTCCTGATAGCTATAACCAAGAGGTCTTTAAGTCAAGAGTGAATAGATTGCTTCTAGGCAAGCATGCTCCATCGTCGGCCACATCATCGCTTACCATCAGGTGAGATTGTGGTCTCATTGTGGCCTATCAATTATAAAAAAAAAAGGTTGACATGGAAGAAACACATATTTACAAAGAGAAAGGCTCTTGGTTTACAATTAAGAAAAATGTTCTGGCTTCTGGGGCGGGACTCCCAACTCACAACGGAAAATAAATTACTTCTGTACAAGAGTATACTTAAACCAATTTGGTCGTATGAATTGCAACTAGGGCTTTCAAATACCGGATTTTTTCAATACCGGTATCAATACCGGTATTAGCATAATTCAATACCGTGATCACGTGATCACGGTATTGAACTCAAGTTTTTTTTTTTTAATTTTTAATCTAGTGCTTGACTGTTATTCCATTCTCTAGGAACTTTAATTAGGACATTAATAAAACTTTTTTTTAGTTTTCGAATCAATCTTTATTCTCTCTTAACCGTTCTAATAAGGTTCTAGTAAGCATGGCGCTGCCGTACCTATTGTTTACCGGCGGTTAGCAAATAAGGTAGGTTAAAACCATAGATCTGCGTAAAGTTATGCTTACTTGACGCTGTCACTTGTTTACGACAATTCTAATAAAGTTCAAACGCTAATAAGGTTCAAGTAAGCATGGCGCTGCTGTATCTATTGTTTACTGGCTGATACATTCGATAAGTACCTATACTGCCCTTAGAAGTCAGCAAGTGTCAAGACTCGTGTCTTTCTTATTATTATTAGAATATTTCCCATGTACTTGTTGTATTTTTATTACTTATCTTCATTGTGCTCACCTAATAGAAGCAACAAGAAATATGTAACGAAGATTCATGTAACTCAATATGATTTAAAAGAGTGTCCATGGAGTTTCTTGCACGTTCTTCTCCACAGAGATCTACGCATCGTACCGAATGGTCGCAACGTACAATTCGGGCTACGTTGGACAATGGTGACTGAGACGAGTTCCCTAATGGCGAATATTATACGGTAGGTCTTGCTGTCAACACCTTGATTGACGAATAACCTACCGTCTAATGCGTTGCATGACGGTTTTTAGTACTGATTTGACCTTGGGGTCAAGGTCAATTGTATAAAATGTTGGAAAACGCCTGGGACACCACAGGGCATAACCTTGACACCAAAGTCAATGACCTTGACCTCAAGGTCAAAGGGCAATGAATGAATCAAAAAGGCATGACCTTGCCTTGACCGCCGGCGAGAGCTACTTCTCTAAATAACACAGTTAAATTTTTTTCGATAGCATTTGATACATTTGACCTTGGTCAAGGTCACTGACCATGTTGTCAAGGTGTCGAAGGCGTTTTTCAACATTTTATACATTTGACCTAGGGGTGAAGGTCATTGCCCTTGAGGTCAAGATCACATGAAGTGTCCCCTGATGTTTCCCCACCCTTCTAATCCCAATATACTACATCCACCCGATCCCGAAAGTTTGAATAGGCGTTGTATTTTAAGTGAAATTTTTCCAACTCTTTTTCCTCTGTGCCCCATTTCGTATCCACTAGGGCTTTCAATACCGGTATTACGGGATCCCGTAATACCGTGATCAAGGATATATTTTGGTCATTTTTCAATCACGGTATTGACGAGCCAATACCGTGATTACGGTATTATAATCTTTAATATATATTATTGTGTTTTGTTGTAATAAGTAGCAAGAAGTTGTATTATATAATATAAATTACGATGTAATATTATTCTCACACTTATATTAAGCGCCAACTCTTCGCGATACATCGAACCATAGACTAAAATGGTCTGAAAACGCGTAGTGTAATAGGCCCTATACGACGTTATTGTTTTGTTAGTCAGTATCGCAAAGGCGCCCGGGTAACATGTGCATGTGAACTTGGTCATTGTGTATTTTTGATAAGTTTGTAATCTTGACGAGCAACATGGTACATAATATTAATACTTGTATTTTATGGGGTTTGTCTCAATTCTCAACGAATCACGCGATCGTATTTTTTTTTTGTGAACTGTGTCATTTTCCACTTTGTTTAATATCATTTTTACTTTAACGAATCACGTTATCCGTTAGATCTACAATTAAAAAGTACAAATTGAATATTTGAGCGCTTTGGATGTGGCTTTCTTTTTTAACTTCAAATATTAGTAATTTTGCCTAATTAGTACTTATTAACTACTTTCCTGTGAAGAAACAATTCAAAATTATACATTTAATTCGTAGTTTGGTACAAGTACATGTGAAATATTCATATAATAATAAGTAAGACACGAGTCTTGACGCTTGCTGACCTCTAAGGGCAGTATAGGTACGCATCGAATGTATCAGGCAGTAAACTATAGGTACGGCAGCGCCATGCTTACTTGAACCTGAGAACTGCGTTTTAACCTTATTAGAAATGTCATAAAAAAGTTACAGCGTCAAATAAACCTAAACCTTACGCAGATTTATGGTTTTAATAAACCTTATTTGCTAATCGCCGGTAAACAATCAGTACGGCAGCGCCATGCTTACTAAAACCTTATTAGAACGGTTAAGAGAGAATAAACACTGATTCTAAAACAAAAATACGTATTTAAATGGTTTTATTAATTTCCTAATTAAAGTTCCTATGAGACGGGGTTACAGTCACTAGCACTAGTGACTGCACTAGTAAAAAAAAATGAGTTCAATACCGTGATCACGTGATCACGGTATTGAATATTCTAATACCGGTATTGAAAAAGTCCGGTATTTGAAAGCCCTAGTATCCACTGACCCATTCGGTAGCTATTCATTAAAAAGTTAAAAATAAATATAGTTTAAAAAAAAAAAAAAACTAAAAAACACTCTTTCATAGCATATCAAACTAAAAAGTGTGTAAAAGAATTTTCAATATACTCTGTCAAGAAAGTACCGGGAAAAGATCAATAATACACAAAATATTTGTTATTCATCCAAATTTATTTTATCACCTTCAAAGTATGCCCTTCAGAAACGATACACTTACGCCAACAAATAATCCAATCATCAAAACATTTATTAAACGCTGTTTCCGAAATTGAGTTCAGTTCTCGCTGCGAATTCTCCTTTATGTCTTCTACAGATTGAAAACGGGTGCCACAAAGTGGTAATTTGAGTTTAGGAAAAAGATAGAAGTCGGCTAGAGCCATATCTTTCGAATATGATGGCTGCTCGATGGTATTTGTTGAGTGTTTGGTCAAAAATTCGTTCACAATGATGGCCTTGTGCGAAGGCGCATTATCGTGGTGCAAAATCCAAGAATTTTCTTTCCATTAATCTGGCCTTTTTCGTCGAATTTGGTCTCTTAAATGGCATAACGCTCAAATAACATTCTTTATTTACCGTTTGACCTTCCGGTAAGAATTCCGAGTGCACAACACCGCGATAGTCAAAGAAAACAGTCAACATGACTTTGACTTTTTATCGACTTTGGTCAATGCGTTTCATGAATGTTGGGTCGGAATTGACTCGTTCTAGCATGTCCTCAGCGACTCTCATGCGATTGAGTTTTTGGAGAAAATTCAGGTCTTTTGGGACTAGCCGAGCGGCAATATCATGGAACAGTAAAAACAGTAGAAGAAGGAAGTAGGCGTGGCACTGTCGCCGCTAGTAAGAATCGCGTTGCGCACTTGCTGTTCAAGCGCTCTCATTCTCTAACTAGACTGCGCAACATAATAATTAACGAAAAATAATATTAAAATGCCTTATTGTCCCATACTGTACTTTAAAAACCATAGTCTGACTAAAAATCTAACTCATGGATGTATACACCTCCATGAGTTAGATTTTCATACCACCGAAAAGTATTATTTTCGGATTTATTTTAATAAAATGAAAAAATAAAATTACGTGAAACATTGCGCAGGATATACAAACGAAACTAGTCCTTAGTTACATCACGACAAAGTTGATTTTCTTTTCTCGGTTATTAGCTTTTCTGGAATATTCGTTAGTCTACCTATACTTTTGACGCTATCCAAATAGTGCGTGACTTTATCGATAAAATCAATCGATATGTATAATATGTATTACATTGCCTTTTTAATATATATATTATAGTTTAATAGTTTTTGTAAGAAATATAATACAGATAATTATTAAATTAATAAATATAATAAAATAAAAATTGTGGTATGATATTTGTGATGTATTTAAAATAAATTTAGTTAAAGAGTTAGGAACAACATAGGGCGTTTGAATTATACTTAATATTCTTATGTTCAGCAGTGGGCGATGACGATGATTTCAGCTGAGATGATGATAATTGATGTACTATGCAAATAAATACCCTTTTTACTACGTTTAAAAATTGCCTTTAATCATATTAATTTCATAATTTTAATACTATCACACTATCGCATACAATTTTTTTTGCATGATATGTTTTAAATACGTTTTCATACAATCGATACATATTTCGATCGAATAAGGTACTTCCCTATCTGAGTAGCAGCGAGCGCATTCGCGTCAGTGATACGCCATTCAAATACCAATCTTATTTTTACGTAGTTACAGTTCATACTGAATATTATATACTGAACAATGCCATCTAGCGACGAGTGGCAGTACTTGGTAGTCAAAGATGTATTTCTTTCTTGGTTTTGTCAATTTGATTTATATACTTTTGAAATTAAAGTTGCATTTCGTATAAATTTTTTTTTGCATTTCGTCTACGCCCTGTTTTTGTTTTCAGCCAATCATATTTTTAGGTTTGCAGTAAGAGTAAATTGTAAATGTATGAGTTTGGCGACACCGGTTCTGGAACAAACATTTTCTCAAGCTACTTCCACTGTTTTTATTGTTCCGTGGGCGAGCCAATCGTCTTCGTTGTTAGATACATGCAGCAACGCAGTGAACGAATGAGGAGTGACGTTTATAACGCGATGGCGCGGCCAGCCAATCACTGACACTCCCCGCTCCCGCGTCACACTTCGCACGACTAAAGTGACCGAATATTTGACTTCTGCGCAAGTGTTCAAGAATCAAGGTCCGTGATGGCAACTGTACGTATAGTACACGGAACAGTAAAAACAGTGGAAGAAGTAAGTAGGCGTGGCACTGTCGCCGCTACTAAGAATCGCGTTGCGCACTTGCTGTTCAAGCGCCCTCATTCTCTAACTAGACTGCGCAACATAATAATTAACGAAAAGTAATATTAAAATGCCTTATTGTCCCATACTGTACTTTAAAAACCATAGTCTGACTAAAAATCTAACTCATGGAGGTGTATCATACCACCGAAAAGTATTATTTTCGGATTTATTTTAATAAAATGAATAAATAAAATTACGTGAAACATTGCGCAGGATATACAAACAAAACTAGTCCTTAGTTACATCACTACAAAGTTGATTTTCTTTTCTCGGTTATTAGCTTTTCTGGAATATTCGTTAGTCTACCTATACTTTTGACGCTATCCAAATAGTGCGTGACTTTATCGATAAAATCAATCGATATGTATAATATGTATTACATTGCCTTTTTAAAATATATATTATAGTTTAATAGTTTTGTAAGTAATATAATGCAGATAATTATTAAATTAATAAACATAATAAAATAAAAATTGTGGTATGATATTTGTGACGTATTTTAAATAAATTTAGTTAAAGAGTTAGGAACAACATAGGGCGTTTGAATTATACTTAATATTCTTATGTTTAGCAATGGGCGATGACGATGATTTCAGCTGAGATGATGATAATTGATGTACTATGCAAATAAATACCCTTTTTACTACGTTTAAAAATTGCCTTTAATCATATTAATTTCATAATTTTAATACTATCACACTATCGCATACAATTTTTCTTTGCATGATATGTTTTAAATACGTTTTCATACAATCGATACATATTTCGATCGAATAAGGTTACTTCCCTATCTGAGTAGCAGCGAGCGCATTCGCGTCAGTGATACGCCATTCAAATACCAATCTTATTTTTACGTTGTTAGAGTTCATACTGAATATTATATACTGAACAATGCCATCTAGCGACGAGTGGCAGTACTTGGTAGTCAAAGATGTATTTCTTTCTTGTTTTTGTCAATTTGATTTATAGAGTTTTGAAATTAAAGTTGCATTTCGTATAATTTTTTTTTTGCATTTCGTCTACGCCCTGTTTTTGTTTTCAGCCAATCATATTTTTAGGTTTGCAGTAAGAGTAAATTGTAAATGTATGAGTTTGGCGACACCGGTTCTGGAACAAACATTTTCTCAAGCTACTTCCACTGTTTTTACTGTTCCGTGGTATAGTATGACGGTTGCTTACTTTTGCTTTATCAATAAAGGCAATGGGGGTGATGGTTTTTTGTAATTTGGCAGCTAACATGTAAAATAATTAAATTATAATGAAACAACAATAAAATTGAATGAATCACTTCAATTCAATCATCGTTATTATTCATTATTGAATATTCATTACTTTTCAACCGTCGAATCCGACTCGTCTGGGCAGCGTTCAGGAAGCTGCGCGGTATCTTCTCGTCCAACATACCTCAGTGTCTCAAGACGAAAGTCTATGATCAGTGCATTCAGTGCGTGTTGCCAGAGATGACATATGGCTTTGAAACGTGGTCACTCACAATGAGCCTCTTAAGAAGGTTTAATTAAAGTCATCCAAAAGGCTATGGAAAGGGCGATGCACGAAGTTTACTTGCGTGATCGAATCAGAAATGAAAGAGAAGAACTAAGGTTGCCGACATAGCACGAAGAATTGCCAAACATGGCAATAGGCAGGGCACATTGCTCGCAGAACAGATTACTGTTGGGGTGGAAAGGTTCTGGAGTGGCGACCACGTCCCTGAAGACGCAGCGTTGGAAGGCCTTCTAAAAGGTGGACTAATGACCTGGGGATCCAATGGATCATTGTGATGACAATTAGGGAGGCCTATGTCCAACAGTGGACGTCTTTCGGCTTAAATGATGATGATGATGATAATGGAATTGTAATAGAATAGTAATGAGCAGTAACTATTATTGCAATACAACTATATTGCGAGTCCGCTCGCTGGCGCTAGCGGTTCAGATGAGGCGGGAGGTAGAAACGGTCAGATTTGAAAAGCCGGACAGGTCAGACACTACCTAGTGTGGCCGCACTCGTAACCAAAAACCTGATTATCCGGCTTTATCTGGACGTCTGGCAATGCTGTACATATACCTTTTTTAACGAAAAGGTGATTTGGTGAAAAGGGTGAGGAAAGAAAACAATCGAAAAGAAAAGATACTTGTGTTTTTTTGGTGTACAATAAAGAGTCAATCTTGTGAAATAAGTTACAAACTAACATGCCAGCGACTTGGCTTGTGTGAAATTAGAGATTTATCCCAAGAGAAAAAAAACTCCCAATATTAAAAATCCTATATGCTATTCCAGGACATGGCCTACCCTCGTGCCAAAATTCATCAAAATCCATTCAGTCGTTCGAGCGTAAAGAAGTAACAAACATACATACGCACAATCACAAACTAATTTTACCTATACCCACTAAATATTAAAGGCTTTCAACTTTATAATATTAGTGTGGTTATGTTAGTCTAAAAGGTAAAAAAAGTAAATAAAATGTATAAAAAGTCACATGTGGACGATCCAGTGAGGCATCCAGACAGGAGGGTTGAGAGCGCAAAGCGGCCGTCAGAGTTCGGGAGAGTAATTAGCGAGGCTCTTACAGCGGCGTTAGAGGTCGGGAACGTGATCAGCAAGGCCCTCCAAGTGGCCGTTAGAGGCCGGGAGGATTGAGAATAGACCAAGCATGCCTTCGTCGCCTTGAGAGACCTGCCGAGACAGAAGCAGGTCGGAGAGGCCCACACAACGGCCGTCAGAAGACGGGAGGCTACAACACTCTTGCACTATAAAGTTATTCATTATTCAAATGTGGACTGCAAAACTGCCACTGGCGGATTTTCCTCGCTATTAATCAAACGGACCACGAGTTCTTAGTTTTATAGTTCAAATCTGGGGCAAACAGAAAAGACCAGTTTGTATCAATTAGATCAGAATCCGCTATCATTCTTATTTTTATATTTGGTTTTAAAAATGGTAGCCGGTCGGGGCGAGGTCCCGCGGGTGAGCAGGATGTCGGATGGTTTCTTACGCAGATCTTGTTGAGTTGGAATTGGAACTGTTTCTCGAGCAGTGTGCGTTAAAGGTCAAGATAGATTGATGAGTCGGGGCCCGGGGCTGTTTCGCAGTTTCGCCATCATTGTGCAGCATTTTCGCGATCTATCGAAATATGTTCGGTTCGTCGCGTCCTATTCGTGTTCTTGGCACATTACTTTTAAATTGAGTAACGAGTCAAGAAAACCAACTAATAAGTTTCTAATAAGTAATAATTAGTTTCAGTTTAGAAAAAAATAAAAATCTTCATATTATACTTAATAACAACAAAACAGCGTTCGTGCTGCGCGAGTGTGCACGTGCAAACTATTTCAATTTTAATTACAAGTTACTAAAAGATTCTCATCGGTATTTATAAACCGCACTACTGGATGTTAAGAAAACCACATTAGCGTACATGTTAACTAGAGGTGTAAAAGTAACGAAAAACAGCGCACCCGTATGTATTCGTTACTATAATAATAAGTAGTCGTTACTATCGTATCGTTACGTTACTCGTTACTTATCCTCATGGGGATACCCAATATTGGAATGCAAAAACCGCTAAAATTAAAAACCGGTTTTTTTTTCGTGTTTTCTAAAAAAAAACCCGTTAACCGGGTAATCGGTTTTAAAAAGAGTTTTTTTGAAATTTATTTTTAAGTGAAAATTTTAAATTGTTTCTGAAATTCTTTGAAACTCATCCATTAAAAAAAAAAAAATACCTAATATGGCCATGAATTCTGTTAAAAACAAAAAAAATCTTAACTTTATAAAAACGAATGTCTCAGAATGATTTGTCATATATAGAGAATCCAAGCCAAAAATCATTATCTTTTGCTCAAAATATCCACCATAAGCCTTAACACAGGCTTTCAGGCCACGCGTCTATCGGTTTACGCACGGTGATCATTGGAAAGTTGTCCACCGCTGATCATAAAGAATTTTTAAGGATTTTTTATTATTAATGTTACGTGCAGCCCATGCCCTCTAAGCAGCTGAAGTTAGAGTAGCCCATTTTCACGAAAATGAACCTTGGTCATTCTGTTCGTAACCTTACCAAACCATTACTGACGCTGCATGATCATTCAGGACTCTGACAACCTGTTGAAAGTGTTCTTTGGAGTTACAAGCTTACACCCGATCAGTTTGCTTGGTGTAATATTCCTTGATTGTGAAAATTTTCTTATTGGTAGCAAAAATATCTCTGAGTTTTTCATCAGTGTAAAGAACAAGCAAAGATTTTGATCTTTTCACTCTCTTCTGCGACTCGTTTAAGGTGATGATGTTATGATGAGTAACAACAGTGGGTATTTCATCTACGAATAAGAATTTTTGAGTCCTTACGAGATTTTAATTCTGGCCCTGACAGTATTCACTGCCTGTTCTCACAACACACGGCCGTCCTGGATTTTTAATGACCGTAAACAGAAGAACTGTACAGTTCGTGTAGCTATCACTATGGTATACATATATATTATAAACAGACGTACGAATGATATCAAGCCTCAACTGCCGAATGTGTATGGTTTGCCACAGCTTTAGTGTTAACTGTTTGTCAGCATCTAGCGTTTAAACGTTAAACAAAATCAAAAAGTTTCCGTACTCGTAACGCACCTCGAATGTTGTAAGTTAGCAATTGGTACGTATAAAAAGTACGTACAATTGGTATGTATATATCGCGAAAACGGCCGCGTGCCCGTCGAGCTCGGCGTCATACGCGTCAGACAGAATGATATTTTGCAGCTGAAGTGGTGTTTACGGTTTATGTTTGGCCAATCGATCATCAAAGATCTCCCTCTCCTCGCTCGCAAATAAATTATTGAATTAATCGCTACACTTATGTAGTTATGAAAAGGCTAGGCAGATGATGAGTAATAACAACGCGAAGTAGTTAATCAGACCGAGGGAGTGAATGACGATGTCTGTGAGTACTCGAGCGCCCATTGTCTCAAGAGGTAGCCTTACGAGTCCGTCGTGAGGAGCGCTTCCTCTGCAGCGGTTAATATAATGAAGTAATGCGTTACATTAGTGCTGTGTCGTCACGCGAGCGCCTGGCTCATTGGCGACTTCCTCCGCCCACGCATCCACTGCTGGCTTCACCTCGCTCTCAAACAATAAGTTTCTCTTACGGAACTAAAAGCTGCTTAACCTACCTCATAAAGACGAGATGACAAAACACTGAGTTTCCACATCCACCCTGCGCACCGCTTTTGGTCTTCGCTAGTTGGTCCATAGCGACTATCACAAGCCTGCTGCAATCCACAACGTTAGTAAAACCTATTAGGAAGATGTCAGGTCATTGATGCTAACCGACTCAGGTTATGTCGACGACTCTAACCAAAATGTGCATATTACTTGCACTTTGCTTGTTGCCAGCGACTTCGTCCATTTCGGATTGACACATGTCACAAATTCGGATTGACACATGTCCTTTGTTTTTGTGGTAGTTTCGGCAAATGCCGGAACGTTTTTCATTAGATCCACGTCCTTCTACATAAAAATCAGGCGTGGTCGACGCGTGCGTCGGTCTAATGTATTCTAGTTCTAGCTTAATAGAGTACTTTTATTTATTGTCACATCGCACAAATATTATACAGGCAAATGTATATGAGTGTGTATGTAAAATATTTATTTCACCTTGACGCTGAAACTGCTGAAGGGATTTGGATGAAATTTGGCGCACAGATAGACCATGTCATACAATAGCACATACAATACTTCTGATCATGGGAGTATGTTCCTTGGGATAATTTCCTACCCTCCCGCGGGCAAAGCCCATCACATTTATGACGGTATAGATTTCGTACTCGTAATCTTTTATTATTGATGGTTCAATTAGACCATTGGCTACTGGCTCGCTACGGGCGCGGCACCTTGTAACATAAAGTAAGAGGTGAGTGTTTTTAGAGGCTCTCCCCTCTCGGCGTAACCGTTACTGGAGCTCTCTATATAACACAGTTAATGAGATTGAGCCGAGTACTCGAGGAAAAACGCGCCCATTACTACTCCAGACATGACCAATGTTCTCCTACTCCTACATGATAATGCGCGTGATGCGGTGCCGGTAGCCGTTCAATAGCCATTTGGAAACACTTAATTTGAAAATGTATTTAATTGGCCCTCAACTTAAACATAAAATAAAAACAGCAACAACATCTTCTAAAGATGAAGAGTTCTGCCGACGTGGTATCCGAATGCTGCCAGAAAGGTGAGCATGTGACTGGCTATGGACAATTTTTTAAATAAATCGTAACCTACTAAATATTTTATATATATACTTTTGGTCATACACAATCCAATTTTTTAACTAAAAATGGTAAAAAGATATTTTTACTTGTATGTCTACAATGAAATAGAATTTAAATAAAAACAATAATAAAACAAACTACTTTAGACTAATATTCTAGAACCTGGTACCTGCCAAGGTTTCCCTAGGGGTAGGGCTGCCATCCGTCCGGGTTTCCCCGGATTTGTCCTAGTTTGGAAGACGTCCGGGGAGCGTCCGGGCGGGGTTTCAATTGTAGTCCGGGATTTTGATTAGATCCCGTTCCCATAATTTACGTAAATAAAAGCTATGGGTTAGGTATTTCACCGCACGCACTGCCGACGCTATTTTACTACGCAAGCGGCGAGCGGGTATGGGGCGCGTTCGACCGACGCATGGTAATGGTATGGCTTTAGTATAAATTATTATAACGTTCTGAATTTGATTTAAGGTTTCAGTTCTTTTAAAACTAAAGTAAATATTGTTAATTGTATGGAAAAATAAGAAATTAAACAAGTTTTTCATTTAATTTTATTAACTGAGTAACTAATATTGGATTTGTTTATCTTTTATTGAATACCTAAGAAGGTTAAAAAATAAAGCAAAATTACTCACTTGTAGTCACAAAAACGATTAAACACACTATTTCATGCAACAAAAGAGGCTTACAATTAAAGTTCACTTCTATCAAGTACGGAGTGCAATATATTTTAATCAAGATGTAAGTAAATGAAAAAAGTATTGAAATGTCCGGGGTAAAAGCTCCAAAATCCGGGGAACCTACGCTTCCGGTCCTGGGGGACAGGTTTTAGAGATGGCAGCTCTACCTAGGGGGAGCTCCACTTCAAAGCACATGAGACGCTACTGGGGGACCTAAGGTTTCATCCATGTGAAAATAAGTTACCTACGTCAGGTCTTCGCTCTGGGATCTTGGATTATTACTAGCATATTCTAAAAAAAACTTTGAGTATGAGCCCCGGCCACATACGCGCACCGCGTACACTCAGCACATGCTGCATTGCTACTTTGTCGTGCTATGTTGTCAACTTTCGTACATCAAATAAAGTAAACATAAGATGTGGCCCGACTTCCCCAAAAGGACTGACCTATAGTATAGTGGCCGTAGAGACAAACAACTTTGACACAATATTATATCATAAACACAATATTATATCAAAAAGCTTGTTTCCGGTTGGTGGCACATATCTTAAGTCATCAATTTTTTTTAAATTGTGTGTTAGTTCCCCTTGCAATCACGTATTTACAGCATTTTAAAGTAAGAAGTTCGATAAAAACTAATACGATAAAACAATGTTACTTGAAAAACCGTAATTATGTAAGTACCTAGTTGAGTGACAGCACACAGAGCGCTACATCTGGCGGCGCAGTGCACCTGTATGTTTTGCGTCGTATTGCTATGATCTAACGCACGTACGACATCATCAATGAATGATGAATTAAAAAAAAAAAATGCACTTCGCATAAGTAATTAATTAGCGGCTGTCTATGCGCGTGCGCACGAGGTAAATAGAGGACGGGGCACTTAAAGGTTTACTTTAAGAACGCTCAAACTTTGAAATTGTAATGAAGTAGCTTTTGACCGCAACTTCGCGCGCGTACCTATGTAAAATATAGCCTATGTTACTTCCTATTGGTGAAAAAATTTTAGCGATCGGACCAGTACTTCCAGAGATTACTTCCTACAAATAAAAAACAAACTTTACCTCTTTATTATTTACGTGTAGATAAAATATACACTTTAGGTTATATTGTCACCATTATTTTTTTATTTATTTTAATATTCATTATTCAGTCACATTTTGTTTGGAATATGTTTTCGGATAAAAGGCCACCGCGGCTCCGCTTTAGTCGCGTTTCCTAGACCCTAGTAGATTTCATCTAAAATTTGATGAAATCTTCGCATAAATGTGCCCAATTTCTGAAAAAACGCGAGTTATGTTAGCCTTCGAGGCGATAATTGTGTATTTTTTCGGATTAAATCGGAGAGTTGTCTTCTCTGTTATTCATAATCACAAGAGTTGGAATTATGAAGTATCCTTGTATCTTCGTGAACACTTTGAGTATCTTTTTTTTATCTGTTATAAACTAGTACTTGACTGCGATCCCACCTAATAGTAAGCAGTGATGCAATTGTTGATGGTGAGGCGCACTAGTTTATTAAGACACTATTCACTCTCGCCTTGAAGACACCTAAATTATAATCTGACGGAAAGACCGCAGCAGGCAAATTTTTCCAGTCCTTCGATGTACGAGGTATAAATGACGAAGCAAAACGCTTAGTCCGGACCGTAGAGGTTTGAACAACGTAAGGCAGGATACTCGACGTACGTCGGTTTGTCCGATGGTAGAAATGAGATGGCGGAATCAAGTCATGCAATTTCTGCGCACACTCTCCAAAATGCAACCTGTAAAACACCGAAATGCTGGCCACCCTACGCCTGTGCTCAAGGCTTTAAAGATTGGATTTAACCAAATCTGGATCACCAATCAGCCTCTTCGCACGCCTTTAGAAAGCTGCCAGGTGGCACTTTGCAACACCAGCCCATATGTGGCTGCAGTACTCCACACACCTTCGGACCTGTGCTTTGTATTGCATTAAAACCTGTCCCGGTGTGAAGTACCGCCGGACTTTTGCAAGAACGCCTAGTTTCCTAGCAGCTACTTTGGCTTTGGACTCAATGAACCGCTCAAAATTGAGGTCGGAGGAAATTACAACACCCAAGAGCTGAAGGCGGTCGGTACAATCCAATGATACATTCTGAATAGTAGGAGCCGAGGTGAACGGGTTCTTTTTGGCGGTGAACAGACACGCCTGTGTTTTGGCGGCGTTGAATCCCACCAGATTGGTTTCGCCCCACTTGGAGACTGCCTGAAGTGTGATATTCGTACGCTCTACCATAGCCTCCCGTTCGGACCGGATTTGCTCCTTACTAGCCCGAGCACCTGGCAGGTATCTCTCTACAACTGTGCTATCATCTGCATACCCATAGATACCGGGCATCAGCAGATCATTAATATGCAACAGGAAAAGAGTTGCAGAGAGAACTGACCCCTGAGGAACTCCGGCATTAGTCGTCATGAGCTCTGATAAGCATCCATCGACAACAACTCGAAGGCTAGCATGCCATACCCTGTCGAAGGCCTTCGAGACGTCTAAGGAGACAGCAATTGCTTCCCCATTCTTCTCAAGGGCCTCGCCCCATAAGTGGGAGGCATACACTAGCAGGTCCCCAGTAGATCGATTGCGGCGAAACCTGTACTGTCGGTCACTGAGGAGATCGTTACCTTCTAGGTATGCCATGAGGCGCGAGTTCAATACACGCTCCATAATCTTGCAGAGTATGGTGGTTACCGAAATCGGCCGATAGTTGGCAGGATCGACACGTCTGCCCTTTTTGGGCACGGGTTGCACGTTGGCAAGCTTCCAGGACTTGGGCACTATTCCAGTCCTAAAGGAGAGGCGATACAAGCGTGTCAATACAGGAGACAACTCGGGTGCACAAGCCTTGAGAACAATCGCTGGTATACCATCGGGTCCACTAGGTTTATTCATGTCTAGACGACACAGTGCTCTCAGATCTTCTTTGTTCTTTATGTGAACCTCGGGCATCGAAATGTTGCAGTGAGGTAGAGTCGGTGGAGTAGCACTGCCAGTATCAAGACAAGAATTATGGGCGAAGAGAGATGCAAAGAGACCTGTAGCCCGATTCACGTAATGAAAATCGTAACGATATCGTAGCGATTTAATCGTCCATCAATCGAGTTTGAACGACACCGATTTTAAAGTCGTTTGAAATTCGTCGATTTAAAAAGAAGTCTGTATTACATTATCCTGGTAGAATACTTATTAATGTAACTGGAAATAAGTCGATAGATCGTGAATACCGCTTTTGGATAGGACTTCGATCGAACGACTATAAAACTTCAACGATATTTAGCTTGTTTGATTTTACGTGAATCAGGCTACAGCTTTTTCTCTCGCCGTATTTTCAGACGGATTTTCAGAAGAGAAGCCGACCCGCTGCCAAGGATAAGACACAAAAAAGTGACGCATCTCATCCCAATCTGCTGACTTGTATCGCCACAATCGCCGTTCACCACGAGTCGCAGTGGGGAGAAGGACGATACAGACTTCACCAGACAGTGATCTGAAGTTGTGATGAAACTGTTACGATACATCTGTCCGGGTCGGTGGTCTGCAAAAGATTCAGACATCTGGCAGTATGACCAGCTACATCAGGCACCCTAGTCGCTAGCTTCACCAGCTGGGAAAGGCACATCGATACCGCAAAGTTTCGCGCTTCTCTCCCAGCGTGGTCGGTCTTCTGGTACGGGAAAAGCCAGTCTTGCTGACAGGCATTAAAGTCCCCCAGAGCGACGAGCTACGCATCCGGTTGCTGATGCAGAGCCTTATCGGCGGCCTCACTGAGGTGGTCAAACATTCGAGTTGTCTCCTGATCACCGCTGTGCGATCGATAGACACAGGCATAGACAATTTTGACCATGCCAGTGTCCACCAACAGCCATAGCGTGGAAAGTGTAGTGTCCTCAAGGTGACGGAGATGCTGACAGCGGATGTCATTACGGACGTACACACAGACCCTGGCACGCTGCAGGAAATGATGCTCCAATGAGTATCTCGGGTAGTTGAGGTACGCCGCATCTGACGGACATCTAATTTGCGACTCCGTCAAGAAAAGCAAGTGTGGCTTGTCAGTCTCTAGATGGTGGTGGACCGCATCGGGATTGGAGTGCAGTCCTCTAATGTTTGAGAGGTGCACTTTGAATGAGAGGACGTGCATCCGCTGTTGACACTTGCTTCTCTTTTTACCTTTCATTATTCATTTTATTAAATTGGAGTGAATAGTAAAGGTGGAAGATGGCAGTTGAGTGAGGTGATGCGATGTTAAACTCGACAACACAACCAGAGTTGCCACGCCAGTGGAGGGTTGATCTGGAGACTGCGGTGACGCCCGAACCCCCCCAGGGATCGCCATCGGGTCCTCTCTCACGGTCGCCAACCAGCACGATGGGGCCATCCAGGGATTTTCATCTGGCTGGGTAGCCTTTCGTGTGTGGCTGGCAAACTACTTGGGCCCCCAACTACCTACGGTCGGCCAGTGGAGCACCGTGCTTCGGATCCCGCTACCCTCCACGATCAAACGCCCGACGCAACAACAGCTGGTGCATCATACCCGGTATACATCGCAAATTCGCAACACAACTGCTCAGACCCAAATTCCACCGTACGGCTTCATCAGACATCACGCCGGAACACGACGGATCGCTTGGCGGCATGGCTTTGTCTGGTGGGTGGTAACTTTGAAGCCGGCAGCCGACGCTATGGGCTACTACCGCGTTTACTGCTCGTTTAGCACTACTCAGGGGACCCGTTTAGGGTGGTCAGAACTCAAGTAAATCCTACGGACGCGAGCAGCTCATCCACCAAAAGTATCTTGTTTCGAGGGGAAAGACTTGTCGCTACTTCTCGCATACTTCTACTAAAAATATCCATCCTTAGCCTTAACACAGGCTTTTAAGCGTTCAGGCCACGCGTCTATCGGTTTACGACTTTACGCACTTTGACCATTGGAAAGTAGTCCACCGCTGATCGTAAAGAATTTTTTAAAGATTTTTAATTATTGTGATAAATGATAAATAAATGATAAATGATCTTTATTATCATTGTGTGACGTTTGGAACAGCCCTTGGCCTGTAATATCTTAGACTACAATTTGCAGTCCAAGGGTTGAGGTCTGGGCTAGCCGAGGATCTCATCAGCCATAATGAAGTCCGAAACATTCGCTGCAAGGCAAGTCTCAGTAGTGCGTGCCTTGTAACCTGATGCTGAGTCTTGCTGAAAAAATCCTAACAAAGTATAAAAAAGAGAGGCTCTAAGAAGCTTTGCTATACCGTCTCAAATAGTATCTTAAACATTTTAGCTTCTTTAGTAAAGAGTATTCTTTAGCTGAAGTTACCACCCATTTTCACGAAAATGAACCTTGGTCATTCCGTGATAGTATGCCCTTACCAAACCATTACTGGTGCCGCAAGATTACCATTTAGGACTCTGTTATCTAGTTGAGAGTGTTCTTTGGAGCTACGAGGTTACACTCGATCATTTTGCTTGTTGTAATATAATTCTTTGATTGTGGAAATTTTCTCATCGGTAGCAAGAATATCCCTGAGTTTTCCATCAGTCCATCGAACAAGCAAACATTTTGATCTTTTCACTCTCTTCTTAATAAGGGACTCGTTTAAGGTGATGACGTTATGATGAGTAAGAACCTCATGATACGCGATAGCGATCTAACAGATGGGTATTTCATGTACGAATAAGATTTTTTGTGTCCTTAAGAGGTTTTAATTCTGGCCCTGACAGCATTCACTGCCTGTTGAGTTCTCACAACACACGGCTGGCCTGGATCTTTTAAGATCGTGAACAGAAGAAGTGTAGAGTTGGTGTAGCTACCTATGGTACGATAAATAAACCTACGACTGATATCAAGCCTCAGCAACGTTTTGAAACAATGATTTCTGAAAATAGTGTCATTTGAAAGTAAAAAAAAAAAGAAAAAACCACATACTTGAAAATATAACCCGGGTTTTTTAATCATTAAAAAAACCGAAAAAACGGTATTTCGGTTTTCGGGTTAACCGGTTTGCATTCTCTACTAGCAATGTGTGTGAAGCACCCGCCGCACGCCGTCGCGCGTCGTCGCCACTGTCCAACACATTGTTTACTGATAGTTGGCTTCGTTCTGGCTAAAGTGCATTGTTTATCTATTTTCCTTCACTAATTATAGAAGCAGAAGTGTTACAGTAATGACGTTAACAAAATGTTTGTTGGAACAGTATCGATGAACTATTTACATCATATTAAGCAATTATGATATTTTAATTTTTGATGAAATATATACAAACGATTATTTGGCAGTATTTTCTAAAAGTGCTTTGTATGCCTAATTGGCAGGACATAATGGAACTATAATTTATTATTAAGTTTTAACATCTGTATGTAACCTATGCCCACAATAAAGACATTCTGATTCTGATAATTTTCATTTTCTTTAACATTCAGTTTTTATAATAAAACCTACATATATAAGTAAAAGAAAACTGACTGACTGACATATCAACGCACAGCCGAAACTACTGGGACTAGACACTACGAATGGATTTCTGGAAATTCAACATTTAAGGGGGTGACACGGGGTTCCAAAGATTGTATGGAGACACCTACTTCACGCAAGCAAATCCGCCGGCAGAAGCTAGTAATAAAATATAACGTTAACAATGACCTGCAAAATGCAAAAAAGAAAAACATACGTGAACTTAGCGGGCTACCTTGGTGCTTGCTTCCCCCTTAATATTAATTGTTTTATTTTATACATTTTCTTGTTAATCTTATGGTGTGTCCAGACCTGGCGCATGCGCCGCTCGCGAGCAGCGCATTCGCCAGACCTGGACGCACCATTAGGTTGTTAACATACAAATTTATTAAGTTGCACCTGCCATGTTATTATTCTGCACCACCCTAAGGTCGGCTGGCAGATAATGCCTAAGGTATTAAGTCCGCCTTTGTAAATTTTTATGTGTAAAAGCTTTAAAAAGCTTTAATAAATAAATAATAAAATCGGTACTACTTTGTGATAATGATAGCCGATATATGATTATGTCATTAAAAATAGTACCTATTTTAGGTAGTACATCAATTAGTGTGTAGTGCCGCCCCAGAGCTGTCACGGCGGCGGCGTAGTACGGCGCGTGGCGACACGCGTCACGCGGTGGCTGGCTACCCCTCGGGACCTATAATATGCTTCCACCTTTATTAACAAACAACCTTTCATCATTTACCTATTTATTTAAACATCATACTACACAGAGGTACAAAGGCGGACTTAATACCTTAGGCATTCTCTACCTGTCAAACAAGAGCTGCATATTTCAAAAACTAGTAATAGTAAAAAAAAGGAGGAAGGAAAGGAGAGAGGAAGAGGGAGGAGGGTAGGAATATAATTAATAAATAAATAGCTTAAAATTTGGGATAGTTTTAAAACTATCCGTTTTTAACCGACTTCTAAAAAAGGAGCAGGTTCTCAATTCGGATGTTTGTGTTTTTTTTATGTATGTTCGCGCATAACTTCGTCACTTGCCAACCGATTTGAAAAATTCATTTTTGTTAGAAAGGGTATACTTTGCAAATGGTCCCATAGTCACCAAATCGGGATCTGATGATGGAATCTTGGCGAAATCGTGGGAACTCTTCAAATGTTATAGGCAACCATATAGTTCTTTTGGTATTTTCATCAAAGACTTAAGCATTTATAGTCAAAACATGACATTTGATGAAGTGGAACTGGTGAAGAAGACCAGAAACGGCCAACGGAAGTTCATACTCACACAGATCTCCCAATGAACATAGTTACAAATAAATGAATAGTTCTGAATAGGTATGTTGAAAATGGTATCATCGATGTGACCTGATGACGATGATGGAGCCGGAAGATAGGCACCGGAACTCCGTAATGAATCAATGTATCCTAGCCGTGTTTGGGCTTATTAGAATTGTCATGAGATGCACTTTGGCTATAAGGTGCTATCGAACTGATCTGATGATGATAATGGAGCCGGAAGGTAATCACGGGAACTTCATAATAAAAAAATGTATCCTAGCAGGGTTTGAGTTAATTGGAATTGTCATGAGAAAAAGGTCCTCTGGTTGTAAGTGCAACTAAAAAGTGTGAAATAAAAAATTTAAAAAAAAAAAAAAAATAACCGACTTACTAAAAACTTTTTACTTTAACTTTTAACTTAATTTTTTCTTTTTGTTATTATTTAATTTATTTTTGTTAATTCAAACCAATTTTAATTAAATAGTTTTCTGTACCAACATTTATTGTACAACGGCTGCTGCAGTCAGTCAAGTGGGGACACGGGACAGCTTAGGAGTCAGTGATCCCAATAGCAACAAACCGAATAAAATAAGCAAAATAGATACTGATCTATTTTGCTTATTTTATTCGGTTTGTTGCTATTGGGATCACTGACTCCTAAGCCACAGGGATAATATACACCTAGTTTAGGAGTCAGGGCGTTAAAACATACCCTTCATTACTATAAGATTTTGTATAATATAAATATAATAGAATTTTGTAATGTAAGTCTTATGGTGAAATAAAATTATTATTATTAATAAAAAAAAACACTAATCCAAAAAGCTCAATTATGTAACAATAAAACTAAATTCTGCCAGCAGCTTCGCCCGGGTGAAAGGTTCTCCATACAAACTTTGGACCTCCGTTTTAAAGGATGATTCACGCTACACCGTGTTGCGACCGGGCCGTGCCCCGGCCGGGATACGTCCACTGTGCGCCGGCCAGTGTGACCAACATAGGCGATTTGTCGCCATTTAGGCTACTCAGAACAAGAATTGGCGATGAAAATATGTGTAAGGCGACTAGGCGCCTTTTTGGCTACTTCAGAGACGATTTCTTGAAAACACAACACTATCCACGCTATGGCTGCCTGTGTCTATCGATCACACGGCGGTGATCAGGAGACAACTCGAATGTTTGACCACCTCAGTGAGGTCGCCGATAAGGCTCTGCGTCGGCACCCTGATGCGCAGCTCGTCGCTCTGGGGGACTTTAATGACTGTCACCAAGACTGGCTTTTCTTTCCCGTAACAGAAGACCGACCATGCTGGGAGAGAAGCGCGAAACTTTGCGGTATCGATGGGCCTATCCCAGCTGGTGAAGCAAGCGACTAGGGTGCCTGATGTAGCTGGTCATACTGCTAACTGTAGACTTTCTGCTGACCACCGACTCACACTTGGAACTTCAGATCACTGTCTAGTGAAGTCTGTATCGTCCTTCTCCCCACTTGACTGCGACTCTCGTGGTGAACGTCGAACAAAGAAGTTCTGAGAGCACTGTGTCGTCTAGACGTGAATAAAGCTAGTGGACCCGATGATATACTAGCGATTGTTCTCAAGGCTTGTGCGCCCGAGTTGTCTCCTGTATTGACACGCTTGTATCGCCTCTCCTTTAGGACTGGAATAGTGCTCAAGTCCTGGAAGCTTGCCAACGTGCAACCCGTGCCCAAAAAGGGCAGTCGAGTCGATCCTGCCAACTATCGGCCGATTTCGGTAATCTCCATACTCTGCAAGATTATGGAGTGTGTATTGAACTCGCGCCTCATGGCATACCTAGAAGGTAACGATCTCCTCAGTGACCGACAGTACGGGTTTCGCCGCAATCGATCTACTGGGGACCTGCTAGTGTATGCCTCCCACTTATGGGGCGAGGCCCTCGAGAAGAATGGGGAAGCAATTCATGTCTCCTTAGAAGTCTAGAAGGCCTTCGACAGGGTATGGCTTGCTAGCCTCTTGAGTAAGCTTCCAGCATACGGCATTTCCCCTGGTCTGCTTAATTGGGTAAAAGACTTCCTGAGAGAACGGTCTCTTCGAGTTGTTGTCGATGGATGCTCATCAGAGCCCATGACGACTAATGCCGGAGTTCCTCAGGGGGCAGTTCTCTCTGCAACTCTTTTCCTGCTGCATATTAATGATCTGCTGATGCCCGGTATCTATAGGTATGCAGATGATAGCACAGTTGTAGAGAGATACCTGCCAGGTGCTCGGGCTAGTAAAGAGTAAATCCGATCCGAACGAGAGGCTATGGTAGAGCGTACGAATATCTCACTTCAGGCAGTCTCCAAGTGGGGCAAAACCAATCTGGTGGGATTCAACGCCGCCAAAACACAGGCGTGTCTGTTCACCGCCAAAAGGAGCCCGTTCACCTCGGCACCTATTTTTCAGAATGTATCATTGGATTGTACCGGCAGCCTTCAGCTCTTGTGTGTCGAAATTTCCTCCAACCTCAATTTTGGGCGGTTCATTAAGTCCAAAGCCAAAGTAGCTATAATAATTATAAATAATAACAATAATTTATTTCATACTAAAAAATACAGCAATTACATCTTAAGACTATGTACGCATTGGCTTATTACAAAGGTCACAAATATATAGGTAGTTACTCTGACTCCTAAACTAGGTACGCCTGTAACTTAGGGAGTCAGTGTTTCTCCGGTACAAAAAAGCCATAATTATATTAAAAAGACGACAATTCAACATTAAGCAGATATAAAAGGTGGATAAACGAGAAAAAAAAAAGAAAAAGAAGAGAAAAGCAGAAACTAATTTACGAAACACAAACAATAAAAAATAACTAAACAATATGGTGGGTGTGAGTAGGTGTAAGTTTAGAGTGTGAGTTATTATTATTATCTTTATTGTACACCAAATAAACAAAAATACAGGACAAACATTTAAAAGAATAAGTGTACAATGGGCGGTCTTATCGCACAGGGCGATCTCTTACAGACAACCTTTGGATGGACTAAGAGAAAGGAGATAGATTTAGGGTTGTCAGTGTACAAACAAGATACATTAACACAAATACATACATATAATACAAAAAAATATACTAATAAATATCAAATATATAGTTGAACCAGGAGAAAAAAAATATATCAAAGAGAAAGGTAATGCTCCTTCACCATTTTTTTAAATGTTGGTAGCGTTTGAGCACGCCTTACTTCTAAGGGTAACGCATTCCATAAACGTGCAGCTTGAATTGTGAAAGATTTGTCAACGAAGGTAGTGGAATGCGTGCCAATACTTAATTTTAGGTTTTCCGGTGATCTCAAGGACCTACTATGTGTGTCACTAAGGAACTGAAAACGTTCTTTAAGATAAAACGGGGTACAAGGATTAAATAGCACATTATAAAGCAAAGAAAGTATGGGCATTCCGGCGAAGGCGAATAGGAAGCCATTTGAGCTTAGTACGAAATTCAGAAACGTGGTCATACTTGCGCAAGCCAAATATGAACCTGATACAAATATTTTGAAGTCGCTCAAGCTTACCCGATTGGTCTTGGGTGAGATCAAGATAGCTGGCAGCAGCATAGTCCAGGATTGGAAGAAGAAGAGATTGGGCTAACGCAATTTTGGTAGTGATGGGAAGAAAATTACGAAGACGTCTCAGGGAGCCCGCTGAAGCTAATAGCTTACGACTGACTTCCTGCAGTTGTTTTGTCCAGGAAAGAGTGCGATCGAAATAAATCCCCAAGTTCTTCACAGTGTAACTTAAAGGAATAATGGTATTATTGAAAAAAACCTGGGGAAGTTAGTTTCGACCAATCCACTTTAAACACAGTCCGAGAACTACCAATAACAATCACTTGTGTCTTAGTTGGATTGATCTTCAACCCGAACTCAGCGATCCAGTCACCTATTTGAGCCAGGTCTATGTTGATAGTATCAATGGCCTCAGATAATTTTTCGATAGGGGCTTGAGCATAAATTTGGAGATCATCAGCATACAGGTGATAGAAAGAAGATAGTCGTTGAGTGATAGCGTTTATAAAAAGTGCGAAGAGTAGAGGAGACAAAACGCCACCCTGCGGCACACCGGCAGAGGTTTCACACCAAGACGAGAAAGATTCATAAATACAAATACGCTGCCGGCGGCCAAACAGGTAACTATGAAACCAGTCAATTACCGATGGAGATATGTTAAAAGAGTACAAGATGCCGAGTAAAATGTCGAAGTCAACCGTATTGAAAGCATTGCTAAAATCAAGTAAAGCAAGTACCGTCAACTTCCCCATCTCCATACCCGACCTAATATCGTCAGTGATATGCACGAGTGCTAAGGTAGTGCTATTTCCAGGTCGAAAACCAGATTGGAAAGGATTAAGAAGATTATGCTTGTTAAGGAACGTGCTTAGTTGTTGGTGGACAAGCTTTTCAAAGACTTTGGATAGGAATGGAAGAATTTAAATGGGACGGTAGTCAGAGAAAGATTAAGGATGAGATTTTTTAGGTGAAGGGATAACTTGGGCATCTTTCCAGGCTTGTGGAAAGACTTTACTGGAAACAGAGAAATTGAGGATGTGAAGAATGCCAGGAAGGATGATGATCAAGGATAGGAATAATCATCTTACGACTGACACAGTCACTACCCACAGCGTTAGATGTTATCGACATAATACTCTTTTTAACATCACAAGCTGTGACTTGACTAATGACAAAAGGGGAATAATCAGGTATCGGAAGGTTTGAAAGATGACTTAGTGTAGCAGTTTTAGTGGCCCTATCCAATAAGGGCGAAGAAGAGAAATGACTATTAAGTAGGTTGAAGTCTAAGTCTATAGGAATCGCGTCATGCGACTTTTTCCATGTTTTAAGGAAGTTCCAGACTTTGGCTGAATCACCATTTTGAACGGAACTGTGGATATATTGGCGGTTTGCGTTCCTACACACCTTGTTGCTGAGATTCCTAATAGAGACGTATTTTTCCCTGTTAATGTTATTGGGCCGAATTTTAAACTTGAACTTCGCAGCCGCTTTTTTATGGAGCAAAAGTTTAATGTCATCAGTCAGCCATGGCGCTGGAAGATGTTTGACTTTTACAGCTCGAATAGGTGCATATTTGTAATAAAGCCGAATCAAGGTTGAAGTAAAGAATTCAACCTGTTCATCTACGGACGTGGAAGTAACCAAAGGCGTCCAATCAATATTGTTGGCGTCTTCTCGAAGACAATCAAGGTTCATCCCATCAAAATTGCAAAGCAGAAGAGTTTTGGACTTATGCTTAGGTGGACGTATTTTATAAGAAGTGAAACTAAGATCATGATAGGAAAAGGCGTCAGCAGAACATAGACCATGTTTTGCGACGTGACCGGGAGATGAGTCGAAAATAAGATCGAGACGAGATGCGAAAGCGTTAGGAAAATAGTGAGTGGCATTAAGATCCAGAATAGAGAGATTGAAAGATTCAATAATATTGCGAAGAGAAGTACTGCGCGAGTCTTTTTTAAGAAGACAGGTATTAAAGTCGCCCATGATGATGCTAAGACTGTAAGAGGGAATTAAAGCTTCTAAAACGCGTTCAAAAGAAGAAAAGTAGTTAATTCGAAGAGAAGGGCAGTAGTAAACCCCAAGAAGAATCTTAGAATGCTGAAGTTCAACTTCAAGGTATAGATGTTCACCAGCGTTCGGTGGGGGTGGCTGTGAGGACATATTAACAATAGAAAAATAAATGTGATCACGAACATAAATGGCCACTCCACCACCACCGCCGTTGGCTCGATCATTCCGGATGAGTTGAAAACCTGGAAGAGAATAGAAGGAAGAGGGCAAACGAGGTTTAAGCCATGATTCAGAAACAAGAATTGCATGAATATTCTTACAGTCAAAAGTGGCCAGCATATTGGGAAAATGAGCCGGAATACTCTGGGCATTTATGTGGACTACATTGAAGTTCTTGGATATATCAGAAAATGAAAAAACGAGAGTGTCAGCTAAGGAAGGAACACTTACAAAGCTTTCATCATTACTTGACAAAGAATAAAATATGTCAGAATCACTGCTACAGCCAGGGCTGAGCATAAACAAATATATATATATATATATATATTAAAATACAGCAGAACAATAAAAGTGTGGTGGTAAAAAAGTTTACGTCCATTTGCCAGTTGTGCTTCACACGATTGTAAAAAAAAAGTAACAAACAATTTTTTGCTACAGCCAGGGCTGAGCATAAACAAATATATATATATATATATAATAATAAGTAAAAATTGTTTGTTACTTTTTTTTTACACTCGTGTGAAGCACAACTGGCAAATGGACGTAAACTTTTTTACCACCACACTTTTATTGTTCTGCTGTATTTTAATATATATATATATATTACACATTTGCCAGTTGTGCTTCACACGAGTGTAAAAAAAAAAGTAACAAACAATTTTTACTTACGCATTTAGGAGTTTGTAGTGAGTAAATGTAGGTATAGCTGAAGCATACCAGTCTATGGGACAAATAGAAACAAGAGCATCCAATACCTTGAGATACCCAGTAGAAGATCCTCCGTCTTTTCATAATTTAATGCTTGAAGGTAGTCTCTAAGTAAGGTCTTGCAGTGAAATTTAAGGCATGAAAATATTTTTATTATTTTGTTTAAAAATTTGTACATTATAGTGCTTATAACATAGTATTGTCGTTTGGCAAAGGCAGTTCTATGGCGTTCGGGAGAAAAAACATTATGCTTAAGCCGACCTGTAGGTTCCTCAAGGAGACGCGCTGAGTGCTTGTGGAGGATACACAGGAGCACGAGAGAGCATTACTTTGAGGACGGCTCTCTGGGCTCTCTCAAGGCGGATAAATGCATTTTGTGAGGCACCACCCCAAACGGGAAGGCAATAAGTTAGCACGGAACGGCAAAGGCAAAATATACTATTTTTAATGTTTCACAATCAGCAGAGTTTCGTAGCTTCTTGAAAACATATACGAGTTTACGTATTCGTAATTCGAATACGTAAATTCATATATGTTTATATATGTATTAGAATATAATTCGTAATTCGTTCTCTTGGATTTGGCAAGTGAGCTCTCACTTGATATTATTGCCTTGTGTGAGACCAGACTCTCACCCAAAACATCTCTCCCTACTCCAGGCTTTAAGTGTTATCGCCAGGATAAACTGAATGAAAGCAGGGGACAGGGAGTTGCGATTCTGATTAAGTCTGATATACCTCATTCCCTTATTAAAATTCATAATTTGCAAAATTTAGAATGTATCGGTATAGAATTAACGATTGCAAATAAAAAAACTGTCGTAATTTCAGCATACCAATCTCCCAACTTACCTTTACTGCCTAGCGACCTAGATGTAGTACTGAATTTAAATCCGCTACTCCTGTTAGTGGGTGATTTAAATACTAAACACCCCTACTGGAACTGTTCTGTTGCAAACTCTCATGGAAACCTACTTTTCGATCACATGGTCACTTATGACTACGAAATTCTTGCCCCTACTACTCCTACATTAATTCACTACGATTGCTCTCACATTCCTTCTACACCTGATGTAGTAATAGTAAAAAATATCTCCGTATCTAGTGAACCTGAAGCACTAACTTGTCTATCTTCTAATCATCTTCCTGTTGTTTTCTCTATTGGTGATGAATTCTTGAGATTGAGCGAATCCTTTTTTAACTACAAAGATGCGGATTGGCCGAAGTATAGATCCCTTATTCGTCCCTTCTACTTCTACCCCAAAAAAAAGCAAACTTTATTGTGGTGCACCTTTACAATAAAGTCAGTTTCCATTATCAAAAAAAACTCTACAAATTGACATTAATCTTAATCCGTAATTATACAGTGTCAGTACGAATATAATAATAATATAATATAATAATATATTCCACAACTATCACACAACGCCGTCTAGTCCCAAGCTAAGCAGAGCTTGTGTTATGGGTACTAGACAACTGATAAACACACTTATATATTTCTAAATACATACATATTATAGATAGATTACACCCAGAAACAGAACAAATTATCATGCTCATCACATAAACGTTTGTCCTGGGTGGGAATCGAACCCACGACCTCCGGCATAGCAGTCAGGGCCACTAACCACTAGACCAACAGGTCAAATATGGAATGATCGCGAGTAGATCGGAATAATGGCGCCTGGATTAGGTCAGGTTAAAATAGTGACCATTAGGACACGATAGCGAGTGAACGAAGCGATGAGGTGGGTTAGGTGAACTATGACCACTCCAGTGTGCCAGATCCCTTTCCAATTTATGTGAATCATTTCGGTTTTATTTAGAATAAACGATGTGCCTAAAAGTAAATTAGGTGTTGGTTTTCCAAGTTTTAATATGCTTGTTGAATAACGGAATTGTTAGAAGATATACTATTTTGATAACAGTTATTCCTTCAGTAAAACAATTCTGCAAATACCATTAAACAGTTTTTTTTTAATCTGTTACTAGTGCTTGACTGCGATCCCACCTGATGGCAAGCAGTGATGCAATCTTTGATGGGGAGGCGCACTAGTTTATTAAGTGCCTATTCACTCTAGCCTTGAAGATACCCAAATTATAAACGGATGGGAAGACTGCAGCGGACAAATTATTCCAGTCCTTCGTTGTGCGCGCTATAAATGACGAAGCGAAACGCTTTATCAAGACCGTAGAGGTTTCAACAACGTAAGGGTTGATAATCCCTCGCCGGATTAGGCGCACAATGCCACATTCGCAAAATGACATTTTGACGCAAAATGCCACATTCGCAAAATGTCATATTCTCAAAATGCCATATCGCAAAACGTCACATTAGCAAAATGCCATCTTCGCAAAATGCCACATTCGCAAAATGACTTTTCGCAAATTGCCACTTTCGCATAATGCCAAAATGTCACTTAGAAATTGGTATTTTTTTATTTGGACGTTAGTATATACTAACGTCCAAATATATATATTTTTTAAGTTTTTATGAAAAACCATCTGGCTAAAACTTAATAACTGCTTGTTTACAGGTATAGCATGCGACATACATTGATTGAATTATAGACTAATTGAATTTATTATACATGAATTATATAATAATATATCACTGAATACTTTAGTTAGTCAAAAAAACTTATTAAAAATGAGCGGACGTAAGTAATTTAAAATAAAAAGCTAGTTAGTTTATTCACAGGGTAAATAACATCAGTGTAATGACAGTATTTATATCGCCCACCTGGCGAGAATTTTGATAATTACTTTAGTTTACATTTTTATTTTATTTTGTGTTAAAATAAATGAAAATGTATAAATGTGAGTGTAAATACTGGAAAAATTTGGTATTATTTTTTATTCATAAATTAATTAAAAAGCCCACTGCAAGAAGTTAATACGTAATTTTAACAATTTTTTATTTGAATTAACGTAAAACGCACATTATGCGATAATTATGTTTTTTTTAGAATGTGCCATTTTGATAATGTGTCATTTTGCTAATGTGGCATTTTGCAAATGTGGCATTTTGCTTGTGTGGCATATTGCGAAATGTCATTTTGCGAATGTAGCATTTTGCGTCAATATGTCATTTTGTGAATGTGGCATTGCGCGCCTAATCCTACTCGCCGTACGCCGTTAGTGTGCATAATTTGTGTGCAAGTTAATATTTTTGGTTTAACTTTAAAATATTTAATTCTAAAAAAGGGAAAATTCAGATTTCGATTTAAGTACACGCCTTTATTTATTTCTTTTACTTTAACAAAAACTGCTATCCGCCAATTACATTATTTAAAGAATAGGTCTATATTAATATGTTATGTAATACGCTCGGAGTTTAAGTGCTTTAGTGGTAGTATTCTGTAGGTACTGTAGAATTAGCACACTAGTTGGTTTAGCTGTGAGGCTGGGTGTGGGGCTGGGAAGCGACAACTAACTACTACAAAATGTTTTTTTTTTTTTTCAAAAATAATTGTCAACTGACTTCCAAGAATTGTTTTTAGAAATTTGTAAAACATCTTCAAAACAAACTTAATTTTGCGGCAGGATAAAACAATGATGAAGAAAGCTTTAGAAAATAGCGAAATATAATACTTAGATAGGTACAGGACACGCAACCCGCAGTGGCGCATGAACAGCCTGCTTTTGCCGGCATTACTGACGGTGACGTCTAAAAAGCTTTTCAAACAAAACACTGAAAGTATAAAAATAATAAAATAGTTTTACACTGAATCGCATTGAACCATTACGTGTAGTGTAATGCTAAAATTTTCTTTGAACGCCAGGCCACACTAAACATCTGGTCATGAAGGCCCAATGTTCTACAGATATCTATGGCCCACTATTTCCGTACAAAATTAGAAATAATAAAAAGTGATAGGAACTATTAGGAATGACAGAGTCGTGTGGTGCGCGGTGGGTCGTGACCGCTGATAGAGCTCGAACACACACACACGCGCGCACACATCCACGCTCACGCCACATGTGCTGCACAACTGCTGCTTCGACACTATTACGAATTTTAAATGAACCTCGAACACTGCCTAAATAAACTATTATGGAGATTCGGGAAACTACTACTACGGGTTTTAACTTTTTCCATCCAGTCTCAAACTGGTTATAATTTCGCGCAAAGGTAGTCGTGAAATTTTTGTTGTAAAAGCAGTGGTAAACAGTGAACACGGTATTGTTACCATCATGATTCCAGACCATAAAAGAGATGTTGCTTTCTATAATTGTCATGGGTGGACCCTACCGCGCGCTGGAATTAAGCTACTATTAAAACGCTACAGTACGACAGCAAATACGTTTAGTACATCATGCTCATCATCATATCAGCCCAAAAGATGTCCACTGTTGGACATAGGCGGGAGGCCAAGCGTCGCCACAACGACCGGTCCTGTGCGTCACTCATCCATCGGATTCCCGCGACCCTGACCAGGTCATCGGTCCACCGTGTTGGAGGCCTTCGAACGCTGCATCTTCCGGAACGTAGTCGCCACTTTAGAACCTTAAACGTTTAGTACGTTTTACAAAAAAATTCAGACTTCTGCGACGCTTTTCCAGCGAGATATCAGCTATAAAATGTTCTTCACCGTTTCGATGGCGCGGCCATGGGGTTTTAGCCTTACAGCTCCTAAAATATATGCCTAGGATTTTTTTTGTGTATTTTAACAAGTTTTGAGAAATTAAAACAAATTATATATTATATACGTTTAACAAAAGAAAAGAAGGTCAGACTACTGCAGCGCTTTTTCAGCGAGAAATCAGCGTTGATGTTTTTTTCACCGTTTCAATAGTGCGGCCATGGGGTTTTTTTACTATTACAGCTCCTTAAATATAAAACTGGGATATTTTGTTGTATTATATAATAATGATCGAACTTCTCTTCAGCAAGCTCGTTTGATCATCTATTATAATAACAATCCTGATTGGTCATATTTAAAATTGCCTTCAGGTTATGACAGCCGAAACTTCTGCGCAGCACATGTCATTGTGCGCGCTCCAGTACGTAGTAGTGACACCGAAAGGGGGCTTGTGTCCTGCTTGTCCTTTTTGGGTCAAAGCCTCAATAAGTGTTACCATCAAAAATAAACTAAAAAAAAATGTCCTTTAATAACAGTCGGACGCCACAGGTTACTGTACAACTTGACATTACAGAATTCATAACATTCGGGATTCATCGCTTTAGAATAAGAATTTCGTTTTGTTACATGAACATTCTGTAACTCTTCAGGGAAAACGTTCGAAACGTCCATGACGCACATCACGTGCCGTTATTACTAATACACCCGGCATCATCTTCGCTGATTGCTTTTGTGCTCAACTTATAACAACCTCGAAACTCAGCCCCATCTCATCAGCCATTCAATTGGTGGTAAGAACTCTAACTTACAACACGTACCTACGATTATTATAATTGTGTACAGGTATAAATGAGTATGCAAATTACTTGTGTTAAAATGAATTGATAATAAGTAGCCTCATAACATGGAGGACAGCCATTACACTACGTTACAATGGCCGCGCGTCAGCGTGCACTATTTGAATAAATCGCACTGCTATTGTTTTTGACCGAAATTGTTAGCCTTTTCAATATAAGTAGTTTGATTAATAGTCTGACCTTCCTTATAGATAGCACTCAAAGAGACTCCTCATCCATGTCACTCTTAGTGACGCTATTCGAATAAGGATAATGTTATCGTTATGTATTAACTTCTTTGCCTTTGCCTGTTTACTGAAGGCTCAAAATAATGTAATTTTCGCTGATTTTCCTCAGTGATCGTCTGAGAGATGCTTCTTAGAGATATCCAAACGTATAGTCAAGACCGTAGGTAGCATTAGCTATGTAGTAGCTATTGATGCGTTGATCGATATTACTCACGCGTATTTGTGTCTGAAACTGAACATGAATTTGGCGATTGCGTAAATCAATTATCCGCTTTCCAATCTTCCTGCTCCAGGCCGTCCTTTTTACATTGTAATAAAAGCAGAGTGCTTAAGATGCGCTAAAGATCGTCTCCGGGAGCAGTCGGTGGTGTCGTACTATGTGTGAATCAGAAGCGGGCGGCGCCGGTGCTATATTTAGCATCGTCCGCTTGCCGCCATGCCGGAGCCGTCTGCTGCCCTCTGCCTACAGCCAACAAACACAGCGTACCGGGACTGCCGGCAACGTAATACAGAGGGCGGCGCGGTCTCGAAATTTCAGTATTATATTTATTTAAACTTCTTGTACAGTAGTAACAGTAGTGGTACATAGGCGGAGTTAATGCAAGAAGGCATTCTCTACCAGTAAGTAAACCTTTGGGTTAAAAGTTAGTAGTAAACACTAACTGTTCACTGCATGTCCAAACAGAATCTTTGGACAATTCTAGAGCAGTTGTGATGAAATTGGGAGTTGATTGTATAATTAGGTTACCCCGTTACCGGCAATCAGTATAATGCGGTATTCTATACAATAGCTAGGCAGTGTATAGAATACTTAAAAAGTGTAGGTAAATCTGAATCTGAATGTTATTTATTTATACTTTTCCAAGATATTCTATACAATATCGAATGCGCAACCGGTAATATGTGTAAAAGAAGAGAGCAGGGAAGGTCATTTTAAGGCTCCCTGACACGGACAGGTTAGTTTTCGTGATTACTTTTTTTATAACCAAACGGAAATAGAATCAGGTGGGATCGCAGTCAAACACTAGTTTATCTCAATTAAAAAAAAAAGAAACCTTACTTTAAACCCCGCAGGCAGAAATAGGGCCTGAGTACTTGTGAGCAAATTACATTTATGTTACTTATAGCCAAAAGAATTTTTAATTTCACGTTGATTTTATTTTATCATGTATGTGAGCTTTTGCCCGCGCGGCTTCGCTCCCGCTCTTCCCTACTCCACCTTACTATACCCTACTGTACCCTACCCTATCCTAATCTACCTACTCTACAAAGCCTAAACATTTGGTGTGGATAGGTGAGCCCGTTCTTGAGTTATAATATTATAAAGAAAAGTGGCATTGATTTTTATATATATAGATAAGTAATCGTCGCACTTCATGACGCTAAGTAAGAACCGTCACAGATGGCGAGATACCATCAATAAGAAGCTAATCCAGCGGGAACTTCACGACCCTCAGTGATGAAAAATACGGCTCGAGGAGGAGGAGGAGATAAGTAATCAGGGCCTATTTCTGTCGGCGGGGTTTAAAGCAAAGTTCCTATTTCCGGGTGGTTATTAAAAAAATATCTGCGAAGGCTAAAGCGAGAGCTCAGCTCCGCTCCCACCTGAGTCTTAATCTAGCCTGCCCATGTCGGGGTGCCCTAAAATTACGTCAATATTATTCGTTCCCTGCTCTCGTCTATTCCATATTGATTTTATGTAATAGTAAGTTTCATTTGCTCGTCATTTTATAGATTGGTCAGTTAAAAATGTTAACATTTTATTTTATTAATTTTAAGACAACTTACAGCTACTATATTACAGAAAAAAAAAAACATTATATGGAGAAGAAGGCCAATTACAAGTTTCAACTTATATAAACTTATAAATAGATTGAACAAAACGGCATAAATACCGTATACCGGGGTGAATAGAAACAAAATTTTGGTTTGGTTTTTCACTTTGATACCATATTATCGGCCTCTAACAAAGCATTAAATTTTTTAGAATAACAATTTATTAATAAATTGATATAGTTAAACGCTGCAAAAAATATATAAAGGAGAATGAGCAACTTACTATGGCACTTGGTTGCGCAACTTTTAACTCGGTATAGTAGTGAAAATTAGGCACAAAAAAGGGTTAGTGTCTTACTTTAAAACAAGGTTAAATTCAAACTTAAATATTGTAGGGCTTTTGAAAAAAAAAATAACTTGTATACCTGTTGAGGTTATGTAGGTTAGGTTATGTTACCAAGGAATCCGTTGCTTCTCTGATTTGGCATCTAGGGAACGGGTGTGCTAATAAAAGAGAACAGTTCACACAGCGCGACATGTTTTACGTCTAGACCAAATCACCGTGAACGTAAAAAAATGTTTTAACAATACACTTCGCAGCACACGCACAAAAAGAGTCGCATTGCTCGATGTAGGAGATAGATTTGGAGGAATCCTAAAACTCAACTCGACACGAATTTATATTTGTTAGCAGAGAAAAGCTAAAACCATTATTCTCGGCTTAACCGGCACGTTAGTTAAACAAGGTAAACAGAAAATACCATTTTGTTTGACATTTTATCGAATAGTGTTGTGACCAAACAATAGATTACGGACGCGGAGTCATGACTATAGATTATATCTTAATTGTTTTATTTTTGCCTAAAAATTGCTTTTTAACGCAAGAAATAGTAACATAATTGAAGAATAAAGATAATGACAACTCTTAATACTTTTTAGTTGCGATTGTAGATTATTTTGTTGTTCCACGATTTATGTTAACGGTTAATCGATCGATTATAATTGAAAATAGAGTCGCTTCACTATTATGCAACAAATGACGTATTTATTGTATTAGATACTAATTAAAATGAAAATAGAAACCCCACAAATGATTTCAATGAATTTAGGTAAAACATCATAAAAAATAATATTATGAATTATACATTAACTCTAATAGCCATACGCGTCAAAAAGTGAAACTATGGGTGCCCAATTTCCTTTCCATTCACCCTTGAGTTCATCCCATTTTACTTGGTAGTGTGAGCATTGAACATAGAAAGAAATATCAGAAGAAAAGAAACAAAAATACGATCAAACAAAATCAAGCTTCAAAGAAAAAGTTACTTATTTTTTTTTTTTAGTTTCTGGACACTATTTGCGAATAAATCAAGCTCGGCATTTCGGAGCACCGTGTTGAACATTCGGAATACTCTTTGAATGTATGAGTTCTGTCTGTAGACAGTTTTCACGACAGGTACGTGCAGAAGATCAGGGCTCCGAAGAAGTACTGGTCCGATTGCTGAAATTATTTCACCAATAGAAAATGCTTTAGTCCTGAGTGACATAGGCTAAATTTTATGTACGCGGGTGAAGCCGCGGGCAAAAGCCAGTATTGAATAGGTAGGCAAGATCTGCAATTTTTCTTCATATCTACATAGATAAATACATATAGAACCAACAAGTACACTGCAATCCCTAGAAATTGTATTACATTATCTATACTTACAGGCAACCTCTCAGGACTATGTTACTAACATCATAAACATCAACTTTTGTTCTGTGACTTAAAATTTATCATATTTATTTTAGTTCATCAGATTTTCATACAAAAATAAAAATATTTAAATTGAACGTTCTATATATCACAAAGGCTATGAGAAGCAAGCGATAGTACAATAGCGAGGGGATCTGGGATCGGGCGGCAGGGGTGCTTGATGCGCATGCGTCGCGTCATACAGACGTAGGTAGGTAGAGTGCGTCTACTGAAAGCGTAACCTGGAGTTGATTTTTAAATTAAATTGGCAACATTGTTTTGCCGAAAAAAATAACGCCAAAGTCTATGGTTGCAATTGTCAGTTTTTGGAAACAGATATTTATTTTTCAAGAAAAATTGCTGAATTATGGGAAAAACAATAAACAGTAACGTGCAAAAACTGCTACACACTATGGTTAATAAATTCAAACAAAAACAAGAAGAGAAATAAGGTGTTTTCAATGAAAACCAACAATGTTTATAAACGATTTCTGAATTTTTAAGTTAGTATGACGTTATAATCTTGATCCTTGTCGACTAATATTATTAGATAGTTATATTTAGGATATAATGATATTTTTTTTCTTATATTTTTAGATAATCTGACATATTGCGAATTTCATAATGGACAAAAACATCGAACAAAGAAGGCTTTTGGTGAATCGACTTAATCAAAAACGCAGCTAGTGTAGAATGCGTTCAAAAGCAGTTGAGATGTAATGAAAGATTTGCCTCACTCTGTCTGGTAGTGCATCAAAGTCTTCAACTGAAGTTAAAATCGCGAAAGTGAAGGAAATAGTGACTGAAATCCTAGTTCAAGTTTGAGAGTGATAGCTGCTGAACTTTTTGTGTCTCACGAGTAAATCCGTATCATTTGAAACAATCACTGGAGTATAAAACATGTTCCCACTTGACTAATCCCAAAAGATCTGAATTTTCTCTATGCTAAAACGAATCGATTCCAACCCAACAATCTTGAAACACATTATTAGTGTTGGCGAGACGTGATGAAGTTGAAATCATGTTGACTATTTTATTTGATTATCTCGGTGTTGTGCACTTGGTATTCTTGCCAGGAGGCCAAATGGTAAATATAGAATATTATTGGAATATTATATAGCGACATTTGAGAGATCAGATAAAATAAAATAATTTGGAATAATAACTAACATTTTGTGTTTTATTGACCTTTAACATAAACCCACCAAATAATTAAGTCTACACACATGTTTTGACGTGACAACGTCTTATAAATTGGTTTGCCGGGTGACACTTCAAGAAACTGCGTTACGCTCCGCTCACGTTATGCGCTCACAATGAGAGCGAGTGAGAGGCACGCGTCCCTTCCACTCGGGCATGGTTAGCCCGCCTAAGAGCGAGAGAGACAGACATATTTCATCCTTCTTCCTACTATACGAATGAATATTCACATTAAAATTATTTTACCACTCAAAGTCGTTGTCACGTAAAACTTTCGCCCGTATACCGACTTTACAGGCAACCAATTTTTTTGACTAGGATTTAAGTTCTTATACAACTATTATACAATTGTCATAATATACAAAAAATACTCTAGTATCAAAACTTTTATCTCCTACTATTTCAATAATACCACATTCAAAATTTTTGGTTGTAGCCTCCTTTTTTCAGGTCACGCTTTCATTAGACGGACTCTATAGCAAAATATAGAGTTGAAATGTGTTACAACAACGAAATCTAGAAGTTTTGTTTTTGTTAAATGAATTATGTTTTGTAAAAATCATAGAACAAAAGTTGTTGTTTATGATTTGTTAGTAATACAGTCCTGCAAGGTTGTTAACGTTTTACAAATACCCTGTATAGGTAAAGTATGTAGGTAGGTAATAGACAATAACATTAATAATATTTCATACATTGCCTGGACGCTCCAAGTATTCTATACGTTGCCTAGGTACTGTATAGAATACCTAAATTATCCAGATCGCCGTTAACATATATATAATAAAGAGAATCCTTTTTAATTGTTACGCAAACGATGGGACACGCCGCCGCGCCGTTGCGTTGTAGCAAGTGGTCCTTCTGTTCATTGCCTCTAGTGTGTGGTGGACGAGTCACGGAGTGCGACGCTCGGGCGGCCACTCGGGACCGTGGGGACCCGCGCACCCTCGCCCGTCGCCCACGCCATCCCTAATTAACTGGCACTCCGCCGCGCCGGCTTATAACACGCTACCGAATAATCATAACTTAAACCACCGCAATATAGTAAATTACTTGCGAAAAAAATCTTGTTCAATATCGCGGTGGTTTTGATATCATTAAGTTTCTAGTTCGTGATTTTTTCATTTTATCTCACACTAGGACTAGACTCCTATATCGAGGGTTCGTTAACAAATATACTTACATACACAAGACACCCAGATCCGGAACACCTATCTATTACTATGGGCCATTCAAATATTCGTTCCTTGTGGGAAAACGTAGCGCAGCAGCCACGTACTCAACTACTGCGTCAAACGTGCCGTCACAACGATAACTCATCTTTACAGCGACCTACTTGAATCTGATGGATAGGCACATCAAAAGTATCTATAATCCATATTGATAATCCGTAGCTGATTATGACATGACAAGTAAGTTATTGTTTTACATTACCCACCTTCACATTGGAACATTAAATTATCTCTAAGTTCAAGGCACGCTTGCAACTGGAATCTGTCAGTGGAATCTAATTCCTTGTTCCTTCCCTGAACTGTTAGCAACCAGCCTTAGCTCCTTCTAGTGATGGGCAAAGCACTGGGTTTATTCCGGTTGCCTCGATAAAAACCCAATAAACACCCGAAAACACTCAAAAAAATTGGTTTTTATTTTTTATGCAAAAACGTAAGTAATATTAAAAACAAGTTTTAAATGTTTTATTTTTATATATTCTTATGATCTTGTGGATAGTTAAAGGAACCGTTACTTTAATTCTAGAGGACTGCAAGATATTTATTAGGGGATAGAAAAATCAATCATTATAAAAAGTGGTACATATTGTTATCTCTTTTTAACCGACTTCTAAAAAAGGAGGAGGTTCTCAATTCGGATGTTTGTATTTTTTTTTTTTTTTTTTTATGTATGTTCGCGCATAACTTCGTCACTTGCCAACCGATTTGAAAAATTCTTTTTTTGTTAGAAAAGGTATACTTCCCAAATGGTCCCATAGTCACCAAGTCGGGATCTGATGATGGAATCTTGGCGAAATTGAGGGAACTCCTCAAATATTATAGGCAACCATATAGTTCTTTTGGTATTTTTATCAAAGACTTAAGCATTTATAGTCAAAACATGACATTTGATGAAGTGGAACTGGTGAAGACGACCAGAAATGGCCAACGGAAGTTCATAGTCACACCAATCTCTCAATGAACATAGTTACAAATAAATGAATAGTTCTGAATAGGTATGTTGAAAATGGTATCATCGATGTGACCTGATGATGATGACGGAGCTGGAAGATAGGTACCGGAACTCCGAAATTAATCAATGTATCCCAGCCGTGTTTGGGCTTATTACAATTGTCATGAGACGCACTTTGGCTATAAGGTACTATCGAACTGATCTGATGATGATGATGGAGCCGGAAGATAGGCACCGGAACTCCGTAATTAATCAATGTATCCTAGCCGTGTTTGGGCTTATTAGAATTGTCATGAGATGCATTTTGGCCATAAGGTACTATCGAATTGATCTGATGATGATGATGGAGCCGGAAGGTAGACACGGGAACTTCATAATAAAACAATGTATCCTAGCAGGGTTTGAGTTAATTGGAATTGTCATGAGAAAAAGGTACTCTGGCTGCAACTAAAAAGTGTGAAATAAAAAACTTTTTACAAAAAAAATAAAACCGACTTACTAAAAAAAACACTAAAACTATCAAAATAACTTTAATTTCGGAAGTCGGTGTTAAATAACGAAGAGGCAAAACTATTACAGAAACACCGACTTCCGAAATTAAAGTTATTTTGATAGTTTTAGTGTTTTTTTTAGTAAGTCGGTTTTATTTTTTTTGTAAAAAGTTTTTTATTGTTGATGAATTTGAAATGAGAACGCCGTGCACGCAGCACTCTCTAGGACTCGAACTTACACAAGCTGAAGAACTTCAGGTACCTATGAAGTTAATCTACAATTTAAGCCAACACTTAAATTTGTTTAATGTTATAGCAGATTTGGCGAGTTACTAAGCTAAAGAAAAGGGAGTGGGTGCTACATGGATGTTTACCATAACTTTGGTTTTGGCCGTGTTCATTTTAAGTCCCACTCTTTCGGAAGCTCTACTGAGGTCATTGAGCATTGTACTGAGCTCCTCCGTAGTCTCAGCCATGACTATTATGTCGTCGGCAAACCGAAGGTGAGTGATATACTCGCCTAATATCCCGATAACCTAACCTTGAAGACATCCCCTATTGCGGCCGTGAACAGTGTCGGAGATATGACGCCTCACACCTCGCTGCAAGAGAATAGGTTTCGATGTCTGGTTTTGAAGTCGGACTGACATGGTGGCGTTTTTGTACAAACCCTTCAGCACTTTGATGTACCGATAGTCAATCTGACACTGTTGGAGAGACTGCTGTACAGCCCATGTCTCGATCGAATCAAAAGCTTTCTCGTATCCACAAACGCTAAGCAGAGAGGCTGATTATACTCCTTAGTCTTCTGTATAAACTGCCGCAGCGTATGCATTTGGTCCACGATGCTAAAGCCTTTTCGGAATCCGGCTTGTTCGGGAGGCTGGAAGTCGTCGAACCTGCTCGCGAGACGGTTCGTGATGACTCTGGAAACGATGATAATTGATGCGGATGATAATATTGTTACGCCGAAACTTGAACACGCCATATCTTCGATGAAATCAAGAGTAGCTTCAAACAATTAAAACGTATTTCTGTGCGAAACTTCTAAATGGAAGTACGTACAGAGTTCTGGCAAGTTCTAGAAAGGTTCGCCATAAGTACCTACCACCATTATTATTAAATGGAGTTTAGTAGGTAGGTACGTAGTAAAGAATGCAAAAACCGCTAAAATTAAAAACCGTTTTTATTTTCGGGTTTTCTAAAAAAAAACCGGGTAACCGGTTTTAAAATTGTTATTTTTTGAAATTTATTTTTAAGTGTAAATTTTAAATTGTTTCTGAAATTCTTTGAATTTTATCCATTAAAAAATATATTATACATTTATACTTAATATGGCCGTGAATTCTGTTAAAAACAAAAAATCTACTTTATAAAAACGAATGTTTCGGAATGATTTGTCTTACATAGAGAATCCAAGACAGAAATCAATATCTTCTTCTCAAAATATCCACCATTAGCCCTAGCACAGGCTTTAAAGCGTTCAGGCCACGCGTCTATCGGTTTACGCACGGTGATCATTGGAAAGTTGTCCGCCGCTGATCATAAAGCATTTTTAAGGATTTTAAATTATTATTGTTACGTGTAGCCTATGCCCTCTAAGCAGCTGAAGATGTCCATTTTCACGAAAATGAACCTTGGTCATTCCGTTCATACCCTTCATCATCGATAGACGTCCACTGTTGGACATAGGCCTCCCCCACGTGTCGCCACAATGCACGATCCTGTGCGTGTCGCATCCATGAGATTCCCGCAACCTTCACCAAATATCTTCATTTCTGATTCGATCACGCAATGAAACTCCGAGCATAGTCCTTTCCATTGCCCTTTGGGTGACTTTAAGCCTTCTGATGAGGCCCATTATGAGCGACCACGTTTCGGCACCATATGTCATCACTGGCAACACGCACTGGTCAAAGATTTTCGCCTTGAGACACTGGTATGGACGAGAAGATTCCGCGCAGCTTCCCGAACGCTGCCCAGCCGAGTAGGAATCGACGGTTGATCTCTTTCTCGAAATTAAATCTACCCAACTAGATTGTCTCTCTGGACTGACTTTGACAACCTATTGAGAGTGTTCTTTGGAGTTACAAGCTTATACCCGATCAGTTTGCTTGTTCTAATATTGTGATAATATTGATTGTGAAAATTTTCTCACCAGTAGCAAAAATGTCCCTGAGTTTTTCATCAGTATAACGAACAAGCAAAGATCTTGACCTTTTCACTCTCTTCTATATAAGCGACTCGTTTAAGGTGATGATGTTATGATGAGTAACGACAGTGGGTATTTCATCTACGAATAAGAATTTTTGACTCCTTACGAGTTTTTAATTCTGGCCCTGACAGTATTCACTGCCTGTTCTCACAACACACGGCCGACCTGGATTTTCAATGATCGTAAACAGATGAACTGTACAGTTGGTGTAGTTATCACTGTGGTATACATATACATTCAGTCAAAAAAGTATCGGGAATGGATGATTTGTTTATGGTTCCAAATTCAAATTTTAGATTTTTTTGTTGTTGCTAGATTGGCGCAATGGTTTTCCATTTTAGCTCGTAGTTTGAGTTGCATCTGTTATTTATATTAAATACAGTGCTGTTTTTAGTTATTTCATATCATAGTGTGTGTTGCGAATTTCGTCAAAAACATCAAACAAAGAGTTTGTCTTAAATTTTGCATCGCCAATGGAATTTCGTGTTCGGAGTCACTGAAAATGTTACAGAAGGCTTACGGTGAATCGATTTTATCAAAAACACGTGCTTATGAGTGGTACAAAGCATTCAAAAGCGGCCGAGATGTGATGGAAGATTTGCCTCGCTCTGGTAGGCCATTAACCTCTGCAACTGAAGTTAACATCGCAAAAGCATCAAATTACCACTTCGTGGCACCAGTTTTCAATCTGTAGAAGACATAAAGGAGAATTCGCGGCGAGAAATGAACTCGATTTCGGAAACAGCGTTTAATAAATGTTTTGATGATTGGATTATTTGTTGGCATAAGTGTATCGTTTCTGAAGGGGCATACTTTGAAGGTGATAAAATAAATTTGGATGAATAACAAAAATTTTGTGTATTATTGGTCTTTTCCCGATACTTTCTTGACTAAGTAGTATATTATAAACAGAACTACGACTGATATCAAGCCTCAACAACGTTTTAAAACAATGTTTGCTAAAATAATAGTGTCATTTGAAAGTAATAAAAAAAACTCGAAAAAACCGGTTACTTTGAAAAATAAACCGGTTTTTTTAATCATTAAAAATATGCCGAAAAATCGGTTTTTCGTTTTTCGGGTTAACTGGTTTGCATTCCCTAGTACGTAGGTAGATAAGGGAATTCTTACCTTCCGTGTTTTACGTGTTTAACAATAGAGTCGAAATTCACGTGAAAGTGAGGGAGGTACATATTTGCAATAAAAATGATTATTACCCCTCGACGCGACTCTATTGTTCTAGATTGGTCTTGAAACGTCAGTATCTATAAAAAAAATTATCACTTTAAAATCAAATTCAAAGTTTTTTTAGGGTTCCGTAGTAGTTTAAAATGTGTAATGAATACAATACAGTATTCGTTGGTGCTGGGCGGCTGAACGGCCGGAGCGCGGCCAGGGCGACGCGACTGGCGTAAACAATCGATGCGTGCGCGCGACGGACTTCCGGCGCGCGCGCAGCCTCGCAAGCTAATGAGCCGCGCCATGCTCTGGTGCGATTCTGACTATTCACTGCTGTTCGTCCCATGGCTCTATGACTGTTGCCAATGTTGATATCTACAGAAGCCAAGGATAATGCCTTGATCACACGTACCGAGTAAAAGTGCGAGACAGTAAAATGTTGCTCGGCCGAGACAGTAATGTAAACGAGTTGTACAGATAAGCGCTCGGCCGAGCACTCGGTGTTGTGTTTACACGTACCGAGTACTCGACCGAGAGCACTGCCTCGCCCGTTTACTCGGTACGTGTGATCAAGGCTTAACAGTATCTACTCGTACCAAATTCATATGCGACTTTAATTCTCTTTTTTTTGTAAATTATGGTGAACGTTAACGAAGCTTGGAAATTATGTCTAAAAACCGCTTATCAATCTACAATAATCTATAATATAAAAATGAATCGCAAAATGTGTTGGTAAGCGCATAACTCAACAACGCCTGGACCGATTTCGCTAATTTTTTTTTTTGTTGTGTTCGTTATTATGAGGAGAAGGTTCTTATGGAAAAAAAAAATGAAAATTAGGGTAGTGTAGGGTAGAGTAGGGTAGTGTAGGGTAGTGTAGGGTAGAGTAAGGTAGAGGAGGGTAGAGTAGGGTAGAGTAGAGTAGGGTAGGGTAGAGTAGGGTAGAGTAGGGTAGAGTAGGGTAGAGTAGGGTAGAGTAGGGTAGAGTAGGGTAGAGGAGGGTAGAGTAGAGTAGGGTAGAGTAGGGTAGAGTAGGGTAGAGTAGGGTAGAGTAGGGTAGAGTAGAGTAGGGTAGGGTAGAGTAGGGTAGAGTAGGGTATAGTAGGGTAGAGTAGGGTAGGGTAGAGTAGGGTATAGTAGGGTAGAGTAGGGTATAGTAGGCTGAAGTAGAGAAGAGCGGGAGCGAAGCCGCGCGGGTACAGCTAGTAATATAATAAAGAAGTAAAGTTTGTTTTTATGTTCGTTTGTTTGTAGGAGGTAATCTCTGAAAGTACTGGTCCGATCGCGAAAATGTTTTCACCGATAGAAAGCTGCTTTATTCCTGAGTGACATAGGCTATATTTTATGTACGCGGGCGAAGCTGCGGGCAAAAGCTAGTTATTTATATTGGCTTGTTATAGTAAGAGAATTGCTTATTTCATAGGTTAAATGAAATTAAACATTTAAGGTTGTTTCTGATGTCAGAATGGTCAGTCAACCTATGTAGAGCAGTAACTATCAAAAATGGCTTCTAAATTAGTGTTAGCATAAATCCCTGAGTCCTCGTCGGGACAATTACAATTGGGGGGGGGGGGGGGTCTTTTTTAGGGTTCCGTAGCCAAATGGCAAAAAACGGAACCCTTATAGATTCGTCATGTCTGTCTGTCTGTCTGTCCGTCCGTATGTCACAGCCACTTTTTTCCGAAACTATAAGAGCTATACTGTTGAAACTTTGTAAGTAGATGTATTCTGTGAACCGCATTAAGATTTTCACACAAAAATAGAAAAAAAGCAATAAATTTTGGGGGTCCCCATACTTAGAACTGAAACTCAAAAATTTTTTTTTCATCAAACCCATGCGTGTGGGGTATCTATGGATAGGTCTTCAAAAATGATACTGAGGTTTCTAATATCATTTTTTTCTAAACTGAATAGTTTGCGCGCGAGACACGTCCAAAGTGGTAAAATGTGTGTGTCCCCCCCTCTAACTTCTAAAATAAGAGAATGATAAAACTAAAAAAAATATATGATGTACATTACTATAAAAACTGCCAACGAAAATTGGTTTGAACGAAATCTAGTGAGTAGTTTTTTTTTAATGCGTCATAAATCGAAAAAAATACACTATTATTAAAACATCGATCAAAGTTACAACACATTACAAGAGCTTTTATATTATGTTACTTGCTGCTACGGAACCCTTCATGGGCGAGTCCGACTCGCACTTGGCCGGTTTTTAGTATTGTGTTCGTCGGTATTAATTAACACAAAAATTAAATAACAGAACAATTAATTAACATAATTCCTTTTTATATTTATCGGATAATTTTGTTTGGGACAGTAATTGTAATTTATAAAATTCTTCACAATTCATGTGACGTTAAGTTTTTTTTTTTTTTTTATTGTTAGGCTCGCGTTTGACCACTATCTCACCTGATGGTAAGTGATGATGTGGCCGACGATGGAGCACGCTTGCCTAGAAGTAACCTATTCACTTACATTAAAGAATAGCTTCCACGGTGTCGACTCCCAAGCGATTCTATTCGTCTACGTCGAAAATGTTTTAAAAACTTGTATCTCTGCGCTCGACTATAGTATGTTTGTCGGGACATTTTGTAGCTTGGTAGCTTGTCGGGACACCACTGCTAATAACGGTGACATGTCCCGACGTATCGGGACGAATGGCAACCCTATTCTAAATTGCTTAATTCACAATTAATTTATAAGTGTAGACCCTGTTTATTATTTCTGTAAGCTACGACTTACGAGCTTATAGCCCATGCGTCTGTTAGAAATATGACTGCAACGTGAGTGATGTGTAAAAAAATGCGTTTAATTTTGTTTTCTTTTTTTTTTACTTTTTAATTTCGTAAGGTCTATTATTACTTGTTGCTTTATCCAGGCCAGACTCAGTAATCAGAAAAACATGAGCTAAATGGTTATAAACATTAAAGGCCAGATTTCTTTTATACTTAATAATTATATTGTTATTTATTTATTTGTGCTATTCATTTAATTTGATGATGAATTTTTCCCTTAAAGTAGCATCGAATTGTTCTGATGATGGAGCCGGAACGTGGAAGGTAGGCACAGGAAATTCGTTATAAAAACAATGTAGGAGTCTTAGCTGTGTTTGTTTAACTGTCATGAGCTGTAGGATCTAGAGCTCATGACAATAAAACACATTAAGATAGAGTACCTACAGTGTAGGTGCTCTGTAGGCTTTGATATGTTTTTATTGGTTATATCCTACTGGAACATAGGCACATATTTGTATAGCTGATTTGTATTTCATTATCCTGGTAGAATACTTATTAATGTAACTGAAAATAAGTCGTTGATATATCGTTTAGTTCCGAGCCAGTTGAGTTGTCGTTCTAACCAAACCCGATTAAGGAACACGTGAATACCGATTTTGGATAGGGCTTTGATCGAACGACTATAAAACTTCAACGATATTTGGCTTGGTTGATTTTACGTGAATCAGGCTACAGGGCTCCCTCTAACATCTCTGATCAGTTTTGCGATGTTGCGTTTTCCTGTTTGTCGAATCGCTATTTCAGCAGCAATTAAAAGTTCTTCAGAGCTTCGTGACTGAACCATATCATCGACATGTCGACGTTTGGTTTTGGCACTTGCGTTTGCCATATCCATCACTAGCGGTCTTCCGGCACTAGTCTGAGAGAATGACATTAAGCTCAATGCCACTTTCTAGCCTTATAGTATAAGAAGATAAAAACGATATCTTCTTCGGCAGGAACTCTCACATTTCTCCGAAAGTTTCGAAGAAAAACGAGAAATGACATTCTTGATCTCCTTCACAGATGCTTCTGTTACACCACACTGAGGTCATGTTTTTGGAACAAACATGAAAAGCGCCTTATTTCTCTCAGTTTTTGTATGCTTCACCCATTCTTCAAAAAACTGGGTTTTCGAGATCGTAAAAGTGCTACCTCAAAAATAATTAAAAATAGCCTAGTAGCAAGAAGTAGCATAAAACAATATTGTTATTATAATTTAGAAGCATGTATCTATTGACTAAAAAAATACAGATCGGGGGTTCCGGGGGGTTATTACTAATCGTCTTTTGAATTCTAATTGTTGAAAAAAATAACCGATTTCCGGATTTGCAACGCTCAGATTTTTATCTATTATGAATATTATTGAATAGTAACTAAATATAAAGAAAGTTCTTACCCTTAGTAGTAGAATCCATCACTAATAAAAAACTTTTTATAAAAAAAAAAATATAACCGACTTCAATGTTAAAAAAACACTGAAAAGTATAAAATAACTTTAATTTCGGAAGTCGGTGTTTCTATAATAGTTTTGTCTCTTCGTTATTTAACACCGACTTCCGAAATTAAAGTTATTTTATACTTTTCAGTGTTTTTTTTACATTGAAGTCGGTTATATTTTTTTTTGTAAAAAGTTCTTTATTTTATAAATGATAAATGATAAATGATATTTATTTTGTAAATAGGTTTAAAAAACACTTTTACACGTCAATTTTTTTTTTTTTTTCGTCATTTTATTCTAGATGAGGCCGGTGTTTCCTATCTGACTACCCTGAGAAGAAACACCGAAACAAACTCAGGGGTCAAGGTCTCTTTTAAAGTCCATACAGTAAATATGTAATGGTCAAATCACATGAGAACCATGCAGATTTGTCTGAGATGGTCTTTTGAAGAAAGAACCATACAGATTTGAGTGGACCTGTCCAATCAGTGTAAGCATTTGTCAGTATTCGAAAAGCTCAACTTAGGACTACTAAGGAGCTCTACGACTTGACGAACAATACCAAAGAAAGGACATTTGGGTAGGCCGCAGAAAACACTCAAATTGCCAGACATACGTTAAAATTACTGAAAAGAAAAGAAAAAGCAATCAACATAGTCCTCACATTTACAATAATATAAGCAAATTGATAATTTACAAAATATTTAGAAAAGTAAATATTTATGTCAAAGAAAAAAAAAAAAATACTTTAAGTACTTAAAATGTATACATGTCATTTTGTAAAATAAAAATAATTTCCAATGTCAAATTGTAAAAAAACAAATAAAATAAAAAGAAAAAGCACATTTGAAAATAAAAATAATTAAAAAATACAAAAGAAGAAAAATAAAAATGACAACAGTTGTAGTAGGTACTGGAGCAGGTCAATCCCAAGTCTTTTCGTCCTGAATATAGTCTTTTACAGTGTAAAAAGCCTTTTGACAAAGTTTACGTTTTACAAATGATTTGAACTTATTAAGGCTTAGTTGTTGAATATGATAATATACTCTTTTTAGTTATGGTACCACCACTAAAAAGTACCCCTCAGACAAACTTAAATAACTTATAGACACAGTGCATCTCATTACGATTCTAATAATCCCAAACACGGTTAGATTACATTAATTTAATTTTTTTCCTTCTGGCTTCATCATCAGATCAGTTACCCTTTTCTGACAGTCAGTCATCGACTACACGTATATACAAAGCAACTTTACTTGTAACCACAGTTCTGCTGTGATTCTATGTGGAGTTCTGTTCCATATCTTCGAAGTTCATGATCAGATCACAACAATATTTCTATGGGACCAATTTGGAAGCATAACCTATCAATAAAAAAAAGAATTTTCAAAATCGGTCCACAATTGACCGAGATATCGGTGAACATACTTACATAGAAAAAAGAAAAAAAAAAACACATTCAGCCGATAATAGAACCTCCTCCTTTTTGAAGTCGGTTAAAAATTAATACAACTACTAAAATAGCCGCAGGAGATTTAATCGTGTCAGTCACCAAAACGCAAACAATATTGTGCATTTGACACAATTATTTTGTATACTTACCCTCATTACCGATGCTTTGTATGACTTTGCCAAAAACAAAGTTGTGGGTGTAATTACCAACTAATACCCTCCTTACTTTCAGTAATGATTGTAGGAAATCTTGATGTTGTTTTTGTCCGGCTAGCTTGTTCTAGATGAAACATAGTGCGGCGGCTAGGAAGTATTCCCTGAGACTGCATACCTCGCGATTGTGCGGGGTTATAGCATTTAAAAAGCCTCGACACCCACACTTCCGCAGGATATACAGTCTCATTACCGACGACCGAGGCCGAGGGAGATGCATCCGATATGCAGTAGCAGCGTACGAACCCTCCTATCCAGGGCGTCAAGTTCCGTTTGAGTTCATTTGAGTACACCGAAAGCGTACATCAATACCGGCATGACCCAACCGTTGAAGGCACGCACCCTGTTTCCACCTGACGGAAGGCTGTTAAGTACCTTCTTCAGGCGGCCAAAGAAGCGCTCCTTCAACGATTGCTTCATGTCAGTGGCAATGATGCCTAACGCTTCCGACATACCCAAATACTTGTAGGTATCGGTTGGAGAGAGGGATCTGAGGTGTATGGAATCCGAGTGTTGGGTACCCACGGATTCCACAATCTCCCCTCGCTTTATATGCATGACCGCACATTTGTCCACACCAAACTCCATTCTGATGGCACTACTGTGAAGGTTTCCGTTACCTTCAGTAGCTCCATCAGTTGCAGATTGTTGGGGGCAAAGAGCTTCAAGTCATCCATATAAAGGAGGTGAAATATAACTTGACCACCTCTCTTCAAGCCATAGCCTAGGCCTGAATTCTCCAGCAGTGTGCTCAGAGGATTCAAGGCTAGGCAGAACCAAAGCGGACTCAAACTGTCATCCTGGAATATACCTCGCTCGATCCTTACTGGTTCGCTATTACTCTGGATATTTCGACATCCTGGATAGCAAATACACCTTCTGCTTCAGGAAGTCGATGCGCTCTGTGACTCGGGACATATTATAGTCTCGGGGGCTGATGTCAGTCCCCGAAAATGCCCGTCTCATAAAGCACATCACTCTTGGGCGTGTGTTGCCCTCCCTGAAGCAGATCAGTTTGCCGATGAGTGCTCTAGCCCCACCGATACGACACTCGATCCTGCACTGCCAGGCCGGCACAGCTGGTTTTGGTCGTGTAGCTACGTCAATGTTTGGGAATTTGACGTGAGCTACACGACATGCCACTACGGCCGCGCAGTACATTATCGAGTGTGTATCGGTGAGGTCTTCGCAGTTAACAAGATAGTTTGACAACTGCTGAATCCAGAGCAGCCACCAGCGCCCTATTTTTGTTACACATGGGCAAATGAGGTATGCGTGGCTCAAGGTCGGGTGGTATGTTGCGATATTCCCGAATCGCACACTCCAAAGCACTCCTCAGTTCATGGTTGCACTGGGTAATTACGTTAGTTACCGTGTCAGTACACTCCTCGTCAGTGTGGTGAGATATGTGGCTGGATGGTAGTGCTATATGTGGTACCACAGGCTGCGATGGAGTGGTAATGACACGGTCACTCATTTCCGTTCGGAGGCGATCAAGTACCGTATCATCCAACATATGATTACGTAGGATGACCCGCACCTGATCTGACAGTCGTTAGGCCGAAACGTTGACGGCTGGCTCAAGCCGTCAACGTTTCAAACCTGAAACAAAGAGAGCATCCGCACACGGTACGCGGTCAGGTTTTTTCCTTCCTCTGTAGCCCCATAGTATTAGCGCATGACGTTCTCGTTGATAGATCTCGTCCATCGCATGCGCTGCACACTTCCGCCAGGAGCTGGGACCCTTTAGGTCTTAAGCCGTTTGGCGGCCGGCGTCCTCCCCGTCGACGCGCATATGGTGGAGTCGTCAGCGGAGAGAAATACTTGTCTCTGGAGCTCGACGCAACTGCCGCGGCCGATGTCACAGTACTCACGATGGGGCTGGGTTCCGGCGGCGGCGAGGCGGAGCTGAGCGACGAGGCCGGAGGTGGTGGGCGTGCTCTTCGAGCTGCGGCTCTCGTCAATATCCTCTTTCTTAAATTACAATTCCCACTTTCAGTATTGTATTATGTGACAGCAGTTGTCACTCACTTTTATAGCAGTTTTGTTTTATTATTATTATTATAATATAAACACGAGTAATAAATACGAAATGAGGATCAGTCATGATATTTGTGGAGTATGCAGAGTTATAGTGTCAAAAGAAAATAGTAAATACTGTGAAGAAATTATTTAAATCGGACCAAAAATGACGAAGATACAGCAATTTTAGTGAACGAGTTTCAAAAACGACTCGCTGTGACGTCATTTTGCGTGATCGGTCTCCACCGCGCGATCGAGCGCAGTTCAGCGCAGTCTGTCCGCGGAATACTTGATTTGTACACGTTGTTTTCGTTCGTATTCAGTTTGTTTGATTATAATGTCATCATACAAATATTGCATTGTGCCAAAATGCAAAAATACTACGGTTACCACACCCGATAAACTATTTTTTTATGTTCTGAGAAAAGAAGAGTTCTGTTAAAAAAAAAAAACTCCTCTTTCAAGCAAAAGTGGTCTGTACAGTTGCGAAGATCATTTTGATGTATTGGAGTATGTATAAGTCGCAGGAAAATGAGGATATCAGGGATTTCGCGAAATCCCTAGGGATATCACGAAATCCCGGTAGATGTCGAATATTCTTGTTCATTACGTCTTCTTACTAAAAGTATCTAGTGAAATGACAAAACACCAAGTTATCGTCAGTGATACGTCATTTCACTTAATCTAGTGAAATGTCAGAAAAGCGGATATTGCTAAATAAATATCGAGCCATGCATTTATCTCGCTCGCTCTAGTGCTCACACGGGCACTAGTGGGAGCGAAACAAATGTGTCGCTCGAGCTAGCGCGGCTCGTATGTTGGAAGAATTTTGAGAAGTTCTTCCAGCTAACTCACGCAATGACAGTTTAATTTGTGGCACTGAATCTGTGAATATTGAATCTGCTTTGAGAATTGAGTTTCAGGGTAACCAATGAAGCTGAAGACGTAACTTTTTAAAGATCATTTTTTATCTCCAATAGCATAGTACCTATTTAAGATAAAATATTTTTGAAGTGTAATGGTCCTAGATCAACTTTTTTGTTGAAGAAGCAGATTTCACCTTCTCTGCTTTCGCTTGATTCAGACACAAACACAGGATCGATCATTGTGGCGACACTTGGGGGAGGCCTATGCCCAACAGTGAATGTATATCGGCCCAAATAATGACTTAACTCCAAGCGAACGCCGCGCGCCGGTGTTCGCGCATAATTTCGCGCTATTTCGGTAAACACCAAGCGAACGCCGGCGTCCGCCTACCTACCTAGATTTATAAAATATTGAGCTTTTTATTTATAGGGTATTTATCCAAGAAAGTAAATAAGAAGTTCTTCAAAAAGTAGTCTGCAATATCGAAAATAAGCTCGAAAATAATAAGCAACCCTTTCCGTTATTTTCTTTAAGTAAGAAGGTATATACCTATTAGACGAGATAAATTTTTAATCGTAGTAGGTATAGCATATTAAAGATTAAAATTAGATTTGAAGGAGATTCTCAATCCCACTACTATAGTAAACCGGAAAGTTTTACATTGCTCGTAGGTAGGTATTATATAGTAATGTAACTTGCATTATTCCTATAAAACTCATCAACCATTAGAGAATTTATTTTCGGCAAATTATCCGATTGGGCTTTCACAAAACCAACTTCCATGTTTTTTTTTAATATTTTTTCACTCAAACCTCACCTCCCATATAAACGCAACTAAAATATTTAAAGTAAACAAAAATAACGCACACGCGACTCAAGTATCAATAGGCGAATGAATACGATCAAGCCGTTCGTCGCACGGCTCACGCAAGATGAAGTCATCGTAAACAGTCCAGCGAGAGCGCGCGTTTCAAATAGCCGTTCAGAAAAACATTAATAACTCCACCATTTCTTGACGGATTTTAATAATTTAAAAAATAAAATGCTCAGTAAATTATTACACATACGATGTACTTAGTAAAAATCGGATTTTCTATTATGTGATTGATTCTCATTGTAATACCTACCCAAATGGAGGTTAAGATAACGACAAGCGAGCTATTCAACAAACGGCATACGTTTTTATAACAAGTTGCCAAAGTCAGTTACAGAACTTAGCGAAGGAAAGTTCAAAACCAGCTTGTCATTGTCAAGAAAGCGTATTACAAGGTTAAAGACTGCGTTGGAGACACGCTTGTTTGGCAATTACTACTTCTGCACATGTGCATCTGACAGCTCATTAACTGCTCTATCATTGTTTTAACTTCATTATTTCTATTGATACTTTTTTCCTCTCTTGTGGCATTGTTTTTGCAATGTTATTTATATTATTTAAACCACAACCATCTTAATTTCACTAGTAATTTATTATTGTATCGGTACATTTATATATATTTTTTTTTATTTTTGACTCCTAATTATGACATCAGTAGTCAAAATACTGTCTAACAAACACAAAGAGCGTCCTCCCCTTAAAATAAAATGGCATATGTTAGAGAGGAATGATTGTGCGAATAGGTTCAGGGAACGAGTGGTGGACAGAATGATAGAGATGGGAGATATGAATGATCGAAGTATAAATGAAAGTTGGAATGAGATAGCTGGGTGTACCAGGCATGCAGCGAAAGATATTTTGGGAGAGACGAAAGGAAAGGGCATAATAGATTGGTGGTGGTCGACAGAAGTTCAGAATGTATTGAAAGAAAAGAAGAGAAAATTCAAGGAGTGGCAGCGTGTAGAGCCAGGAAACGCTAGTTTAAAAGCTGAAAAAAAGCGTGAGTATGACATTTTAAAGAAGAAAGCGAAGAAAGCCGTGGCCATAGCAAAATCAAAAGCCCAGGACAAATTATATGACACACTGGACAGTCCTGCAGGCCAAAAAGAACTATACCGGCTTACTAGAATAAGAGAGAGAAAGACGAGAGATGTTTGCCAGGTAAGATGTATAAGAGATGAAACTGGAATGGTTATATCGGATGATGAGAAAATCAAAAAGAGGTGGAAGGACTATTTTGAAAGACTGATGAATGAGGAAAATAATTGGAGTAGTGTGTTAGAGAATAAACCAGTGAATGTGGGGTTAGTGAGAATGGTTAGTATGGATGAAGTTAGGATAGCAGTAAATGGAATGAAGAATGGTAAAGCCATTGGTCCAGATGGAATACCAGTTGAAGTGTGGAAGTTATTGCGAGTGGATGGATGGACGTGGTTAGCTTTATTCTTCAATAAGTTGTTGCAGGAAGAAGCCATACCTGATGAGTGGTGCAGCAGTTCTTTGGTGCCCATTTTTAAGAACAAAGGTAATGTGCTTGAGTGCAACAATTATAGAGGAATAAAGCTAATGTCACATACTATGAAAGCCTGGGAGAAAGTTATTGAAAGGCGACTGAGAGAAGAGAGTGAAATTTCACAGAACCAATTCGGTTTTGTGCCTGGTCGGGGTACAACGGATGCCATTTTTGCTATACGCCAGCTGTGCGAGAAATACAGAGGTGCGCATAAAAACTTGCACATGGTATTCGTTGACCTCGAAAAGGCATATGACCGGGAACCTCGTGAGGTTCTGTGGTGGGCCCTTAAGGAGAAAGGTGTGCCTGGGAAGTATGTGCAGTTGATCCGAGCGATGTACAGCCGACGCAGTACCCAAGTCCGATCTTCAGTGGGCACTTCTGGAAGCTTCAATGTGGCTGTCGGCTTACACCAAGGGTCGGCCCTCAGCCCTTACCTCTTCCTAATGATAATGGACGCTCTGACGTCGGACATTCAGGAAGCGGCTCCCTGGTGTATGTTGTTTGCCGATGACATTGTGCTGGTTGCCGAGAGTGGCCTAGAGGTCCAGAACAGATTGAAGGTGTGGTGGCACAGATTGGAGTGTTGGCCTGAAATTGAGTAGAACCAAAACGGAGTACTTGTTCTGCGATTTCGGCGGTCTTTCCAATCCAGTGCCCTTAGCTCTCGCCGGAACGCCCATACCGATCTATTCCGACTTTCGGTACCTCGGGTCGCTCGTCCAAGGGGATGGTGAGGTAGACCGGGACGTAACACATCGGATCAACGCAGGATGGCTGAAATGGCGACAGGTCACGGGAACAACTTGTGACCCACGGATGCCCCTAAAGTTGAAGGGTAAAATCTACAAGTCCGTGATAAGGCCTGTTAGACCAGGGTCGATAATTTTTAAAACCAAAAAAAAATAATAGTAGGATGAAAACCATTAGAAAAGGAGGAGAATATTATAAAGATGAAAGGAAAAATAATTTACGGGCGATCTGAGGTCGGGAAGGGGATGGGGGTGAGTTTTTAAGGGTAAAAAAACCGGCCAAGTGCGAGTCGAACTCGCCCATGGAGGGTTCCGTAGCAGCAAGTAACATAATATAAAAGTTCTTGTAGTTCGTTGTAACTTTGATCGATGTTTTAATAATAGTGTATTTTTTAGATTTATGACGCATTAAAAAAAACTACTTATTAGATCTCGTTCAAACCAATTTTCGTTGGTAGTTTACATGGTAATGTATATCATATATTCTTTTTAGTTTTATCATTCTCTTATTTTAGAAGTTACAGGGGGGGGGACACACATTTTACCACTTTGGAAGTGTCTCTCGCGTAAACTATTCAATTTAGAAAAAAATGATATTAGAAACCTCAATATCATTTTTGAAAACCTATCCATAGATACCCCACACGTATGGGTGTGATGAAAAAAATTTTTTTGAGTTTCAGTTCTAAGTATGGGGACCCCCAAAATTTATTGCTCTTTTTCTATTTTTGTGCGAAAATCTTAAAGCGGTTCACAGAATACATCTACTTACTAAGTTTCAACAGTATAGCTCTTATAGTTTCGGAAAAAAGTGGCTGTGACATACGGACGGACAGACAGACAGACAGACAGACAGACAGACATGACGAATCTATAAGGGTTCCGTTTTTTGCCATTTGGCTACGGAACCCTAAAAACGGTTTTTCTCGATTTCCGGCAAAACTAAAAGTCTTATGGAAAAAAGTCAAATGGCAAAGTTGTAGGTAATAAAAAGATCTAAAACTTTTGTATTCACACTTTTTTCACATAACCTCAAAATTTATGTTAAAAATTCAAAAAACCAAGTTTTTGGTTTTTTATTTTTATCTTATTAAAAAATAATTTTTTTTTCACGAAATTTGGTGAAAACTTACCTTTTTATGTCCCAAATACGCTGTAATTTATTTGATTAGAAATATTTATTTTTTCGCCTTATTATGAATTAATATCGAAAAAGCACCCTAATTTTCAATCGAAAAATCACCCGTCAAAATATCAGCTTTTTTCAAAAAGTTGGTATATTTTCTGTTCGTTGAAATCTCTACTTTCCGATGGTGAAAAAAAATATAAATGTTACCATAGTAAATCTTCTCAGAAAATGCAAAAAATCGAAAAAAACTCGAATTCGAAAAATTTTTTTCAATTATTATATACAATTTTGAGCTATTTATTAAAATTTACACTTTAATTACTCGAAAAACGTAAGATTACATGTTACAGTGATAAAAAAAAAAATTGCAAATCAAAATATACTACTATAATTAACAAACAAATAAGTTAATAATATTAATATTCAAAAAGACATCTACAATATTTGGAGAAAGTAGTCGAATCTTCTTTAAATTATATGCGTAGATGCCTATTTATAACTATTTTTAGATAACTTATATACCTGAGTGACCTACGAAAAATTTTAGCCCATCAAAAGGTATTTCATAGAGAAGTGGGGAAGGGGCTAGGCGGGTCTGGGTCTTACTACGTACATACCTACTATTTCTTAGCAGCTGTAACAACCGTTAGCCTAGCCAGTACCTATTCGAAATACAGTACAGTATACAACATCGTTTATAAAAATACACGTGCATGCTGAGTTTCTTTAATATAATTGTGATAAGTTTACTTAAAAAAAAGAAAAGAAACAAAATCTACTACATAAAAATAAAATCTATTATAAAAAAATAAAGAAACTTGAAAAGATTATACTCTCAGAAGAATTTAGTAAAAAAATTATAAAAAAGGTGCATGAAGATTTATGCCATATTGGAATCAGACAATTACAGAAAAAAATAAGTCCACTATATACAGCTAAAAACCTAACAAAAAATATCATAAATATTTGTAAAACATGCGAAATATGCATAAAAAATAAATCAAGATGTCAAGGAAAATTTGGGTTAATGTCACAACTGGGACCAGCAACAAAACCATTTGAGATAATGTCAATGGATACTATAGGTGGCTTTGGAGGATCTAGGTCAACAAAAAAATACTTACACCTTTTAGTAGACCACTACACAAGATATGCGTTTATTGTGACTTCAAAAACACAGAACGCAAGTGACTTTATAAAACTAACAAAGAAAGTACTCGAGACAGATGAGATTGGAATAATTCTGACAGACCAATATCCAGGCATCAATTCAAAAGAATTTAAACAGTATTTGCAGGAGAATAACATCAAACTAATATTTACAGCTGTGAATACGCCATTTTCGAACGGCTTGAACGAAAGATTAAACCAAACAATAGTAAATAAAATAAGATGTAAAATAAATGAGAAAAATAATAAGAGAACATGGACAACAGTAGCAAGAGAATGTGTACAGAAATATAATGAAACAGACCATTCTGTTACAGGTTTTGCACCAAAATATTTACTGGATGGTACAAATGTCAGTATTTTACCAAATGAAATTAAAACAATAGAAAAGGAAGACAAGTGGATTGCTGATAGAAGATTAGCATTAGAGAATACAATAAAATCTCACAAGTACAACAAGAAAATATTTGATAGAAATAGGAAAATACAAGAGTTCGAGATAGGAGACAATGTATATGTAGAAAATGGAAATAGACTGAACAGGAAAAAATTAGACGAATTAAAAATAGGCCCTTTCAAGATAATAGAGAAAATATCGAACTCCATTTATAAGATTGACACTGGCAACAGAAAAACAGAATCAACTTTATTCCACATAACAAAATTACAACCTGTTACGGCAGAAGATGAAGTAGAAGAAAACGAATAGGTATAAAGATAGCTTGCAGGTGCATTGTTTGTATTATATTATTTAGAATTTTCGTTCCTATGGGGGGGAGATGTAATGAAATGACCTCCTTGGAAATGACATTTCATTTTTTTTAATTTTTAAGCTGTGGATACGGGGTGACGTATCATTCAATGACAGATGATGTTTAGATTATTTTTGTGCATTTTATTGTTATAAAAACTTGTAGAGAGATAATTAAAGGGATATAATTGAGGAGGCGATATTATTAAACTTTAAATGTCGTTTCTTTGTTTTCAGGTGAGATAAAAACTTTTTACAAAAAAAATAAAACCGACTTACTAAAAAAAACACTAAAACTATCAAAATAACTTTAATTTCGGAAGTCGGTGTTTCTGTAATAGTTTTGCCTCTTCGTTATTTAACACCGACTTCCGAAATTAAAGTTATTTTGATAGTTTTAGTGTTTTTTTTAGTAAGTCGGTTTTATTTTTTTTGTAAAATGTTTTTTATTTCACACTTTTTAGTTGCAGCCAGAGTACCTTTTTCTCATGACAATTCCAATTAACTCAAACCCTGCTAGGATACATTGTTTTATTATGAAGTTCCCGTGTCTACCTTCCGGCTCCATCATCATCATCAGATCAATTCGATAGTACCTTATGGCCAAAATGCATCTCATGACAATTCTAATAAGCCCAAACACGGCTAGGATACATTGATTAATTACGGAGTTCCGGTGCCTATCTTCCGGTTCCATCATCATCATCAGATCAGTTCGATAGTACCTTATAGCCAAAGTGCATCTCATGACAATTGTAATAAGCCCAAACACGACTGGGATAAATTGATTAATTTCGGAGTTCCGGTACCTATCTTCCAGCTCCGTCATCATCATCAGGTCACATCGATGATACCATTTTCAACATACCTATTCAGAACTATTCATTTATTTGTAACTATGTTCATTGAGAGATTGGTGTGACTATGAACTTCCGTTGGCCATTTCTGGTCGTCTTCACCAGTTCCACTTCATCAAATGTCATGTTTTGACTATAAATGCTTAAGTCTTTGATAAAAATACCAAAAGAACTATATGGTTGCCTATAATATTTGAGGAGTTCCCTCGATTTCGCCAAGATTCCATCATCAGATCCCGACTTGGTGACTATGGGACCATTTGGGAAGTATACCCTTTCTAACAAAAAAAGAATTTTTCAAATCGGTTGGCAAGTGACGAAGTTATGCGCGAACATACATAAAAAAAAAAAAAAAAATACAAACATCCGAATTGAGAACCTCCTCCTTTTTTAGAAGTCGGTTAAAAAACTAACAAGATTAAAAAATAATAATCTCCTTTATTTTGCATAAACAAATTTAGTTACTCCCATGAAAAAAAAATATTCAAAACACAAAAAATATATTAAAAATCTATAATATATATATATAAAATATTTATCGTAAACATATTTTTAATAACTAACTTTTGGCCGATTTGCATATATATTTTATACATTTCAAATATATTTTAGATACATTCAAAATATATCTTAAAAGACATAAAAAACAGCTAAGAATATATAAAAAAATATATATATATTTATTATAGATTTTTAATATATTTTTTATGTATTTTAATATTTTTTTTCACCATCGGAAAGTAGAGATTTCAACGAACAGAAAATATACCAACTTTTTGAAAAAAGCTGATATTTTGACGGGTGATTTTTCGATTGAAAATTAGGGTGCTTTTTCGATATTAATTCATAATAAGGTGAAAAAATAAATATTTCTAATCAAATAAATTACAGCGTATTTGGGACATAAAAAGGTAAGTTTTCACCAAATTTCGTGAAAAATTTTTTATTTTTTAAAAAGATAAAAATAAAAAACCAAAAACTTGGTTTTTTGAATTTTTAACATAAATTTTGAGGTTATGTGAAAAAAGTGTGAATACAAAAGTTTTAGATCTTTTTATTAACTACAACTTTGCCATTTGACTTTTTTCCATACGACTTTTAGTTTTGCCGGAAATCGAGAAAAACCGTTTTTTACCCTTAAAAACTCACCCCCATCCCCTTCCCGACCTCAGATCGCCCGTAAATTATTTTTCCTTTTATTTTTATAATATTCTCCTCCTTTTCTAATGGGTTTCATCCTACTATTATTTTTTTTCACTTTTTATTATTTTTAAAGGCTTCTACCCTGGGGGCCAATTCTCGATTTTAGAGATGGTGTCAAATTCGACAAAAAATTCGAATGACGTCATTTTTTCGACAAATTTTAAAAGTTGCTATTCTGGGGATGTCGAATTCGACATTTGTCGAAGGATAACGTTAGAGTTTTTAGAGATAATGTCATTTGGGGTCAATTCTCGATTTTAGAGATGGTGTCGAACTCGACAATAATTTCTAATGACGTCATTTTTTCGACAAATTTTTAAAGTTGCTAATCTGGGATGTAGAATTCGACATTTGTCGCAGGATAACGTTAGAGTTCATGACGAGTGCTTCTGAGCAGTAGAGATGTCATGTCGATTGTAGAGATATGTCATTTCTGAGTGAATTCGTTGAATTTTGTTAGATTGTTAGTACGTTACATCGTGTTTACTTTGGTTTTTAAATATAATACGGCTTGGCTTATATCGAATTGACGATTACGACCGTTCTCGGCGAAAATAATTACTTACAAACAGCAGTTTTACTGCCTTCACAGGACTTCTCAAAAAGTTCCAAATAGGTAAATCGCCACTGGGAGGCATTTTTATATAAGTTTATCAAAACACAAGTCTTTTTTGGCGCAAGGAGTTCACCTAAACCTACAACTTTCACTGTCACAGTTCTTAACACTAATTTACAGAAGTTATACTTTACAACAACAGTAGGTATTAGGTATCAATCACAATCACCACATTCACAGTGATAAAACATGCATAAACGTTCGAAAATACTCAAAACGATCACGGTTCGCGACAACACCGTGCGCATTCGCAATGTTTACAAACAACCAACAAACCCCGCGTTCCGAATTGCGTCAAAAGCGATTATATCGCGAATCCGACTAATGCGCAACGTCACAAACAGTACTCAATAGTCCTTATATTTTGTGACTATTAAATTCGGTCGGATAATCGCTTTTGACGTAATTCGGAACTAAGGGAAAGTAACAACAAAAAATAAGTTTAGATTCAATACGACTGAATTAACTAGACAACTCGTTGTAACAAGATTCGTATTGCGCTATGTGCCTACTTAACTCATACGGGTTATAATAACAAAAATTACGCACGGCATGACTCTACGAGTTCACACGATGCGCTACAGACGGGGCGCGCCGGTATTGCCAACTGCTATGCCCAGTAGCTAGATAATTTGCAAAATGTTGCTAGATTGCTAGTTTTTTGCCAAAAAGAAACTAGATTTGCTAAATGTTTCTGTAGGTAATTTAGGTTTTAATAAAATAACAATGGGAGCGCGTGACGTTCATACCCAAACCTATAATTGCTGCCAAAATTTAGTTTAAGCAGCGTATGTTTTGTGACCGCGGTAGCGCCGCACGCGCTCTCCACTGGCTGGTATGCTCCATGAATTAAACCCAACAACACACGATAAAATACGAGTAGCGTGTACTATTTTGGTTTAGAACTATAGTATTCTTCTGCCATGTCTTGGCGCAGTAGGAAACAAGCAATTCCCGGCTAACGCAGACCCATGGCTGTACCTGCAATAGTATCTTTGACCATAGATTCTCTTTGAGTTTTTATTTATAAGAAACTATAAGAAAAAATAAAAATAGCTATAGAATAAGAATAGAATAAGAATAGCTGTAGAATAAGAATAGAATAAGAATAGCTGTAGAATAAGAATAGAATAAGTATAGCTTCACGTCTCATGATGAAATAAAAAAGTGCTAGAAAAAGTAGCTAAAAAGTTTAGCTACAAGTTTAATTAAATTGTAGCTGTCTGCCACCAAATAATAGCTAGATCTAGCTATAAAGTTGCTAAGTTGGCATTACTGGGCGCGCGGCTCGGCGCTTTCGCGCTATATTGCTATCCCGTTTTGGCCACACTGTTGTCGTTTTGTTGAGTGAGACGTTATCTTCACTCGACTCGACATTTTCGTGAAATTTATTTCGATTTTGACTGAGAATACGGAATTCTGCTCGATTCGACATTTTTTGGTAGAGATAGAGATATTTTTGACAGACATAGGTAGAGATAAACTTGCAATGTAGTTAATTGTTAGTGCGTTACATTGTGTTTTCTTTGGTTTTTAAATAAAATACTACTTGGATTCTCATGTTGGATATTCGATTTGCTCTGTGATTTGTTCATTGTGTATTTTCTTGAAACGACGACCTTCGCGCACAATAACCGACTCAGTAATTTGTGTATCCACGATTGTACTTACTATTCGCCAACTATCCCAAGACTTTTTGTATTTTTTCCCCTCCATGTTGTTTAAAATATTATATGAAACGTAAAAGTTTAGACAGCACAGCCCACCAAAGAAGTAAACAAATGAAAAGTTTTGAAGGAACCGCAAGTTTTTCAACTATCAAGCTGATTATTTTTAGACTAAACGAATCGTTTTATATTTAGTCAGCATTTTAAAACCAAATCATTCATTCACTCATAACTACATAAAACGGAACGTGGATTCTTCCTAATGGGAACATTATCTTCACTTGACTTGACATTTATTTCTATTTTGACTGAGAGTACGGAATTCTGCTCAATTCGACATTTTTTGGTAGAGATAGAGATATTTTTGATAGACATAGAGATAGACTTGCAATCTCGAACTCGAGATAAATGGCGAAAATCGAGAATTGGCCCCCAGGTCTATGTCATACTGTATGGATCAGAATGTTGGGCTGTGAAAAAGACGGATGAAAAAAGATTGCATATAGCGGCGATGAGAATGTTAAGATGGATGTGTGGTGTGACGAGAATGGATAAAGTGAGAAATGAGTACATTAGGGGAAGTTTGAAAGTGGCGCCAGTGACTGAAAGGTTGAAAGGAAATCGTTTGTCTTGGTATGGTCATGTAAAGAGGAGAGATGAAAAGCATGTTGCTAAAAGAGTTATGAATTTACTTGTGGATGGATGGAGAGGGAGAGGGAGGCCAAAGAAAAGATGGATGGATTATGTGAGAAGTGATATGAAAGAAAAGGTAGTTAGTGATAGCGTGACGAGTGACAGGACAAAATGGAAGAAAAAAACGTGTTGCGCCGACCCCAAATAAAATGGGACAAGGGCAGGAAGAAGAAGATTTTTTTATTTTTGTATGGCCTCTTTTAATAATGCGAATGTGAGAACTACTAGAGCTGGCAAGAGGAAGTCCGGGCGCGAAAGATGGAAGGAGTGGAGAGAGGCCCTTGCTCAAGAGTGGGACAGAGCAAGCTAACAAAAAAAATTGTGAGAACACTGTAGACTCCGCGTATTCATCTATACATATATATACATATAAATAAAATTGGAGTGTCTGTTTGTAATATTGAAATAACTTCTTTTTACTACATGCATATGAACATATATACGGTACATACACCAAAATAACATTTTTTACAATTTTTGTCTGTCTGACTGTTTGTCCGGGCTAATCTCTGAAATGGCTGGACCGATTTTGACGAGACTTTTTTTGGCAGGTAGCTGATGTAACAAGGAGTAACATATGCTACTTTTAATTTAGAGGAAAAAAAAATCCTGTAGTCTACGCGAACGAAGTCGCGGGCACAGCTAGTAGACCACTATTTTTATTGAGCTTTTAGGTTTATAATGTATACATCTATATATACATATATAATTATAATATATATATATATACACTTGTGTGCAAAAAAAACCGGCCCACCCCTAACTTTTTGGTTTAGAACACGATACTTAGAGGATAAACTAAAATTAATTAAATAATTTTTTTGACATAAATTTATAGATAAAGAAGGAAAGCTTCATTGCACTTGTTTTAAAAGTCATAGTTCTTTTTAATTGATTTTAAAGACTTATAGCACGATCGCATTAAAACCACGTTTAGCGATGCGCAGGAGATAATTTCGGATCATTGGTAGGTTGGATTGGATGGGTTTGGTGAAATACTATCGTTTTATAAAGATAAAATTTTAAAAATAAAGTACCTTTTTTAAAAACTCGTATTAATTTACGCATGTACGAAATTAATTTCTTTAAGAAAACGTCAGCTGAGCGAGTCCAATGACCTGGGTAGGTAGTTAGGTACGCCGACTACTAGTAGTCCGCGTTGCGTACTAAAAAAAGGTACTTTATTTTTTAATTTTATCTTTATAAATCGATAGTGTTTTATGTACCGGATCGACCCTCCACGGGATGAAAACGATCATTTAGCGGTGTATATTGTAATTTGGAAATATTGTAGAAACATCATTTTGTATAAGACTACTACGGAGTTTCTTCATGGTTCTTCTCCATAAGAAAATACCAAATGGAACCGTGCTAATTTCTGACGTTTTATAAGTGCCCAATGTAGGCTTATGTGAAATAAATAATTCTGAGTTTAAGACTTAATCATTCAAAATGATTTGGTTTAAATAACAGACAAAAGACAATCCCCTGAAAAATTAAGCCATACAACGTTCTCAAGTTAAAAATATGACTTATAAGAAAGTTATATTTTTTTTATGGCGACCGCCTAGTATATGCAAGTAAGTTAGCAAAAAATGTGTTGAGAAAACACCTGGCATTGCTCGTAGATAATCAGCTGTGCTGTAGCTCCACGCAGGCTGCACGAGGTTCGTGTCTGTAGCGAGGAGGTGGGAGAGCGGCGGCGACCGGTCCGCGGCGCCGCGGCCGCACGGTGGTGTGCGTGGAGAACGTGTCGCCGCGGCTACTGATCCCCTGGCAGATGTCTTGCGCACCGGTTCCTTATGCAGATGTGCAATTTTGTTAGCGAAAATTCAACAGACCTTGTAAAATGTGTGCAGTCAATCGTGTAGGGGTATAAGATTGACTGCAGCCCGAACTGATCAATGGCGTGTGCCCCATGTCGTCAGAGCGCAACGCCAAAGAGTGATACAAAGATGACGTATGATGATCTCTCGACTGTTCTTCCTTCCAGTACGTACCTATCACGGTTCTCATTTCTGTAAATATTTAGCTTTTATTATCATTGATTACAATTTCTTCCGCATTCGCCCCAGTTATCGCCCTACTTTCGAAAATAAAAAGGTACCTTCTAAATGAACACCGACCCATCCCCGCTTCGCACGAGTGCTCGTTATATCATAAATCTTTCTTGTTTATCGTTCTTTGAAAATCTGTGGTTTAGGGGGAGTTGCCGAATAAACAGACAGACGCTTTGTTTTATGCGATGTATACAATGCTATATCTATACATGGTGGGGCGGATGTTGGACGTTACGGAAATCTATTCATTACTGACTAGATAAACACTTCCACGTCGATATGTATGAAAAAGCTGAAGTAACGCAAATGCAACAAAATAACATTCTGTTCATTTGAGAATTAAAATTGGTTACTCTAGTTTTTAAATATGAATGACTATGACTACTAACAAAAAAGCTAAAACTAGAATTTGTCCGCTGCAGACATGGAATCAGTAGCGCCAGCGTCACACTAGCAACGTGACGCAACACAACACAATCGTTTGTATTCTTGCCGGTCTGGCGATTATATTTCTTGCGTATGAAAATATTGTATAACATGGAGTTCTTAAATCAAAAGTTCCATGATTGATTGAGCCTGGTCCACAGTCTCGTTGTTTATGGGTACCTACTATGAGTATGATTGCATCTACCTTATTTAGTATACCTACTTTTACTAGTTGCATATTATCCGCCTCACCGGGTCTTCCGGCGCAATCGCGTCCACCCCCTCCCGCGGGCGCACCGGCACGCCGGCTGCAACCCCACTGCAATGATTATAAGATTACCTACGTCTCCACTGCTGCATCTCATTATGAAAAATGTAACAGATAGCAGCCGATACTACTTACGTTTACGATGCCGGTGTTTGTAGGAGTGTTGTTCGTTACTAGGTACACTCGACTTGATGCAAGATTTAATATAACTAATAGAAACTGTTAGATGCGTATAATATCAACTGTGAGACCAAGATGTCAAAAGTTTACAGTTCGGCGGGTATTTATTTTGTAATGATATAACGTGATGTGGTCGGGTGTTAGTGAACCGCTCGGAGGTCACGTCGCGGCGTGACGTAGGAGGGTGCAAGCGGCGGGGCCCGGGGGCGAGAGGGGGGCTCGTCGCCGGGGCGCATCCCGCGGAGGCTGCGCGCCGGCCGCCTTCGCCAGTCGACCGCCGGCGGGCGCGAGCCTCGTCTGCGATGTTCCACTGTATCGTGCAGCCGCGCCATGACTGGGGCCCGCCCGACCTCGCCAATGCTTTCCCCGGTACGAGCCGCAACCGCCGGACCCGCGCGCCGCCGCACCGCGATCACTCCGATGACTCCGTTATGATCTATTAATGGCTGCGAAAACGTTTCGTGTTAAACGCCAATAACTAATTATAACTGTGCTTAATAGAAATAAATAACCTGTGGTTTTTACCGGAGAAAAGGGCGGCGCGGCGCGCGGTGATCCGCGGCTCATGTGAAATGAAACTGTGCTGTTGTAGCTGCATTGTGCCAGCTCGTGAGGAGGCGCACCGTTCGGCTCGCTGTACGATGCCTCAGAGACGCTCGGTAGCTTCCCATCTGTCTGCACAGATGCGTGATAATGTTTTGTATTTATTTTTTGTGGTTCAACCGGCGCTTGTTCTAATACAAAGCATAGCGCAGGTGTGATTTGATTACACACCATACTTCACTATGGGAATAGAGGGCAGGTAGCTAGCTATAGAATATTTTAAATCATAAAATGACCCCAAGGTCGACTAGTAGAAAAAATGCCTGAGGTATTAAGTCGGCTTTTGTATAGTGTTTACTAGTGCATAAAGTTTTAATAAATAAATAAAATGTGCGCGGACTTGAAAGATAATAATCTGATGGAAAGCACAATGAGCAATACAATTTTGAAATTGAATGACTGAGAAGTGTGATGTATTGTTTGGCAAACAGTGCAGTCGAGGGCAGCATGCAGGCGGCAGCCGGAGCGTGGGGCTCCCCTCGGCGGCGCGCGGCGCACATCGCGGACCCTCGCACTCTCACACGCCACTCACGCACTCACTCGCTTTATGTTTTCATACAGCACTGCGCCGGCTGACGCCTGACGATTCGCCCTCGCGAAAAATAATCGCTACGAGAGATTACAAGTTAGTAGCCGCACATCAGCCATCGTGCCGGCGAGCTGTGTCGCGACTAGAGATGTACCGTTGCCGGCAATATGGACATATTACTGGCAATAAGTATATATATTTTATCTGCGATCTTATTTCAAGTACCCACCCCATAAGTGTCACTTTATATATCTTATAATTTTTTGTTTTTGTTTTTAATGTTATCATTATTTTATTTTTGTGTGTTATTTGTTTTGTAAAAAATTTGTTATTTGTGTAGGTGTATTTGTTTTTTTTTTATAATTTAGTTGTGCTTTTGTGTGCATTTTGTGTTGCAACAAATAAATAAAAAAAAATTGCCGCCAATATTCATACTTCGGGCATTATTCCCACTTGACGGCAATATTGCCGGCAACGGCACATCACTAGTCGCGACACGCTGACACGGCTGGGGGACTCACCGCTTCGACCCTTTGTGCGTCAACTACACAAAAGAGAAGTTTTCTCTTGATTGGTATTATGTACCTAACTAGCTGAATGTTTACTTTTGTATAAAAACTCGGTAATTCACTGTAAGCAATAAGTGATAGGTACCTTCAAAGTAAACTTTGGAGCTTTCAAAATTGTCTGAGAAGGCACAAAGAGTTACCAACCCAGTCGGTGTTTACCTACTGTATACACGAAGCTGTTATAAATAAACTAGTTATCTTCACGTGTTCTGACGTCGCATGTCAATCGTTACGATCGCTGCCGATGTGTCAACAAGTGCTGTTACTACTCGCTAGTCTAGTTCCTGCTGAGCCGCCTGTCCTAGCCTCCGGCTCTAGCGTCTGCTGATGCTACTCATGTCTGTTTCGACCGTGCGGCCAAGGCGAAATTAAAAAAATAAAATGTCAAGATTTTGTAAAAGTTATGGTTGAAAGATATAATACTCGTAATATGGGTTTGAATTAGCAAATTGATTGTATTTTTTTTTTTTAATATGGGACAATCTAGGTTTATATTTCAGGAGGTAAGTACGGAGCGGTATCGTGTAGAAATAGTGATTGTTATCGAAGAAAGTCGGTATTAGAGATCTTTTTTAGGGTTCCGTACATTAAGAAATTGACAGACATTAATTTAGACCTATTTAAATCGCTATCTGAGCAAGACATTGTAATTATCTCGGTAGGAACAAATGACTCTAATCCATCTCATCTGATAAAAGAAATATGTATAACACTAAATAACTTAAGAAATTGCCAACAGATCTATGTACTGGGCGTGCAAAGTAACTATTATTTAAATACGAAAATGTTAAATCAAAGCATACAACTTTTAACGCAAAACTTTTCAAACAGTAAATATATTAATTTGAACGAATTTTCTAATTATAAGCGTTACTTTTATATAATGCAAAATAATCGCACATTTTTAAAGGAACTTAGCTCAAAATTAAATATTGAAATTGACTATCTAAAATACACACAAGAATTTCTTTTAAAAAGGCCATTGTATGTCACTACCCACAATAAGGAAACATGTATTGAAATCAATAACGTAAATCGCTCTCGTCAGAAGACAATTTTAGATTATTTTAAATCATTGAAATATAATGATAACACTGAGCTAAGAAGTAAACAAAAAGACACTAAAGAGGTTGCTGTACAGATCTGTAGTTCAAATGATATTAATATACCAACGGATAATATTAATAATAATAATAATAATAATAATTTATTCAAAATACATTTACAAAAATATGAACATTAGGCAAAAGTAACAAGGTTTCCTATTACAATAATGATACAATTACAGTGCTTAAAAATATTGTAAAACTAAAATATCAAAAAAAGTACAATTAGGAGTGGTTTGGAATTGCATAATTGATAGAGGACCGCCCGATCTAGGTTGTATAGTAAGTTGTGTAATGTAGTGACTCCAAATGTAGATAACTTTTTTCGTGACTAAAAATGAGCCACACTTGACAATTCTACATCAAAATATAGCTGGGGCACTAAACAAACGTGATGATATTTCATTTTCCATATTCGATTTGTTACATAGCGAGACCAGCGTGGATGTACTATGTCTTACGGAAACATTCTTGCTTGAAGGTACTGAAAAAAACTTTCGCTTAAAAGGCTTTACAACTGCAGCTTACTTCTCAAGGAAAACTTCAAAAAGAGGGGGTACTATTATTCTTATAAAAAACGAAATTGAATTTAATATTATACAGGAAACACAAAAAATAAGTGAAACATGTGTGTTTGAATGTTGTGGTTTAGAACTGACTAAATACGGGATATTATTAATATGTGTTTATAGAACCCCTTCGTCAAATGTATCGATATATCTCAGTAAACTCGAGACTCTATTGAGGACACTATGTCGTAACACAAGAAAGAAAATTATTATATGTGGGGATACAAATATCGATATTTTAAAACAATCGAAGGAAAGTAGGGAATATAATTACTTGTTACAAAGTTATAACATAAAACATGTTATCTTGACGCCTACTAGAGTAACAGAGAAAACACAAACTTGCATTGATCACATCATAACCAACATAGAAAAAGGGTGCGCAAAGATACATAATTTAGGTTTATCGGATCACTCAGCGCAATCATATACTTGGGCCGTTACAAAATTACTTCAACCAGTTATAAAATGGTGGTATCAATTTAAGCGTGACTATAGTCATGAGAATAAGGAAAAATTTTTAAATTCAATTTCATGTCTGTCTTTTAGTGACGTATTTGAAGAAAACTCGACAAACGAAGCTTTCCACAAATTTACTGACACATTTCTACTATTTTATAACTTATGTTTTCCTACCATTCGCGTAAAAGTTACAAATAAAGCTATAAATAAATTAAACTGGTTATCTAAAGGAATAAAAATAAGCTGTAAGAATAAAAGTAAATTACACTATAAATTAAAACATAAACATAATGAGCCTAATAGAAACACGTACAAAAATTATTGTAATTTATTGAAAAAATGCATTTTAACATCACGGAAAAATAATAATACTAAATATATAAATAAAGCTCAAAATAAGTGTAAGGCGGCATGGAATGTAATAAAAAAACATACCGGCACTGATTTAAAACGGTCCTGTATTTCAAAAATTACTATTGACAACAATGACTGTACAAATCCCGACTCTATTGCAAATTATTTCAATAATTATTTCATTGACACTGTAACCAGTAATAGCATTGATAATAAAGGACATAGTAAATCAAAACAAATGGAGCATATTGAATCAATCAGTAATTCTATATTTTTGCACCCATTGGATGGCAGTGACCTTAAAAAAATAGTAATGTCTCTAAATGATTCCAAAGCGACTGGTTATGATGAAGTTCGCACCGACATCATAAAACTATCAGTTGATTTAATCCTAGAGCCACTTCTACACGTTGTTAACCTCTCGTTAGAACAAGGAATATTTCCCGATTTGCTAAAGAAATCTGTAGTAAAACCACTATTTAAAAAAGGAGATAGCACTCAAATGGACAATTACAGGCCCGTGACTTTGATACCTATATTTTCAAAAATTTTTGAAAAGGTGTTTCATAATAAACTAACAAACTTTATTGAAAAGCACAACATTATTAAAGACGAACAAAATGGGTTTCGTAAAAATAGAAGTACATCTCTAGCAGCATTTCAATTAATAAAGGAAATTACAGACTGCATTGACAAGAAAATACCTGTCACAGTTTTGTTCATGGATATGAGTAAAGCATTCGATTATGTTTCTCATGAACGATTATTGGAAAAGGTTTCAAGATATGGAATCAGAGGAACAGCATATAACTGGCTTAAATCGTATTTGTCTGACAGAGTGCAATCAGTAGAGGTTACAAATTATAATAAGCAAACTAAAACGATGGAATCTTTTAAATCTTCGTTTATGTTTAATAGATATGGTGTGCCACAGGGCAGTATTTTAGGGCCACCAATGTTTTTGCTCTACATAAATGATTTCCCAGACATTATCAATCATAAATGTATACTATTTGCCGATGATACAACAATTATAATCAAGGGACACGATAAGAGCTCGTATGAAAACGAAATTAACATTGCTCTCCAAAGAACTATAGAGTGGTTAGAGGCTAATAATTTGAAAGTTAACATTAATAAAACAAAATTTATACAATTTCATACCTATAGATCAAAACCGCTGGATCTAAATATATCCTATAAAGGGGTCGCTTTGACAGAAGTTGATTCAGTTAAATTTCTTGGAATAACCCTAGATAAATATTGCTCGTGGAAACATCATATTAGTGACATTTGCGCCAAATTAAATAGTTTTATTTACCCCTTGAGGCGTATTAGCTGCGAGGTATCGAGAAATGCTGCAATAACGGCTTTCCATGGCTATATAACTTCCGTCCTAAGGTATGGTATTATCCTGTGGGGTCGTTGTGTGGAGATTGATCATGCTTGATCAATCTATTAAATTTGTAATGCAGAAAAAATGTGTGAGAGCTATTTTTGGGTTAAAACAAATAGAGTCATGTCGTCCACTTTTTAGAAAACATAAAATTTTAACACTGCCATGTATTTATATATTAGAATCCTGTATATTCGTTTTCAAACACAAGAGACTTTTCGAGCAGGCTACAAGCTACTATACGCCACGATCTATGTATACTAATAAGTTGTTTCAACCGAGGACAAATCTCACCTTAACAGGTAACAATAGTTATATTATGTGTATAAAAATGTACAATAAATTACCAAATTCTATTAAAACGTTACCTTTTTCTAGATTTAAAAGTAGCTTGACGAGGTTTTTAATTGAAAAGTGTTTCTATAGTGTACACGAGTTTTTAGGTTACAAATTGTAGTTTTGACATGATTATTATATTTGACATGGGTATTATTGACATGATTTTATTATTGACATGATTATTGACATTTGTGATATTATTATTGTAAGTTTTTACTGTTATATTGACATTTTTTAACTCAACAACACAATTTTAATGGAATAGAAATTTGTATAATGAGTGCATGATTTTAATCAAATAATTAATTTTTTTTTTTTTTTGACTATGATTTATATTTGCACGCCGAAATTAAAGGCAGAATAAGAGATCAATTTTATTTATGTTGTCAACCTTCTGTACCTTATTTACGCAAATAAACGATTTATTATTTATTTATTATTATTATTAAGAGGTCAGGGTCGTTGCACCAGTTTCTAACGACAGAAATAACCCACCTGCTCCATAAATCAGGTAGTACTGCGGAACCCAAAAATTATAGACCGATCACGTGTTTGCCATACTGAGAGCTAAAATCAAGTTATATTCAGACAAATTCTATCATGTCTGCCTCTCAGAATGGATGTATGAACGGGTCCTGCGGTAATGAGGAGCTGCTCCTCATCGATATGGCCATTAGCCAACAGGTTCGACGTTCTCGAAAGGGTCTGTCGGCATGGTGGATAGATTATAAGAAGGCCTATGATTCTGTTCCTCATACATGGCTCATGAGGGTGCTAGAACTGTAAAAAGTTGATGAAACTCTGTACACCTTCCTGATGTCATGTAAGGGGCAGTGGAGAACAGTCCTTCACTATCCAGGATGCCGACAGATTCGGAAGAACAGTGAACCGATAAGGTTTGAGCGTGGCATATTCCAGAGTGACAGTCTAACTTCACTGTGGTTTTGCCTAGCCTTGAACCTTCTCAGTACACTGCTGGAGGGTTCTGGCTTAGGTTACCGGTTGAAAAGTGGCGGTCAGGTCATCTCACCTTCTTTACATGGATGATCTGAAACTCTTTGCCCTCAATAACATGCAACTGGTGGAGCTACTGAAGGTAACTTAAACCTTCAGTAGTGCCATCAGGATGGAATTTGGTGTGGACAAATATGCAGTCATACATGTAAAGCGAAGTGAGATTATGGAATCTAAGGGAATTCAACTCTCGGATTCCATACACCTTAGATCCCACAGGTCAACCGAAACTTACAATAATTTGGGTATGTTGGAAGCGTTAGGCATCAATACTGATGACGTGAAATAATCGTTGAAGGAGCGCTTCTTTCGTCACCTACATAAAGTACTGAATAGTCTTTTATCAGGCAGAAACAAGGTGCGCGCTTTCAACGGTTGGGTCATGCCGGAATTGATGTATTCTTTCGGCATAATCAAATGGACTCAGACGGAACTTGACGCCCTGATAGGAGGGTCCGCACACTACTTACCGCAAATCGGATGCATCACCCCCGGTCATCGGTGATGAGACTGTATATCCCGCGGATGTGCGGGGGTCGTGGCTTCTTAAATGCCAAGACCCTGCACAACCGTGAGGTATGCAGTCTCAGGGAATACTTCCTGGAAACCGACGTGGGGATGCACCGTGGGCACTCACCCCGCTCTCCTTGGCTAACGAGAACTGGCGCAAACCTATTGTACTGGATACTAATGACCGCAGGGAAGTATGGCAGAGTAAGGAGCTTCACGGACGCTTTTACCGGGCCTTACATGGGCTCAATGTAGACCTATTAGCGTCCGTATCTTGGCTGCATTTCGGTGACCTCTTCGGGGAAACCGAAGGTTTTGTCTTTGCGACTATGGACGAAGTTACGATGAGGAACAACTACCGGAAGTATATTGTGAAGGACGGTCAGGTTGACATCTGTCGGGCATGCCACCGGCCCAGGGAATCAATCCGACACATTATTTCTGGGTGTTCTCATCTAGCTAACGGAAACTATTTGCATAGATACTACCTCGTAGCCAGGATTATCCACCAGCAACTTGCTCTAAAATACAATGTTGTGGAATCAGAAATACCGTACTAAAGGTATGTGCCCGGCCCAGTTCTCGAAAATGGCAACATCACGTAATATTGGGATCGATCTACCATCACTGACAGGACTATTGTTACCAATAAGCCTGACATCGGCTGAAATTAATAATCAATCCGCAATCCAAGATAGAAATAAAGAAAGAAAGAAAAAACTTTTATTCGTACCTCACACATACAGCAGAATTCGATAATAAATAAAAAAATAAAAAAAACTTTAAAATATGTGCAAGGCCAAAAGGGCGCCTAACTCAGCGTATGCTGCGATATTTAAAAAGATAAATAACGCAGCGCTGGTATTCTGTTAGGGCCCGCGGTGATGCCACGGTCACATTCACGGAGGCTCAATATATTAATTGGTATCGAAACATTAAAATAATAAATAATTAAATACGAACATTGATAAGACAACCACTGGAAAAATAATAAATACAATACGTGTTATGTGTTATATATAAGAAAATATAAGAAAAAATGCAATAAATAATGAACTAGAGACAGACGCCCGACGACTTGCGCTCCAAAATCATTTGTCAAAATCATAGACAAACGGAGGAACGCGAGCGCACGGGCGCACTGCAGGGCGCCGCAGCCGGCGCAGCGGCGGTTCGCGAATATTAGAGTATACTCTTACTAAACTGTGGAGTCTAAGCTAATCTGTGGAAACTAGTAGTCTAGTCTATGGCAAGTTCCATCGACTGTCAAAAGAAAAAGTAGGTGGATCTTCAAACAAAACAAATAAACAAAAGTTGAGTAAATATTGATACATAAATACGTTTAGAACAAAAGTGTTTCGGGTGCATCTGAAATGTTATTGTGTATGTCTGTGAAGTGTAATTGTAGTGTTGTGTTGGACGCAAGAAAAAGATGCCAAACTAGCCGAGCGACGAGTGACATCACTAATGCAAAATCGTGCAGAACTCTGGTTAAATTATGTCGTGGTTTCCCTTTGATTGCGTAATAAATGCTGTTTGTATTTGAAGCTAAAAGCACCAACCGTCTTTAAAGCACGAAGAGGTGGAGGCAAATCATTCCAGATCTTGCTACTGGCGTATTTGAAGCTTCCACGGAATGCAGCAGTTTTATGAGTCAAGGTCTCGGAAATCGATCGCAGATGTACACCGATCTACGGATCGATCTCCAATCCAAGTCCCAATATCGAAAAAGGGCAATCCATCTGTTGCTCAATCCGCAGATATCTGACAATCTGTTCCCTCTTGATCGTTCCGTTTTATGCAAAACTTATGAATATAATCATCGTTGATTTATATACAATATAAAATAAATAAGCTTAAACAAGTGTTCCTTTAAATTAAAATGATGACAAAAATCTAAATGTTTTGCTTAAATGGAACGACTCGGACTCGAAAGGACAGGACGCGTTTTTTTATCTGTGGTGCAGGTGGTTTGGCGCGCGCCTCGGGTGTTTGTTTTGTTTTTTTACGAAATTTTTACTTGACGCCGAACGCCGTGCCTGCCGCCAAAACTTAGTTTCTTTGTTATTTCCCTCTTAATAATTTATACTTATGTTAGATTTTAAGTAATACTACTAATTTATAAAAACATTTTTTCCTCATTGTAGGTGACAATAACAATTTGTCCTCATTGTAGGTGAAAGGCAAACCCCTATCGAAAGAGGAGACGAAATCTAAGCTGAGTTTGATAGAAAATAGCAAAGTTATTCTGTTAAAAACCACCAACGTCGTTGTAACTCTTCACCAGCTTCGCTATCTGTACTATCCCAATTCGATAACTCAGCCAGGACCTCCATATCATTGACACTATCACTGGAGATTGGAGAATATCGACACTGCCATTTTTAACAAATCAAATCCGTAAACCAAATCTTAAATCTGACGAAATTCTAAGATTACGATTGAAATTGTTTACAGCGATCAAAGCAACTGTCAAATTCAATGGATAGGTTATTGACACGCTCAAACTGTAATTTCCGAACAGAGGTCAATCCAAAATCTGCAATCCGTCCTCTCAAGGATAGCTTGGTTTTTAAGATTGCGATTTCAGTCCGTGGATAGCTTTTTGGTACACTTTATTACCAATTTGGATTTTATTTTCGAAAAAAAATAAAATCCAAATTGGTAATAAAGTAAAAATTTTGGATTAGATCGATTTTTAATTTCAGCCGGGTGATAGATAGATCGACTAGAGCGTCGCACAATGATTGTTGATAGCGGTCCCTCATGAAGAAATCCTCGTAAAAGCTGAGAAAGATAAGCAAACTAAGTATCTTGACTTAGCTCGCGAGGTTGTCGACATGTGGGAAGTGGAATCGGTTATCGTTGTGCCGATTGTCGTGACCGCCAATGGTCTTATAGCCAAAGGCTTTTTTTTATGGTGCGACAACGACATCCCCCGCTCTTGGGCGGAGCGGAAGATAGTGTCAGACTCTTACTGACTAAAAGACCCACCCCGTTCCTTCTAGCTTTCATACCGGGGCTCGAGCGCCCTTTCGGATAACCCTGGCCCCAGTAGGCTTCGACCCGGCTGGGTCCCTGCTGTTGCTGACAACTCCTTGAGGCGCGCGGGAACAGTGCGCGCCGTCGACGACTTGGACTTGGTCCGGACAGTTACCGGACTGCCGGACTGCGAGCTACCCATTGCTCACTGTCCGCAAGCCCGCGCCTACGGTGGCTGGAAATCGGGATGAGAATCCCGGCGGCGGCGGCGGCGGCGATAACGCCGTTGCCTGATGCGTTCGGCCTCCTCCTTTGCGAGCATTACTGCTTCGCAGAAGTCAGCGACCGCCTGCCACTCCTCCTCGCTCCGGACCATGGCCTCAACCAAGGCCTGGTGCGAGAGGTCTCCGCCGCCGATCGCCCCCACGAGGGCACGGCGATGCTCCGCCCAAGAGGGGCACACCTCGACTGTGTGCTCCACCGTGTCCTCCGGGCATTCCGCACAGTGGCCAGACCCGGGCGTCACTTCCGCACGAATCCGGTGCAGGAACCTCCCGAACGAACCATGTCCGGTGAGGACCTGCGTCATACGGAAGGTAAGGACGCCGTGAGGTCTTTCCAGCCACGCCTCAAAGAGGGGACTTACCGCCATGATTGTGGCGTGCCCAGCACTGGGTTGCGATAGTCGTTGACGCCATTTCACCATGAGATCCCGCCGGAGCTCTGTCCGCCATGCCGTGACCTGTCGCGGCAGCGGACTTTCACCGCGGCGTTGCATCTCCACGCGCATATCGTGCATGTGTGTAAGGACTGTTGCCTCCAGATCCCACGGTGGTAGGCCAGCCAGAAAGCTCGCCGCTTCGCAGGAGTCCGTGCAGTATCCCCGCACCATCCTTATTGCCATGACCCTCTTTTTTTTCCGATGGGAAAAATCATCCTATGACAACCCCCGCTCTTGGGCGGAGTGGGAGATAGTGTCAGACTCTTACTGACTAAAAAACCCATCCCGTTCCTTCAAGCCTTCATACCGGGGCTCGAGCGCCCTTTCGGATAACCCTGGCTCCAGTAGGCTTCGACCCGGCTGGGCCCCTGCTGTTGCTGACAACTCCTTGAGGCGCGCGGGAACAGTGCGCGCCGTCGACGACTTGGGCTTAGTCCGGACAGTAACCGGACGGCCGGACAGCGAGCTACCTATTGCTCACTGTTCATAAGCCCGCGCCTACGGTGGCCGGAAATCGGGATCAATATCCCGGCGGCGGCGGCGGCGGCGAGAACGCCGTTGCCTGATGCGTTCGGCCTCCTCCTTTGCGAGCATTATTGCTTCGCAGAAGTCGGCGACCGCCTGCCACTCCTCCTCGCTCCGGACCATGGCCTCAACCAAGGCCTGGCGCGAGAGGTCTCCGCCGCCGATCGCCCCCACGAGGGCACGGCGATGCTCCGCCCAAGCGGGGCACACCTCGACTGTGTGCTCCACCGTGTCCTCCGGGCATTCCGCACAATGGCGACACCCGGGCGTCACTTCCGCTTTAATTTGGAACAGGAACCTCCCGAACGAACCATGTCCGGTGAGGACCTGCGTCATGCGGAAGGTAAGGACGCCGTGAGGTCTTTCCAGCCACGCCTCAAAGAGGGGACTTACCGCCATGATTATGGCGTGCCCAGCACTGTGTTGCGATAGTCGTTGACGCCATTTCACCATGAGATCCCGCCGGAGCTCTGTCCGCCATGCCGTGACCTGTCGCGGCAGCGGACTTTCACCCCGGCGTTGCATCTCCACGCGCATATCGTGCATGTGTGCAAGGACTGTTGCCTCCAGATCCCACGGTGGTAGGCCAGCCAGAAGGCTCGCCGCTTCGCGGGAGACCGTGCGGTATCCCCGCACCATCCTTATTGCCATGACCCTCTGGCAGGCGTACAGCATGGCCGCCGGTTGCTTTTTCAGCGACGGCGCCCACACCAGCGCCCCGTAGAGGGCCATGGACCGAACGATCCCCGCGTAGAGCTTCCGGCAGGAAGCATCTGGACCCCCAAGGTTGGGCAGGAGCCGCTTGAGCGCGGCCCCAGCCCGGTTGAGTTTGGGAGCCAGACGTCGGAAATGCTCCACGAAATTCCACCGGCGGAGGGCGGCGACCGTGAAAACACAGCCTCGGATTTGTGAAGCGCCACCTCGAGTCCCAACTCCTGGATCCTATCAACGACCATCGCAACCCCGCGTGTCGCTAGAGCGACCGCCGCCTGGTACGACTCTCCCTGCGGCCATGACCCTCTGGCTAGCCAAAGGCTTCGAAGACCGTCTGTCGTTGCGCAGTTGGATCAAGGGTCTGATACTGAAGGCAGTACTCCTCACAATCGGCTCGCATTGTGAGGAGGTTCCTTGTCTCTGGAGCCCTAACCATCATTAGCTTGGACCCTGGTCCCGACACCGGCAGACAATTATTTTTTATATTTTTTAATGTGTTGTTTTTCATACTTAGGTGTTTTTTTAAGAAAAAATTAAAAATGTAAATTATATGTATTTAAAAATAAATAAACGAAATAGTAATAATAATACTTATATATTTCTAAATGTATAGATATTATAGATAAATTACACCCAATCATTATTTCCATACAAGCATGTCTTCAACGTAATCTTTAACCTTGTTAAACTTTCCCTCGCTAAGTTCTGTAACTGACTTTGGTACCTTATTATAAAAAAAAATACGTAATATTAATATACATTAAGTCAAAAAAGTATCGGGAATGGATAATTTGTTTGTGAATTTTCTCCAAAAACTCAATCATGAAAGTTGCTGAGGACATGCTAGAACGAGTCGATTCCGACCCAACATTCATGAAACGCATTGACCAAATTCGATCAAAAGTCAAAGTCATATTGACTGTTTTCTTTGACTATCGCGGTGTTGTTCACTCGGAATTCTTACCGGAAGGTCAAACGGTAAATAAAGAATATTATTTGAGCGTTATGCGGCATTTATGAGAGCAAATTCGACGAAAAAAGGCAGATTTGTGGAAAGAAAATTCTTGGATTTTTCACCACGATAATGCGCCTTCGCACAAGGCCATCATTGTGAACGAATTTTTGACGTTGAGTGTTGAGTGTTTAACTCAACAAATACCATCGAGCAGCCACCATATTCGCCAGATATGGCTCCAGCCGACTTCTATCTTTTTCCTAAACTCAAATTACCACTTCGTGGCACCCGTTTTCAATCTGTAGAAGACATAAAGGAGAATTCGTGGCGAGAACTGAACTCAATTTCGGAAACAGCGTTTAAAAAATGTTTTGATGATTGGATTATTCGTTGGCGTAAGTGTATCGTTTCTGAAGGTTGTATTTTTTTTGGGTGTGAATCAATGATGTTATATTAAACAGATATGTTATGATCGCGCAATCGTGAAGACTCGAAAGGATCCCAATTGGGATACTTTGCCTTTAGTCTGCGACACGCATCGCATCGAGTCATAAAAGACTACAAAAAAGCTGCTTTATTACTGCTGCGATTTTAAAAAAAAAAAAAACGCACGAAAATGTTTAGAAAGTGTACCAATTATGATACCAAAGTTAATAAAACACCAGAGATCTCATACCACATGAAAATATGCAAAATACTTCGATTTATTAATATATTTCAGTTATTTTCCAAATATTCTGATAATTATAGGTAAGAAAAACCGGCCAAGTGCGAGTCGGACTCGCTCATGGAGGGTTCCGTAGCAGCAAGTAACATTTATTTATTTTTTATTGCACTTCGCGGCTAATGTCTAGTACGACTATATCGTTTTTTTTTGGCACTCGCGAAGTCGCGAGGACACATTTTATAAATAGCCTGAATTGCTTTCTTTTGCAATATGAAAATTGATTCTACATCAGTTGCAGATCCCCACAACAAATTGCCATAGGTCAATATACTGTGGAAATGAGCATAGTAAACTAACCTGGCGGTGGCGACATCTGTCAATTGCCTTACTTTTCTTACTGCATAGGCAGCTGTGCTTAATCTTCCCGAGAGAGTTCTAATTGTAATATGAGCGCCCTACTGTTATTTTGAATCCATAGTTACACCTAAAAATATAGTTTCCGCAATAATTTTTTTTGGGAGGCCTGAGTCCCATCCCAGCAGTGGGAACATTAAAAGGCTGATTATGCTATTATGCTGTATATGTCAAGGATGAAGAAATTCGGTTATGAAAACTTTAGTCATTTCTTTTTGTTTGCAGTCACGTTCTGACTTAGCACACCTACCTCCAGTCCGTGATCCGATCTGAATAAAATGCCCGACTCAGCCGAGTGTTTGTGCTCAATATTACGGAAACGTTACATTCGCCTGTAAAAACCTTTTTTTAATGTTCTGAAATGAAAGTAGCCTAAGATATTTTATAGCAGCTATTATCTGTCAATTGATGTCCCGTCAGAATGGGTCGTTGCGGAGGTGAGGCGGAACCAACGGATTGACAGAACAAACGATGAAAGTTTGTTTTTTTTATTAAAACAAAACGTTTATTACAATGAGTATGCAACTATGCTTACTCGCAACGCCGCCATATCAAGTTAGCAGTCAGTCATAACGGTAGAGTTGATGGTGATGTTTGTGTGTCGCTCAGACATCCGCATGCAGCTGTCGGAGCAGACGCGCGTGCTGGAGGCGCGCGCCGAGGCCACCGCGGGCGTGGCCACCGAGCTGCACGACTACTGCCGCCGCCGCGCCGACCTGGAGCACGAGTACGCGCGCGCGCTCGACAAGCTGGCGCGCGCCGCCGCGCAGCGCCACAAGGATCAGAAGCACAAGCGCGAGCAGTGGCCGCTGACGGGCGCCTACCAGTGCTGGCAGGCGGCGCTGGACAACACACGCGCACTGTCGCGCGACCACGGCGCGCTGGCCGAGCTGTACGGCGGGCCTCTGGCCACGCGCCTGCAGCGCGCCGCCGATGACGCGCTGCGCCTGCACCGCAAGTGCCGCGACATCGTGGCCGAGCGCCACGAGGAGCTGGGCGCGGCGCTGGCGGACGCGGCGGGCGCGGGGAAGGCGCACGGCGCGGCGGCGGCCGAGTGGCGCGCCGCCGCGCTCAAGCTGCGCCACGCCTACGACCAACGCCAGCGCATCGTGGCCGCCGACCCGCCGCGCCACAAGAAGCTCAAGGCGCTCGACAAGGAACTCGATAAGGTAACTCACGACTGCACCTCCTCACTGACACTCCAAAAATATTGCTTATACTATTATTCCTCTGTTCGAGTAGAGCGTTGAACATCCGACAGTGCATAATAATATTTAGGACCTTTACTAAACTTTACTTGACGTTAAGCGGCTTGATGATTGTAGGACTATCTAATCGTTAAGCTTGTAACTTGTTAGACATTGTACAATGCCATAGTTAAAATGATATGTAATCAGAAACTAGCCATTAAGCTGTCAGAAGTAGCCTGCCAATGTGGAAGCAACGTTACCGTGGTCGTAGTGGTGTTGTGACCCCTGCGTGTAGTTGACGTGTTGTGGTGTTGCAGAGGCGCGGGCGACACAGCGCGGCGCGCGTGCGGGCGCTGCGCGCGCGCGCCGACTACGTGCTGGCGCTGGAGGCTGCCAACGCCACGCTGCAGCGCTACTACCTCGACGACATCGCCGACATCATCCTGGTAATGTGGCATCTGTGCTGTCTCAACATACACTCTATTAATAACTAGCTTTTGCCCGTGTTGTTATATGTGTTTTGTTCACATTTAATAAGAGATTATTAACTGCGAACTGTTTCGAAAGAATAGCTAAACTTTCGTTGACATGCAAGACATTCCCATTTTTCTGTCTACTTTAAAAATAAGAGAGGTGTCATCAGCAAATAGAATTATATCGGATAAATTAGCCATCATGTAGGGAAGGTCATTAATATAAACCAGAAGAAGGCCTTCGACAGGGTATGGCACGCTAGCCTTTTGAGTAAGCTTCCAGCGTACGGCATTTCCCCTGGTCTGATTAACTGGGTAAAAGACTTCCTGAGTGAACGGTCTCTCCGAGTTGTTGTCGATGGATGCTCATCAGAACCCATGACGACTAATGCCGGGGTTCCTCAGGGGTCTGTTCTCTCTGCAACTCTATTCCTACTGCATATCAACGATCTGCTGATGCCCGGTATCTATGGGTATGCAGATGATAGCACAGTTGTAGAGAGATACCTGCCTAGTGCTCGGGCTAGTAAGGAGCTAATCCGATCCGAAAGAGAGGCTATGGTAGAGCGTACAAATATCTCACTTCAGGCAGTCTCCAAGTGGGGTAAAGCCAATGTGGTGGGATTTAACGCCTCCAAAACGCAAGCGTGTCTGTTCACCGCTAAAAGGAGCCCGTTCACCTTGGCTCCTACTTTTCAGAATTTATCCCTGGAGTACACCGACCGCCTTCAGCTCTTGGGGGTTGAAATTCCCTCGGACCTTAACTTTGGGCGGTTCATTGAGTCCAAAGCCAAGGTAGCTGCTAGGAAACTAGGCGTTCTTGCAAAGGTCCGGCGGTACTTCACACCGGGACAGCTTCTAATGCTATACAAAGCACAAGTCCGTTCGTGTATGGAGTACTGCAGCCACATATGGGCTGGTGCTGCAAAATGCCACCTGGCAGCTTTGGACTCTGTGGAAAGGCGTGCGAAGAGACTAATTGGCGATCCAGATCTGGTTGAGTCCAATCTACAGAGTCTTGAGCATAGGCGAAGGGTAGCCAGCCTTTCGGTGTTTTACAGGATGCACTTTGGAGAGTGTGCGCAGGAATTACATGACTTAATTCCACCATCTCACTTCTACCATCGGACAAGCCGACGAACGGCGAGTATCCACCCTAATGTTGTTGAAACCTCTACGATCCGGACCAAGCGTTTCGCTTCGTCGTTTATACCACGTACATCGAGGGACTGGAACAATTTGCCTGCTGCGGTCTTCCCGTCTGATTATAATTTAGGTGTCTTTAAGGCAAGAGTGAATAGGCTCTTAATAAACTAGTGCGCCTCACCATCAACGATTGCATCACTGCTTACCATCAGGTGGGATCGCAGTCAAGCACTAGTTTATACAAATTAAAAAAAAAAAAAAAAAAAAAAAAGGAAAGGGCCAAGAATTGAACCCTGAGGTACATTTACTAAAGACCTCGAGGACGTCGCCCCATTAATGAAAACTTTTTGCTACCTGCAAGATAAATAGGAAAATACAAGATCAGCACCTCGTCCACGAATTCCGTAATGATGTAATTTACAGATCAGAGTATTATGGTCAACACAGTCAAATGCATTAGAGAGGTCACAGAATATGCCAATAGCATCCTGGGACTTCTCCCAGGATTCCAAAATGTGACTGATGAGTTTCACTCCTGCATCTGTTGTTGACCTTCCTTTCGTGAAACCAATCTGATAACTATATAAAATCCAATTTGAATTAAAATGAGACAACATCTGGCCGAGCATGATTTTTTCACAGATATTATATATTCATAAGATACGATAGAGTCTGTGCGGAAAGTAAACCGTCGTGGGATTTGAGGGCGCTGCTGTAGATAAATATCGTTTTTGTTATGTAAGCAACATTGTGACGTCATTACAGTGCGACTGTTAAATCTTGATATTTTGAAACTATGTTAGACTAGCTTCTTCCAGCGGCTTCACCCTATAATAAAAATTATCATATTGGCTGAATTTGCTCACCTAATGAAACTGCAAAGTTATAGCTTATGTGCTATATTATTACAATGTTTATAATTAAGTTCATCTGTCTAGTAGTTTTTGCGCGACACATCCATACATACGAGTACCTCCATCCATCTTCACAAACTTTCGCATTTATAATATTAAGTAGCCTATTTATTGAACTTGCTCACGTGATGAAACTTAGCAAAAATATAGGTTATTGCAACGTTTATCATTCATCCGTTTATAAGTTTTTGCGTAATGCCGTTAATTGTGGAGACACCTGGGGGAGGCCTATGTCGAACAGTGGACGTCTTTCGATTGTAATGATGATGAACATTTAAATGCAAACACGAACCGGTAAAGGAAAATAGCGTGAAGAAACTGCTGTACTGCTTATCGAGGTAGGTTTCACCAACGACCACTTACCCAGTTCCAACGAAAATAGTTCTATCACTTTAACTGGGATCGGTCTATTATCACTGACTGGAATATTGTAGCTAGCAGCAAGTTTATGTTTACCCTAGTTAAATATAAAGGTAAAAATGGGACACACTACCACTTTCTCGTTGTCTTCCTCAGTACATTTTTCCCTTTTGTTAGTCAATGAAAAATATGAACTTAATGACTATGAAAATAAAGTACACTTCAGAATTTGTAATGTTGCTTCGTAAAAAATCTATTTATCACTTGTTTGTTCGTCTGTTTATCTGTTAAGACCCTTTAACTCGAGAACGCTTGGAGGTACCGAGTTAAAATTAAAACCATAAACTCAAGTCTGCGGTCTTTTGAAGTTGTGAAAAAATCAGACTTCCGAGTTAACGAAAAAAAAAGATACGGCCGTTTAAGTCGCAAAAAAACATATTTCGATACTCAAGGGAATCAAAGTTCATATGGTGAATCTCGTTGACCTAGAATCCTGGCAATATAATAAATTTGGCATAAATCAAGGTCTCATAAAACAAGTACAGGGAAAAATCTGAAAATTGTAAATTTGTAGATCAGCCACAAAAAAAAAATTGTTTGCAATTCGGAAAAATCTTCGTAACTCAATTCGGAAATTGATTTCACAGGTAAATTTGTACAGAATCTTCAGTGCGCGAGTCCGACTCGCACTTGCCCTTTTTTATTTTAGTTACTGTATCCATAATCAAGCCTGAAAAGAAATATTCTAAGTTAGTCGAAATGCATTATAAATTTAAAGTATCAATACTCTTTATACTAGGCATCGAAAATATTGACCAAAACAAAATAAACAAATATAGTCATGTTTAAATGAATTTCCGTTTAATTTATATATATTTGGAGATAACAGGGACAGGAGTTCACCTAGGAAGTCTAAAAACATTAAAATAAAAGTGTTACGTACCAAAAATACAGCATACCAATGTTTCCCAAGTTCGTGACTTTGTTTTGATCAATAATGATGTGATTGGCCATTTGTTATCTTTGACAAAACTGTAATATATTAAATATTATTTTCCTTGCAGCTCAGTGAAATTTTTTATCACATTTCTGAAGATTTCAATTAAAAATCACAATAAAATAACATAATAAACAAACATGATGTGACGTTTGGCATTTGACGGATGGCTGGGTTGGGTTGCTACTTAAAATCTTTAATGTTGTTTTCACTTTACGCCACGACGGTTCTTTTATCGCACAGACAATACCTTAAGCGAGGTTGCCGCCTCTGTGCGCAATCTCTCCGATCTCACTCTAAAACTTAACAAAAGAAAGAGATGAACACTAATGTGTTGTGGTATTTTTCTGCCTCAAAGGCTTTATCTTCTATTATTTATTTATTTAATATTCATGCAACACAAAGTAGGCTGTTAATTGATACCTTTTCCAAACCTGAGCTTTATTTTGAAACAAACAGACTTGATGGTATAATTCTATTTTGGCCTGACCTCTTAAAGATGTCTCATTTGGTAAACCGCTAATCATAAAGGCGGACTTAATGCCTTAGGCATTCTCTACCAGTCAACCTAGGGTGGTGAAGAGACAATAATCACGACCACCAGACGATTATTATTATATATATATAATGGGTTTTATTGAGGATTTTCGAAATAAACCACAAATTGTTTCTCTGAAAACAAAGAAACGACATTTAAAGTTCGCTAATATCGCCTCCTCAATTATATCCCTTTAATTATCTCTCTACAAGTTTTTATAACAATAAAATGCACAAAAATAATCTAAACATCATCTGTCATTGAATGATACGTCACCCCGTATCCACAGCTTAAAAATTAAAAAAATGAAATGTCATTTCCAAGGAGGTCATTTCATTACATCTCCCCCCCATAGGAACGAAAATTCTAAATAATATAATACAAACAATGCACCTGCAAGCTATCTTTATACCTATTCGTTTTCTTCTACTTCATCTTCTGCCGTAACAGGTTGTAATTTTGTTATGTGGAATAAAGTTGATTCTGTTTTTCTGTTGCCAGTGTCAATCTTATAAATGGAGTTCGATATTTTCTCTATTATCTTGAAAGGGCCTATTTTTAATTCGTCTAATTTTTTCCTGTTCAGTCTATTTCCATTTTCTACATATACACTGTCTCCTATCTCGAACTCTTGTATTTCCTTATTTCTATCAAATATTTTCTTGTTGTACTTGTGAGACTTTATTGTATTCTCTAATGCTAATCTTCTATCAGCAATCCACTTGTCTTCCTTTTCTATTGTTTTAATTTCATTTGGTAAAATACTGACATTTGTACCAGTAAATATTTTGGTGCAAAACCTGTAACAGAATGGTCTGTTTCATTATATTTCTGTACACATTCTCTTGCTATTGTTGTCCATGTTCTCTTATTATTTTTCTCATTTATTTTACATCTTATTTTATTTACTATTGTTTGGTTTAATCTTTCGTTCAAGCCGTTCGAAAATGGCGTATTCACAGCTGTAAATATTAGTTTGATGTTATTCTCCTGCAAATACTGTTTAAATTCTTTTGAATTGATACCTGGATATTGGTCTGTCAGAATTATTCCAATCTCATCTGTCTCGAGTACTTTCTTTGTTAGTTTTATAAAGTCACTTGCGTTCTGTGTTTTTGAAGTCACAATAAACGCATATCTTGTGTAGTGGTCTACTAAAAGGTGTAAGTATTTTTTTGTTGACCTAGATCCTCCAAAGCCACCTATAGTATCCATTGACATTATCTCAAATGGTTTTGTTGCTGGTCCCAGTTGTGACATTAACCCAAATTTTCCTTGACATCTTGATTTATTTTTTATGCATATTTCGCATGTTTTACAAATATTTATGATATTTTTTGTTAGGTTTTTAGCTGTATATAGTGGACTTATTTTTTTCTGTAATTGTCTGATTCCAATATGGCATAAATCTTCATGCACCTTTTTTATAATTTTTTTTACTAAATTCTTCTGAGAGTATAATCTTTTCAAGTTTCTTTATTTTTTTATAATAGATTTTATTTTTATGTAGTAGATTTTGTTTCTTTTCTTTTATTGTTTCATTTTTTTCTTGGTCTTCAACTATATCTTTTATTTGTATTAAATTAACTATTTTTAATAGTTCCTCCTTGTTATCTTCTGATTCTAATACAGGGTTTCGGCTCAAACAGTCTGCTTCTATATTTTCTTTACCAGGTATATATTTTACTGTAAAGTCATATTGAGATAGGTAATATGTGAGGTCACCCAATTCTTCATCTGTCCTGCATTTAATATTCATGTTCTCTAGAGGTTTGTGGTCTGAGTAAATAGTGAAATGTTTTCCAATTAGCCAGTGTTGCCAGTATTTAACTGCTTCTTTCATAGCAATACATTCCAAATATATGGCCTTTTTTCGTTTTTGAGATTCGTTTAGTTTTTTTGAAAAATATGCCACCGGTTTGTCTTTACCGTCTAGTTGAGTCTGTTAATATTGCCCCGATACCCTGTAAAGATGCATCTGTAAAGATTTTTATTGGTAAGTCTTTGTCGAATATTTCCAACACAGGTTGAGAACATAAATATTTTTTTATTTGATTAAATGATTCTTCACACTTCTCTGACCACACAAACTTTTCATTTTTTCTTAATAAATTATGTAATGGGTCTAAAATAATTGCACTTCTTGGTATGTATTCATGGTAGAAGTTAATTTTTCCCAAAAATTGTCTGATATTCTTTTGTGTCTTAGGAGTTGGAAAATGTCTTATCGAGATCAAATTGTCTTTTAGTGGTCTTACCGAATTGTTCTGAATTACATGGCCGAGATACTTTACTGAGTCTGAAGCAAAGTTACATTTCGTAAACTTCAATCTAAAGCCTTCTTGTATTATTGCCTCTAATACATTTCTTATGTGTTTTATATGTTCTTCAAAGGTGTTCGAGTATATTAGAATATCATCAATATAGTTTACGGAGTATCCTGTGAGATTGTGCTTTCTTAGAATATTGCTTAAAATTCTCTGGAAAATTGCTGGTGATGTTTTCAAGCCAAAGGGAAGGCAGGTCCACTGGAAGTGGCCATCTTGTGTGACAAATCCTGTTTTATATCTATCTTCCACCCGTAATGGTATCGCCCAGAATGCTGAATTTATATCCAGTGTAGTAAAATACTTACAATTTCTAGTTTTAACAATCAAATCATCTATTAACGGAAAAGGTTGAGCTTGTGGAACAACAATTTTATTTAGTTCCCTGAAATCTATACACAAGCGGGATTTCCTATTTTCACCCTTTTTAAATGCCAATGTCACTGGAGCAGCGAAAGGACTGTAGGATTCTTCTATTAAATTATTCTTTAGTAACATGGATATTTGCTTTTCAATTTCTAATTTATCTTCTATTGTACATCTGTATGGTCTTTTACTACAATATTTATTTACTAGTAAATCTATGTGAGCTTCATAATCTCTAACTGTTCCTATATCATACTTGTCCTTTGCAAAAATTGTTTTATATTCCTTTATTATTTTCTCGATCTCAATTTTCTTTTCATTATCTAAATGGTCTGTCATACTTACAAACTCTTCTGTTTCTATATGTTCATTAAAATTTATTGCTAATGTTTTTATATTCTTTTCTTCATTTCTGTTATCTTTAGACATTTCATCTATTTTATTTGTTCTTATCTTTTGTTCTATCCGCAAGTCCTCGTTTTGGGTTAGTTTGAATTTCTTTATCATATCCAATCCGATTATAAAATCATCAAAATATTCATTTTCTACTATGTATACATCCACCTCTTCTTCTAAATCAAATATTTTTATTTTTATTGTTATCAAGCCATCTGTTTTTTTCACACCATTAACCGTTTTCATATATGCTATATTCTCATTGTCCTTTTTTTCTTTTATTTTAATCAGTCTTGAATTTATTAAAGAGATCTGTGAGCCTGAATCATAAATGCCGCTCACTTCTAGTTTATTTTCTAATAAGAGCTTGTTTTTGATTAATGGTGTACTTACTCGTTTTTTTTTCTCAGTTTTTATATCTACTTCAATAATGGAGTTGTTATTTACATTTCTGGGTTTAAAAACTTTTTCAGATTCATTTTTATTTTTCTTGAACCAACATGACTCTTCCGGATGATATCTAATTCCTTTGTTCAAAGATTCACAAGTGTTACATGGCTTCTTCTCATTAGTTTTATTTTTATAAAGGAATGTACAACTCTTTATTGTACTTGAGTTTTTCTTGTACATCATACCTTCATATTTTCTTATCTCATTGAACAAATCAGTAGTGTCATTGAGTTCATCTCTGTTTAACCTATTTAAGATAAACCCAGGTAAACCTGTTGCAATAAGATCTATCATTGTTTTGGAGTCTATCGATTTGTTTATGTCTAGCATAAGCCTTTCTTTTCTAATAGCGTAATCAATTAGTAGTCCTTCTTTATATCTAAATGCGAGAGCATATGTAACTATGTCCCATCGTCGGTTTTTAAAAGTTTCTAAAAATTTGTCTTTCCATTCATTCCATTCAGCCTTTATTGTTAGTTTTATGGCCATCGAGCTATACCAATCCAAACAAGATTTTTCTAAAAACAATCTCAATATATCTATTTTTGTTTCATCTTTTGATATATTAAAGTGCTCACACTCCTTTTCAAAATTCTCAATCCATTGCATTGCATTAGGGTTCTTGCTTGTGAATTTTTCAATAATAAATTTCTCTGAAATATGTTTTAGGTTATGTTGATTTTCTTTCTTTGTAGTAGTTTCTATTAATTTTTCCAAGATATGTTGCAAATTGTCGTTTTTGTCCATTGGTTGTTTTGTGCTTATTTCTTCTAAATATTGATCTAAAAATTACATATTACCTTCCTCATCTCTATATGTTTTCTTAAGATCTTCATCCAATTTTATCCATATTTTTCTACTTTGATGCCTTTTCTTTATACTATTTTTTATTTTTGAGAAAGTATTCATTTTGACAATATATGTATGATGAATCACCGGCTTCAGCTCATCAGGTAAAACATAACATTTTCCTTCTTCTGTAGATATTGAGGTTATGGCTAATACATTTGATTTGCCATCATTTGAAGCTATCATCGTAAACTCAAATTGCAGCCGGTCCATCTTCTTTTAGTTAACAAAAATGTCGTTTTATAATGGGTTTTATTGAGGATTTTCGAAATAAACCACAAATTGTTTCTCTGAAAACAAAGAAACGACATTTAAAGTTCGCTAATATCGCCTCCTCAATTATATCCCTTTAATTATCTCTCTACAAGTTTTTATAACAATAAAATGCACAAAATAATCTAAACATCATCTGTCATTGAATGATACGTCACCCCGTATCCACAGCTTAAAAATTAAAAAAATGAAATGTCATTTCCAAGGAGGTCATTTCATTACATATATATTATTAGATATTATAGATATTATTCTTTTCCTATAAAAATATCAAATTTTGAGTCTGTGTGGGTAAAATATGATACTGTGTGCAAATGCTCATCGAACATTATTGTTTTAAAATAAAGCTCGGCTTTGGAAAAGGCATCAATCAATTACAAAAGGCATCCATTTTACGCATATTACGAGGCGCCCTCTATGACTCGTACAAAAGTTATGCGAACTATAAATTAGTTGGCTTTGATCGGTTATCGTGTAATCGTGTTGTACATAATTGTTTTGTTAGTGTTGTTTTTTGTATTCTGTCATTTAACAGTTTATGAATTCGGAAACTATACTTGTGGTTGTGGTGTATGTGTGGAATCGATATTGGCCAGGTAGAGTTTGAGTTTTGGGGATAAATATAATCTTGTAACTTTACAAATTAGAATATTTCTCAGAAAAGTAAATCACATAATAGGCGGTTATTTTTTTCTCAAACGATAACAATGCTTGGAATACATCAGGTATGACTCAAATAACTTCGCTGGTGCCATGAAAAAACATCAGAATTCTCAAAAGCACTTGAATTCTGTTATTTCATTCTGTAGTTTTGGTAAACCGCTAATAGAAACTTGGTTCTCTGTCTCGACAGTTAAGTGATAAGTATGTGATAAAGAAGCGAAGAACGAAAAGCTATGGCTGTTTAAATTGTGAGTATTTGCCAATAATATTACATGTCAATATCGTAAACCATCTAATAATCAATTCATTGATTACTACCGATTACTACAATCTTTTGTGCGCCATCTAGTGGATTATTCAGAAGTAGCCAGCTAGAATGTTGTGAGCGAGCAAGAGTTTCCAAAAATATCAATAGATGGCTCTTCTATAGTTTACGTCATTAGATATTTACTTAATTTTTATCTTATTGTTAACTAATGAAAATGTAGCAATTAAAATTAGCATTACAGTAAGAAATTTTGCACTGATGATACGTGACGGCAGATTATAGCGCGAGTTTTTTTTTATTCGGAATATTAGGTGTGGGTAGTAAATAGTAAATTTAAAGCAATTTTAACAAAAAAGTCACTTCGGAGATTTTACTGAAATACGAAAAACATTTTTAAATTCATAGCGGTAAATTATGAATACCTTGAAAAAATAGTTTTAGAAGGTATTGGTATAGTCCTACCAACCTAAGGTCACCCTAAGGTCGACTGGCAGATAATGCCTAAGGCATTAAGTCCGCCTTTGTACAGTATTTTTTGTGCATAAAGCTTTAAATAAATAAATATAGTGCGTTTCACATAAGAAGTTCCTTCGCCGGTGGCTTCCCTGTCTGTCTACAGAAAAAAGAAAATAAAAAAGAAAAGAGTTGCGTATTCTAGCAAAATTGTTGCTCGAAATGCGAAACGAAATCGATTTTAACGGTAGTTGCAAAACTTTTTGGAGATTTATGAGAGGAATGGGATTTTATTTAAAAAAACTTTTTATAAAAAAAAAAAATCAACCGACTTCGAACCTCTCAATGAAGCAGAACCTCTGAATCAAAATTTTTTTTTTCAAAATCGGTCCACAATTGACCGAGGTATCGGTGAACATACATAAAAAAAAACATTCAGCCGAATATAGAACCTGCTCCTTTTCGAAGTCGGTTAAAAAAGCAGGTTTTCAAGGTAGTTGTTAATAGAGAGGTACGACATTGTGGCGTTTCGGTATTTGAAAGAATTGCAGAACAATCAAAATGGAGCCCAGCGTCCTATAATTTATTCAAAAATAGTTTTTACAATTTCCAAAAGAAAAAAAAGACAATTATAAGGCAATTGTTAAAAGTAAAAAATATTAAGTAATTTCATTGCTAAAAATATAGTAACACTGTGTTTCTGAATTGCCAACATAACGGTGAAGGAACATCTTATGTGAAATGCACTATACTTCACGGCCAATATATATAATATTTATTTATGAGTACTAGCAGTCTGAAAGATTGACAAATGTTTGAATTTATGTTAGACAGAAAAGTATAAAGAGTGTGTCTGTCGATTCGGTGAATTTTCCCTAAAGAGCCTAATACACTACGCGTTATTCAGCACACGATATTCAGACTGTCACTAAATTCACGCAGGCTCTGACTCATTTCATACAAAATTACGCACGACACTGCGATACTCATTGTGCCATACCTTGCGTGTCGCCCCGCACCCACGGGCGTGTGTGCATGTATCTCATCATGTTAGGGCCCAAGCGCCCGAAAAGTGCTATAAAACAGTCACTTTCTGAAGCCTACTCCTCGGTAACAGCCAGGATGATAGGTTTAAAAAAATATATATTTATTATAAATTAACTCATCGAATGCCGTAATTAGAGACACAATAGAAAGACAATTGCTTATGTCGAACTGTGTAACTTAAGACATTCAAAAAGATAATGAATAACATTATCACATTTGATTTTTTCGTGCGATTAATTTTGTAATTTTGCAATTACTTTTATCTAAAAAAAATATTTAGCAATTTCGAAACTTTTCCCTACTTCTTCGAAACGGCTTGGATCTTTAGAAACATTTTTACACATAAAAATTGTTGGTTAAATATTCTTTAAAGTGAACATAGCATATGTAAATCAATCAATATTTCGCGAAGAAAATGGATTTTAAGGTCAGCCGCGCACTATCCGGGCGCAACTAGCCGCAATTAAATGCACAGAAATGCGTACTGCCGCCTAGGCGGGTGCAAAAGTTATGTCCATTTATTTTTGGCCAGATAGTTCAAGGGACTATAAGCCTTAGGCGCGTGATCTGCATGAACGCTTGTGGATGCATTTTCGGTATGTTGGATTGTGCGTGTTTTCTATACAAACGGAGATACTTACAAGCAACGTTAAAACTTGCGTGGTGCGTGGCAATGTGATAGTCATAGTAGTTTATTGGTAAGGGATTCTTACAAGGCAATACAGAATTTTTAAATTACATGTTAAGAAATAATCACCTTAGTAAAATCTCCAAAGTGATTTTTTTGTTTTCAGGTTTCACAGACAGTTTGAAGTTATTGGTACTTTGCTGTCGATATAAAAATTTACACCATCAATTAATATCACATGCTGCAATGACAAAATAATAACAATAGGGTAGTGTCCAGGGTCAAAATAATTACATTTTATTTAGTCCGTATTTTAAATTATAAAAAAATATTGGACACATATTTTTTCTTTTTTCGATTAAAAAAAAAATAACAAAGATATAGGCCAATAAAGTTACGTGTGACGTCACCCTGTGCGAAAAAATGCAGCACGGGGTGACGTCACACGTTAATTTAATGGATATAGCCCATAATTTTTGGTTTAATTTACAAATAAAAAAATACGTGTCCCTTATTTTTGAATAATCTAAAAGACGGACTAATTACATTTTTTATGGCCACTAACCTATTAATTTAGTAAAATTATGGTTACCCTAGTTAAAATAGAAGTAAGAAAGGGAAAACTGACCCTTTGTCGTTGTCTTGCTCAGTACATTTTTCCCCGTTTGCTTGTCAATATGAACACTTAATGCCAATGATCATAAAGAACACTTTAGAGTGTGATTGCTTCGTAGTCAATCTACGTGATAATATATAGATAACCTTGGTGTTATCATTGATAAAGACTTTTCGTGGGGTCCTCAGGTACAGGAAGTTAGCCGCAAGTTGTTTGCGTCTGCGGGGTCTTTACGAAGGCTGCGCAATTTTCTTCCAACTGCTACCAAAACTGCGCTCGCCCAATCCCTCCTTCTCCCAATCCTTGATTATGCCAATGTCATTTATCTTGATCTAACCGAAGTGCAGCTAAATAAGCTTGAGCGGCTTCAAAACTTTTGTATTAGATTCATATTTGGATTGCGCAAATATGATCATATTTCTGAATTTCGTATTAAGCTAAAGTGGCTGCCAGTCCGCCTTCGTCGGAATACTCATATTTTATCGTTGCTTAACAGTGTCCTGTTTATCCCTACAACCCCCTCTTATCTCAAAGAACGTTTTAAGTTCATTCATGACACACATTTTAGACACTTGAGATCATCGAAGAATTTGACCCTCTTAATGCCTTCGCATTCTACAAAATTCTGTGATAAGTCGTTTGCGATCCAAGCGGGGCGTTTGTGGAACGCGCTGCCATTACCAATTAGGCAAGCCCAGTCACTAGTTTCTTTTAAAAATCTACTTAAAAACCATTTCCTTTCTCTCTAATACTATACTGATTCTACGTAATTTAATTTCTTCCACCAACCCTACTTTAATCTTTTTTTCTACCCTTTTTACTAATTAAGTTGTGTAACTTATTATAATATGTATGTATATAAGTATTTATAATTGAGTATTGTGTTTTATATAGTTAGCAGTACACCACTAACTACCCCGTGTATTATTTTAAGCTCTTATCCATCCTAAGGTTGCCTGGAAGATATCGCTTTCAGCGATAAGACCGCCATAATTGTACCCACAAATTGAAGTTTTTGTATAAGCTGTATTACTTTTTGGTGTACAATAAAGTCTATTCTATTCTATTCTATTCAATCTAGTTTATCTGTAGGATATATAAAATCTTTTATATATCCTACAGATAAACTAGATTGAATAGAATTAGAATACTAGATTAAAAAAAATTATAATCCAGTAAGGTGCTGGTAGGGATCTTGACCGTACTTTCGGGTTTGTCCTGATAGCCGTGCCGTGGTATACCTCTCCACTCCTCGAGTACACCGAGATATGTTGCCCTCTTGTTGCTACGTCACCTCGTGCTTTTTTTTATGGTGGGAAAAAATCATCCAATGACAACCCCTGCTCTTGGGCGGAGCGGGAGATAGTGTCAGACTCTTACTGACGAAAAGACCCACCCCGTTCCTTCTAGCCTTCATACCGGGGCTCGAGCTGTCTTTCGAAACTAACCCTGGCCCCAGTAGGCTTCGACCCAGCTGGGTCCCTGCTGTTGCTGACAACTCCTTGAGGCGCGCGGGAACAGTGCGCGCTGTCGACGACTTGGGCTTGGTCCGGACAGTTACCGGACGGCCGGACAGCGAGCCACCCATTGCTCACTGTCCGCAAGCCCGCGCCTACGGTGGCCGGAAATCGGGATAAGAATCCCGGCGGTGGCGGCGGCGGCGAGAACGCCGTTGCCTGATGCGGTTGGCCTCCTCCTTGGCAAGCATTACTGCTTCGCAGAAGTCGGCGACCACCTGCCACTCCTCCTCGCTCCGGACCATGGCCTCAACCAAGGCCCGGCGCGAGAGGTCTCCGCCGCCGATCGCCCCCACGAGGGCACGGTGACACCTCGACTGTGTGCTCCACCGTGTCCTCCGGGCGTTCCGCACACTGGCGACACCCGGACGTCTCTTCCGCTCGGATCAGGAACAGGTACCTCCCGAACATGCCATGTCCGGTGAGGACCTGCGTCATGCGGAAAGTAAGGACGCCGTGAGGTCTTTAGTGTCAGACTCTTACTGACTAAAAGACCCACCCTGTTCCTTCTAGCCTTCATACCGGGGCTCGAGCGCCCTTTCGGATAACCCTGGCCCCAGTAGGCTTCGACCCAGCTGGGTTCCTGCTGTTGCTGACAACTCCTTGAGGCGCGCGGGAACAGTGCGCGCCGTCGACGACTTGGGCTTGGTCCAGACAGTTACTGGACGGCCGGACAGCGAGCTACCCATTGCTCACTGTCCGCAAGCCCGCGCCTACGGTGGCCGGAAATCGGAATCAGAATCCCGGCGGCGGCGGCGGCGGCGGCGATAACGCCGTTGCCTGATGCGTTCGGCCTCCTCCTTTGCGAGCATTACTGCTTCGCAGAAGTCGGCGACCGCCTGCCACTCCTCCTCGCTCCGGACCATGGCCTCAACCAAGGCCAGGCGCGAGAGGTCTCCGCCGCCGATCGCCCCCACGAGGGCACGGCGATGCTCCGTCCAAGCAGGGCACACCTCGACTGTGTGCTCCACCGTGTCCTCCGGGCATTCCGCACAGTGGCGACACCCGGGCGTCACTTCCGCACGAATCCGGTGCAGGAAACTTCCGAACGAACCGGTGAGGACCTGCGTCATGCGGAAGGTAAGGACGCCGTGAGGTCTTTCCAGCCACGCCTCAAAGAGGGGACTTACCGCCATGATTGTGGCGTGCCCAGCACTGGGTTGCGATAGTCGTTGACGCCATTTCACCATGAGATCCCGCCGGAGCTCTGTCCGCCATGCCGTGACCTGTTGCGGCAGCGGACTTTCACCCCGGCGTTGCATCTCACGCGCATATCGTGCATGTGTGCAAGGACTTTTGCCTCCAGATCCCACGGTGGTAGGCCAGCCAGAAGGCTCGCCGCTTCGCGGGAGACATTCTTATTGCCATGACCCTCTGGCAGGCGTTCAGCATGGACGCCGGTTGCTTTTTCAGCGACGGCGCCCACACCGGCGCCCCGTAGAGGGTGTGCATCTGGATTGAGGGCCCATTTTTTAAATCCTTATGAAACGAAACAAGATTTACAGGGAATTTAGTTAAAAATTAGTAAAACTTAAAGCAATGAGCCATAAATTTCTTAAACGTAAAATAAAAAAGTTATGATTAAATAACGTGGGCCCTCAATCCAGACGCTTGCATAAAGAGGCATAGTCTATATCTCGGAAAGTACGATGTCTGGGTAAATAATTATTATTTAGGAATTTAGTTAAGAATTTCTAAAATATTTTAAGAAATTCTCAAATCTGTAGAATATCACATTACAGATTTATTGCAGTTTACCTTGGGCCCTCAATTCAGTAATGTCATTTATAAAAAAACCGGCCAAGTGCGAGTCGGACTCGCCCATGAAGGGTTCCGTAGCAGCAAGTAACATAATATAAAAGTTCTTGTAATGTGTTGTAACTTTGATCGATGTTTTAACAATAGTGTATTTTTTTCGATTTATGACGCATTAAAAAAAACTACTTACTAGATTTCGTTCAAACCAATTTTCGTTGGCAGTTTTTATAGTAATGTACATCATATATTTTTTTTAGTTTTATCATTCTCTTATTTTAGAAGTTAGAGGCCCCGGGGGCACACATTTTACCACTTTGGAAGTGTCTCTCGCGCAAACTATTCAGTTTAGAAAAAAATGATATTAGAAACCTCAGTATCATTTTTGAAGACCTATCCATAGATACCCCACACGTATCGGTTTGATGAAAAAAAAATTTTTGAGTTTCAGTTCTAAGTATGGGGACCCCCAAAATTTATTGCTTTTTTTTCTATTTTTGTGCAAAAATCTTAATGCGGTTCACAAAATACATCTACTTACAAAGTTTCAACAGTATAGCTCTTATAGTTTCGGAAAAAAGTGGCTGTGACATACGGACGGAAAGACGGACAGACAGACAGACAGACAGACAGACAGACAGACAGACAGACAGACAGACAGACATGACGAATCTATAAGGGTTCCGTTTTTTGCCATGGCTACGGAACCCTAAAAATCGGCAAAAACTGAATTTATTTGACCAAATACATACGTACGACTTTATTATATTCTAATTAGATACCTCTATGAATTAGTAAAAAAGAAATAATGAACCAAGAGTTAATCGTTTAAAAGTAAATGAGAGTTGAATTTTACTGAAACATCTGAACTGAGGGCCCAAGATTTTCGGATTTATTGATTTGACTAAACGTCATAGATTAAGGCAAAGTAGATTAAAATTTCTTACTATTTTTTAACTAAATTTTAACGTATCGTCCGTTCTTCTACATGCTATAATTTAAGAGAAAATTGATTTTCAATTTTGTATAGGAGAATATTTTGTAGGGTGACCATAAAGTTTATCGTACCATAGGTACATTTTGTAAAGCACAGAGTAAAATTCATACACATTTACAGATAAAAGCATTATAATAATTTATCTCATTATATAGGAGAAAATTTTATAAGGTGGATATGATTTAATTACTTTTTTTAGACTGATCGGTATTTGTTTATTTTGTTCTGGTCAATATTTTCGATGGCTAGTATAAAGAGTATTGATACTTTAAATTTATAATGCGTTTCGACTAACTTAGAATATTTCTTTTCAGGCTTGAGTAAGGATACAGTAACTAAAATTGAAAAGGGCAAGTGCGTGTCGGACTCGCGCACCGAGGATTCTGTACAAATTTACCTATGAAATCAATTCCCGAATTGAGTTACGAAGATTTTTCCGAATTGCAAACAATTTTTTTTTGTGGCGAATCTACAAAAAATTTACAATTTTCAGATTTTTCCCTGTACTTGTTCTATGAGACGTTGATTTATGCCAAATTCCGGGATTCTAGGTCAACGGGATTCACCCTATGAAATTTGATTCCCTTGAGTATCGAAATATACGTTTTTTTTGCGACATACACGGCCGTATCTTTTTTTTTTGTTAACTCAGAAGTCTGATTTTTTCACAACTTCAAAAGACCGCAGACATGGTTTTAATTTTAACTCGATACCTCCAAGCGTTCTCGATTTAAAGTGTCTTAACAGATAAACAGACGGACAACAAAGTGATCCCAAGGATCTTATACACGAGATGGGCTAAATAGATTTTTTACGAAGCAACATTACAAATTCTGAAGTGTACTTTATTTTCATAGTCATTAAGTTCATATTTTTCATTGATTAGCAAAAGGGAAAAATGTACTGAGGAAGACAACGAGAAAGTGGTAGTGTGTCCCATTTTTACCTTTATATTTAACTAGGATAAACATAAACTTGCTGTTAGGTACTATATTCCAGTCAGTGATAGATAATAGACCGATCCCAGTCAAAGTGATAGAACCATTTTCGTTGGAACTGGGTAAGTGGTCGTTGGTGGAACCTACTTATATAGGCAGTACAGCAGATTCTTCACGCTATTTTACTTTACCGGTTTGTGTTTGCATTTAAATATTCATCATCATCACAATCTAAAGACGTCCACTGTTCGACATAGGCCTCCCCCAGGTGTCGCCACAATTAGCGGTTTGTTACTCATTACGCAAAAACTTATACACGGATGAATTTAATGATAAACCTTGCAATAATATAGCTTATAACCTATATTTTTGCTAAGTTTCATCACGTGAGCAAGTTCAATAAATAGGCTACTAATATTATAAATGCGAAAGTTTGTGAAGATGGATGAAGGTACTCGTATGTATGGATGTGTCGCGCAAAAACTACTAGACAGATGAACTTAATCATAAACATTGTAATAATATAGCACATAAGCTATAACTTTGCAGTTTTATTAGGTGAGCAAATTCAGCCAATATAAATAAAATAAAATAAAAATAAAAAGCCTTTTATTTCTTGCCAATTAAATAATTAACATTGATTATTGATGATTACATTTACAAATATCCTTCAAAAGATTTCAAAATAAACACATCAATTGTTGATAAATTTATAAATTAATTGCATGCATATGTACTTATTTTATTATATGTATTATATTCAATTTTATTTTTATTATTTACATTTATTATTATTATTTGTATTTATTTTTATTAATTCTCAATATTTATATTTATTATTATTCATTATTATTTCCTTTATATCATATTATGTTTACATAATTATAATTAATTAAAGTGATGCAAGAACCCCTTCTTAGGTAAAGGCCGCCTCCAGAGCCTGCCACATGTCCCTATTCTGTGCTACTTTAATCCAGTCCTGCCCAGCTATGTGCGTAATGTCGTCGACCCACCGAGCGAGTGGTCTGCCCTTCCTTCTATGACCTGCAGGTCCTAGCCACTCCGTCGTTCTTTTAGTCCATCTGCCGTTGGCTATTCTGGCTACATGGCCTGCCCATCGCCATTTCAGTCTCTGAGCAAAGTTTAAAGCGTCAATTACTTCAGTCTTCTTACGAATTTCGTTAAGTGGGATTTTTTGAATTCGCCTTATTTTCATTAGACTTCTCTCCATGGCTCTTTGAGTAATTTTTATTTTGTGTTTAATTTTATGAGTGAATTTCTATGTTTGGCATGCATAAGTCAAAGAAGGCAGGAGGCAAGAATCCATAATTTTTTTCTTAAGTTTTATTGAACATTTTCCTTTAAGAACTTCTTTTAGGCTCCAAAACTTATTCCAGGTATTTTGAACCCTTCTGTCCACTTCTTGTTCGTTGTTTCGTGCGTCAAATGATATCTGCTTTCCCAAATATACATAGCTATCCACATACTCCAGCTGGACGTTCTCAAGTTTCATAATCCTTTGTGTGCTGTTTGACATTACCTTTGACTTACTTAAATTCATTTCTAAACCAACCTTTATGCTTGCTGTATGTAATGTAGAAATCATGTATTTTCCAGATCTTGAAGATTTTCTGATAGGAGAACAATGTCATCGGCGAATCTCAGATGTGAAATGTGCTTTCCTTTGATATTGATGCCTATGTTTTTGTTTTTCCAATCTAGCCCACGAATGACTGATTCTAAGACAGCAATGAAAAGTTTAGGTGAGATTGGGTCGCCTTGTCTGACTCCTTTTTTTATGTCAATGGGTGGTCCTATGCTCTCTAGTCGAACTCTACTTTGGCTCTTCTCGTAAAGGTGTTGCAGTACTCTTACGTAGATTCTGTTGACATTTTGTGTACAAAGGGTTTGCCATATGGACGAATGTTCTAGAGTGTCGAAAGCTTTTTGGTAATCAATGAAGCCAATGTAAAGCGGTCTTTGAAATTCTTAGTACTTCTCTATTATTTGTTATAGCCTGTGAATATGATCGATAGTACTGTACCCCCTCCTAAAACCCGCTTGTTCTATCGGCTGACTCCTGTCTAATACTTGACCAATCCTTTGTCCAATGGCTGAAGAGAACAACTTGTAGATAGACGATAATAGGCTAATAGGTCTGTAATTAGAAACATCTCTTGGGTCTTCCTTTTTATAAAGCAATATTATGTGCGATTCAGACCATTGTTTGGGGGTGGAAATAGTTTCGATAATCATATTAAAAAGGCGAACCAAAGGGGCTGCCAATATCAAATGGCCCACTTTGATAAGTTCATTGGAAATTTTGTCCGGACCAGGGCTCTTTTCGACTTTCATCTTTTTAATTTGTTCGATAATTTCAGTGATATCAAATGGTTCTATTTCTTCCGTATTTTCAATTCTGTAGGATGTGTGTCTGATGTGCAGTTAGGTGACTGGCTCTGTGTAGAGCAACTGTATAAGTTCTTATAAAATCCAGATGCTATATTCAATATGTCTTCCCTGTTACTGTGTGTCTTGTTTGATCCCTTCAGTCTTTCTATCCAGGTTCTGTGAGTTCTTAATTCTTTATAAGCTCGGCCAAATTCAGCCAATAGGATAATTTTTTTATAGGGTGAAGCCGCTGGAAGAAGCTAGTCTAACATAGTTTAAAAATATCAAGATTTAACAGTCGCACTATAATGACGTCACAATGTTGCTTACATAACAAAAACGATATTTATCTACAGCAGCGCCCTCAAATCCCACGTTGGTTTATTTTCCGCACAGACTAATAAACGATCAAAAATGTGTTGTAATTATCAAAGAAAGTATTTCTTCTAAGTGTATTGAAAAACATGGAAAGTTGTCACTGCACACTCGGCTCCATAAAACCCTCGCCTATACAGCTCGGGTGAATTTCGGCTCAGTTGCAAAACTTTCTGCACTTTATCAAAATGTTTTATTTCAATTCGAATTAACTAGTTGAACTGTTGTATGTACTCGTTTTTTTTGTTTTTTTTTTTTAACCGTAATTCGAGGTTTGATGACGTCCCAGGCACTGGACTAAATAGACAATATTTGAATAATATAGGAACCTACTTACTTACTTCGACATCATAAAAATAAAATTCTGATAATAATAATCTTTACTATACCATCATTAAATTATTGCGCCATACAAAGCAGTATTAATTCTGAATTGAAACAATATACTGATCAGTCGAAAAAAAGTTATCAAATCATATCCACATTACAAAATTGTCTCCTATATAATGAGATATATTATTATAATGCTTTTATCTCTATGAATTTTACTCTGTGCTTTACAAAATGTACCTATGGTACAATATACTTTATGGTCACCCTACAAAATGTTCTCATATACAAAATTGAAAATCAATTTTCTCTTAAATTATAGCATCTAGAAGAACGGACGATACGTTAAAATTTAGTTAAAAAATAGTAAGAAATTTTAATCTACTTTGCGTTAATCTATGACGTTTAGTCAAGTCAATAAAGCCGAAAATCTTGGGCCCTCAGTTCAGATGTTTCAGTAAAATTCAACTCTCATTTACTTTTAAACGATTAACTCTTAGTTCATTATTTCTTTTTTACTAATTCATAGAGGTATCTAATTAGAATATAATAAAGTCGTACGTATGTATTTGGTCAAATAAATTCAGTTTTTGCAGATTCTTTTTAAATGACATTACTGAACTGAGGGCCCAAGGTAAACTGCAATAAATCTGTAATGTGATATTCTACAGATTTGAGAATTTCTTAAAATATTTTAGAAATTCTTAACTAAATTCCTAAATAATAATTATTTACCCAGACATCGTACTTTCCGAGATATAGACTATGCCTCTTTATGCAAGCGTCTGGATTGAGGGCCCACGTTATTTAATCATAACTTTTTTATTTTACGTTTAAGAAATTTATGGCTCATTGCTTTAAGTTTTACTAATTTTTAACTAAATTCCCTGTAAATCTTGTTTCGTTTCATAAGGATTTAAAAAATGGGCCCTCAATCCAGATGCACACCCGTAGAGGGCCATGGACCGAACGATCCCCGCGTAGAGCCTCCGGCAGGAGGCGTCTGGACCCCCAAGGTTGGGCAGGAGCCGCTTGAGCGCAGCCCCAGCCCGGTTGAGTTTGGGAGTCAGACGTCGGAATGCTCCACGAAATTCCACCGGCTGTCGAGGACGAGTCCCAGGTACTTCATCGTCGACCCGACACCGATGTGAACTCCTCCTACCGTTAGCTGGGAACTCAATGGCGGCGCGTTCCGAGGGCGGCGACCATGAAAACACATAGCCTCGGATTTGTGAAGCGCCACCTCGAGTCCCAACTCCTGGATCCTGTCAACGACCATCGCAACCCCGCGTGTCGCTAGAGCGACCGCCGCCTGGTACGACTCTCCCTGCGCTAGAACCAGCGTGTCGTCTGCGTAACAAACCACGCTGACCCCGTCAGGGAGGTCGCCGCGCAGCACGTAGTCGTACCCGATGTTCCACAAGGGTGGCTCTAGTACCGACCCCTGCGGAACACCGCACGACATCTCTCGACGTTTCCAGTCTCCCTGGGTGCAAGTCACCCCCTGCCTTTACATCGATGGATATTAATAACATTGTTCGGGCAGGGGCCATAGTCTTAACATAGTAACTGGTAACTGGTCCACTTAAGACTCAAAAAACCATAGCCTTATATCTTAGTTTTCCATATGTCGCAATAGTTTCACATCAACCGGGGGTTGTCTTTGGATGCACTAACATAGCGCGTACAGGGATAATCACCGGTTGGTACCACGTTCTAGTGATGTAACGAATGTTAGATTTTTCACATTCGCGAATGCGAATGCGAATATTCAAACACAATATTCGCGAATGCGAATATTGACTTTCAAACAAAGTGCGCGCAAAATGTCATACAGGTTTGATATTTTCGTGTCAGCCCAGTTTAAATAGAACATAGCAGAGCTGGTCCTGTGCGTCTCGCATCCGCGACCCTCACCACGTCATTGGTCGCCCTTTGTGGATGACCTTCCAAATTTGCGTTTTCTGGTACGAGGTAACCACTCCAGAACCTTTCGTCCCAATCGACTGTCTGTTCTGCGAGCAATGTGTACTCAACCTAAGATCGGTCGTTATGGTGACACTTGAGGGTGGGCAATAGCCAACAGTGGACAACTTTTGGGTTCAGGGAGAGTGAAAACGATGAGAGATGTAGTGCGGTGTTCCGCAGGGACCACGCTTGTCCACATCAGGTACGACAACATGTTGCGCGGTGACCTCCTTGACGTGGTGATTGAGTGATTTGTTACGCAGCCGACACGTTAGTCCTGGCACAGGGAGAGTCGTACCAGGTGGCGGTCGAACTAACAACACGCGGGGTTGCGACAGCCGTGGAGAGGATTTAGCAGTTGGAGGTGGCGCTACACAAGTCCGAGGCCATATGTTTTCACGGCCCTCGGAATGCGCTACCATCGGGTTCTCAAATAACGGTTGGAGGAGTTCACATCGGCGCGTTAAGTCGAGGATGAAGTACCTGGGACTCTTCCTCGACCAATAGCCTTTGAAATTTCGAGGAGCACTTCTGACGTCTGGCTCACAAACTGGACCGGACACGGGCTGCCTTCAAGCAGCTCTTTCCCAACTTAGGGGGTCCAGACGCTTTCTGCTGGAGACTCTACGCAGGTATCGTTCGGTCCATAGCCCTTTACGGGGCACTGGTATGGGCGTCAGTCAAGGCCAAGCTGAAAGCATGCCAGAGGATCATGGCTATCCGGAGGTGCGGGGATACTGCACGGTTTCCCGCGAAGCGGCTAGCCTCCTTGCTGGCCTGCCACTGTGGGATCTGGGGGCAACAGTCCTTGAACAGTCCAGAAACTCCGCTGCCGCAACAAGTCGCGACCTGGCGGACAGAGTTCCGTTGGAATCTCATGGTGGAATGGTGACAGCGACTAACTCAACCCAGTGCTGGGCACGGCACAATTATGGCGATAAGTTCCCTCTTTGAGGTGTGGCTGGAAAGACGTCACGGTATTTCTCCTTCTTCGAAGCAGTTTCTAGCAGAAAAGGAGGCGGCCGCACTGCCACCGGGATCCCGATCCCGATTACCAGCCTCAGTAGTCGCAGGCTTGCGGACGGCGAGCAATTGGAAGCCCGCCGTACGATCGTCCGAGAACCGTCCGGACCGAGCCCAAATCGTCGATGGCGCGTAGTGTTCATACGCGCCTCAAGAAGATGTCAGCAAATCGTAGGGGCCCAGCAGGGTCGAAGCCTACTAAGACCATGGGTAAAGTGAAAATGAACCCGGGCGCCTGGAATGCTAGACAAAGAAGGAACAAACAAGTGGGTTTTAGTTAGTAAAAGTCTGACACGCCCTCCCGTTCAAACTAAGGGTAAGATGGTTGATTTCTGATCTAAAAAAAAATGTCTTTAGGCTGAAATGATGATGATGATGATGATGATGATGATGATGATAGCAGAGCTGTTGTGGGTTGATTGAACGAAGCTATTAAGTACATTCGAAAAGATTTCTGATGATTTGACGTTAGTTAGTATTATTGTATTTGTTAAAGTGATATAAAAACATGACCATGACTCCTAATTTCTCTAACATGTTGTTACATAATTTGTAACACTGAAAATGTGAAATGCAAGGTATGTGATAAAAAAATATTAAACTAAATTTAAAATTATAAAATCATGTCATTTGTATTGTCCATCTATATGCATTCAATCAATACTTTAATACCTTTCTGGTTATCAATAACATTCGCAAAATATTCGCATGTTTCTTGCGAATGCGAATGCGAATATCAAAAAATGTGCGAATATTCGCGAATGCGAATATTCGTTACATCATTACCACGTTCCATTAAAATCGTCTAAATAGGCCTCTGCGAGTTGGTTTCGGCTCCTCGTACGCCGTCCAAAGGTCCAGGACCTCAGGGTCCTGAGATAAATAAATGTATAATAATAGTAATATTTTTATTCAGGGTACAATGGTTACATAAAATCTTAAGAGTAGTTACAAAGGTAAATGCTATGTTATGTGCCTGTACTAGGATAAACCTGTATCACTGGCGGTAGAAGCTCTTACACTATAGTTTTGTAGGACAATAGAATTCATAACAATATTTAAAAAGTCTATAAATAGTGAAAAATATAATTAAATTATTTATATACCTAGTTTACTTAAACTTGCACTTGTTTTAATACAAAATAACATATTGTGTTCACAATATGTTATTTTGTATTCTAAAACTATTTCTTGCACTTTATTCTCTAGTTACACACATATGATTTTGCGTCAGCAGAAATAGTAATTGAGTTAAAGTCTAGGTTGCGTTAATTTTAAAGAGTTATGTTTACATTGGACAAATTGTCAAATATGCTAAAATAATAAGGAAAATTATGGTTTGTAGGTCAACACACTGGAATTTTGAGTCAGCAGTAAGCGTTACACGGAAGTCTGGCCTTGAGTATGACGCTCTAGGCGCCCTCATAATTGATAGCGTTAATATATCTATATTCCGCTATTTTTCTAGCAGGACATTCAGCATCGCCCTTTTTATGGTTGGAGGGCTTTTTGAAACGAGAGCAAGTTGCACATTTTCGTGAGTCCGCTTTCTTCGCGCATTTGGACATCGAATGTCCTGTCTCACCGCAGTGGCCGCACGTCGAGTTGACCTCTCTACAGGTTTTTGCTGCATGTCCATACTGCTGGCATTTGTAGCATCGTAAACAGGGTAAAGTCCCTGACAGGGCAGGAAGTCCAATTTATGAAAATCCTTGTCTGAGAAATTAGTGCTCTCTACAAGTATGCGAATCTTTCTTCCCTGATTTATGACTTTATTTGACCATGGTCAAAAAGGAATCCATAGAAATCGTTGGAAACTTTTCGGCTACATTCTGTTCGTAAATGCACCTGAAGACTTCAGTTTCGGCCAGAGTTCGGCACTCCTACAACTACAATCCGGGGTTTGCGCTTGCTGAGTTCATCGGCAGTAAGGCCAGATTCAGATTGCAGGACTGCGTGCTTAATTTTATCCGCGTCATCTTTCGTCTCCGTACTAATTATGACGCCCCCGTGTTTAGTCTTATGGACACCACGTATATGCAGCTTGACTTGATCTGGTCGTATCTTTTTGCACGAGGACTTTTGTTTCGTCACTGGACTTTAATTTGTTGTTGGAATATATGGCCACGGAGTTTAAATTGGTTGGTCGAACGAAATCATTTGTCCCCGTCTTCACCATGTCGGCAAACGAAACAGTACCAGAGTCCTTAATCGTCTTCGTGAGGTCCAAGATGTGGTCTATCAAGTTGCACTTTTTCATCAGATCTTCATTGAGGATGCGCTCTTGAATTGCATTCTGCTTTAAGGATTGATATAGGACTGCCATCTGTGAGGTGCCAGATCTTATTTTACGGCACAGGGTTGAAATTTTCAATTTCTGCTCTGAGTTGAGTTTGCCATCCGATGCAATAGAACAAACCTCTTCAATGGCTGACATCCATCATTGTATCTCGGATGTTGAAACAGGTTCGATTGAGACATCAGATTGGGCTGGATTTTGCGTCATCGTCTTCGCTGGAGATGCGGAGAGATTCGCTCGATCACTTGAGAAGGGGCTGTTGTCCATTTTTATTTATAACTAGTTCACTTATTCTAAGTTTCCCTTGTGTTTTCTAATTTACACACTAAGCAAAAAATGTATGCAAAAAGAAGGTCACTGATATTATTATATAAAATTAAATATTGCTACCGAGCACGTCTGTATATTACGAATGCTAACAGTTTAATGAACAGTATAATTATATTGATTTTAAATAACAAAAGCCTAGTACTTATCTACTTATTATGATATCATTGATTTGCGCTACAACCCAAATTTTTTATGACTATTTTACAACCGGTTGTTTCTGAAATTATCTATTTTTCGCCAGTATAAAGATTGAAATGAGTCGCAACGATTGCTGCTGCTGTCTGATGCCATAATCACGATCGGACACGTTTCGCTGATGTAGCGAGTCATTCACTCAACAGTGCATGGAGGTGGGCTTCGAGGCCGTGGTGGGGCGCGCTCTGCGCACGGCGGGCGCGGCCGAGGCGGGCTGCGCGGGGGCCCGCGCTGCCGCCGCGGGGGCCCTGCGCGCCGCCGCCGACGCGCTGGACGCGCTGGCCGACCGGCAGCGCCTGCTGGACGCGCACGCCGCCGCCTTCGCACTGCCGCGGCCGCTGCCGTTCGTGGGCGCGGCGCCCGCGGCCGCCGACGCCGAGCTGCGCGACCTGCTGGCCGACGCCGCGGACGAGAGCGACGCGGCGGGCGAGCAGGTGCAGCAGGAGCTGGCGGCGCGCCTGGCCCTGCTGGACGCGGGCGCGCGCCAGCTGCGCGCCGAGTGCCGCGAGAACGCCAAGACGCTGGACGCGGCCGAGGCCGAGCTGGTGCGGCAGATGGAGGGCGGCGCGGCGCTGTGGGACGTGGGCGGCGTGTTCGGCCCGGGCGGCGCGGGCGCGGCCGCCGTGCCGCCCGGCCCGCCGCCCGTGCCCGACGACCAGGAGGACTACTACCTGGCGGTTAGTACCGACACGAAGCCGAGGCCGACCTGGTGCCACGTTGATCATTTCATGACATCACATAGTATAGCAAAATTATATCATCATAAGAACGTTATTTCAAATGATATTATACTATCTAATATCCGCGCGGCTCAGGCGTCGCGTTTCTGCGAAGTCATGTACAATCCTGTTCACAATCAACCCCTCCCCGCCACCCGAAGCCGCACGCCCCGGTGCACCCGTGGGTTTGTTCATTCGTAGTCAAACACCTGAACTAGTAGGTACAACTTAAAATGAGTTCAAAAACAGAAAGTGGTTTTGACATCGAAATGTTTATTTATGCCGTACAAGAACGTCCTGTGATACGGGACATATCCTTGGATGTGTACAATGACCGCATTTTAATGAGTTCTCCCATATCCTTTTATTATCATGTCTTCGCAATAATTTTCTTTTTAAAAGCAAAGCCAACAATAAAGTTTATTCGTCAGAATTTATTGTTAATGATATTTCCGAAACGGCAATGCAATTTGTGTTATGTCTGCGCCGCGTTAGCGCAGCATTCAATTGACTCCAGAGGAAATGTCTGTCGCAACGACGCGATCGCGGCGTCTGCGCTGCGCATATGTTTATCGAACGCCTACGCTGGACAAACGCTAGTGTGAAGGCGCACTAATGGCTGTGACGTCACATTGTGTATCTTTTTACCCGACTACGGCAAAGCCATAGGAGGGTTATGATTTCGTTTCTGTTACTTAACAGTTTTCCCTACCATCAGATTTGAAAGGTTACTTAGTTAATTTTGAAAAAACTTGATAAATTGTATGAACCATTTGTGATGAATGGCACTCTGGTTTATCATCATAATTTTTCTGCCCTTGTCCCATGTTATTTAGGGTCGGCACAACACGTTTTTTTCTTCTATTTGGTCCTGTCACACTTTTATCAGTAACTCCCTTTTCTCAAACCTCGCTGTCATATCAATCCTCACACAATCTGTCCATCTTTTTTTTAGCCTTTTTCTCCCTTTCCGTTCATCCAGTGTTTCAATCTGGTTATAAATGGATGAAATAGTTATATTCTATAGGTACTAGAGATGCGCCGTATAGTGGTGTCACCGTATAACCGAATATCGAATAATATTCGCTAAGTACCGAACCGAATATACTGCCGGATAATTCGGTTCCCCTTCGGTTTCTCTTTCCATAGTTTTGCCACGCAAACAACTTTTGTTTCCGAGGCAAGAAATGTGTATGAGAAGAAAAGAAATAGGCTTTTGTCAGATAGAGCAGCAACCTTGGTCTTTTTGCATTTTAATCTACCGCTGCTTCATTATAAATATTAAATTTCAATTACAAATATTATATAATCTATGTTCAAATTTATTAGTGCCATAGTTGAGAAAACAATACAGTTCATTCATTATGAATAAGTTAAATTTCTCTATAACATTATGATTGTTAGAATACGGGATTCCTTTAATTTATTTTCAATGACTTAGGTACCTACATACATTTTGCATTTCAACCAATGATATTCTAATAAACAGATATGTTATGAGCGCGCACTCGTGAAGACTCGAAAGGATCCTAGTTGGGATCCTTGCCTTTAGTCTGCGTCACGCATCGCATCTAGTCATACGCTGCGCGCTGCTACGAAATTAAATAAAAAAACCGGCCAAGTGCGAGTCGGCCTCGCCCATGAAGGGTTCCGTAGCAGCAAGTAACATAATATAAAAGTTCTTGTAATGTGTTGTAACTTTGATCGATGTTTTAACAATAGTGTATTTTTTTCGATTTATGACGCATTAAAAAAAACTACTTACTAGATTTCGTTCAAACCAATTTTCGTTGGCAGTTTTTATAGTAATGTACATCATATATTTTTTTTAGTTTTATCATTCTCTTATTTTAGAAGTTAGAGGGGGGGGGGACACACATTTTACCACTTTGGAAGTGTCTCTCGCGCAAACTATTCAGTTTAGAAAAAAATGATATTAGAAACCTCACTATCATTTTTGAAGACCTATCCATAGATACCCCACACGTATCGGTTTGATGAAAAAAAATTTTTGAGTTTCAGTTCTAAGTATGGGGACCCCCAAAATTTATTGCTTTTTTTTCTATTTTTGTGCAAAAATCTTAATGCGGTTCACAAAATACATCTACTTACAAAGTTTCAACAGTATAGCTCTTATAGTTTCGGAAAAAAGTGGCTGTGACATACGGACGGACAGACGGACAGACAGACAGACAGACAGACAGACAGACAGACAGACATGACGAATCTATAAGGGTTCCGTTTTTTGCCATGGCTACGGAACCCTAAAAATGCTTTCGTGTGTGTTTAGAAAGTGTACCAATTATGATACCAAAGTAAATAAAACACAGGGGATCTCATACCACAAGTAAGTTTGCTATATACTTCGATTTTTTAATATATTTCATTATTTTCCAATTACTCTAATAATTAGAGGTTAGAAGAAAGAAAGAAATGGCGAATACATTTTTTGTCGTGAGGGCGAAAAATACAGATGCGAATATTATTAGGCAGAGAAGTCATCGTTACCCTAGATTTCTGTTTTCTTTCTTTCTAACCTTGCATTATTTTGTCATTTTGTTTTATGTAATAATTGATGGATACACTTGATAAGACATTTAACATCTCATGTGTGGGAAAACAAAATATAAATATTTTACCATAACCAAAATATATCACAGAGAAAAAGCTAGTCATCGTATAAATTTAATTAAAACAATAATCGATAAATACACAACAGTTCGCCTCCATTCTGCCTATAAAAATAATCCCGAAATAAAAAAAACCGGCCAAGTGCGAGTCGGACTCGCCCATGGAGGGTTCCGTAGCAGCTAGTAACATAATATAAAAGTTCGTTGTAACTTTGATCGATGTTTTATTAATAGTGTATTTTTTTAGATTTATGACGTATTAAAAAAAACTACTATCTAGATCTCGTTCAAACCAATTTTCGTTGGTAGTTTACATGGTAATGTACGTCATATATTTTTTTTAGTTTTATCATTCTCTTATTTTAGAAGTTACAGGGGGGGGGACACACATTTTACCACTTTGGTAGTGTCTCTCGCGTAAACTATTCAATTTAGAAAAAAATTATATTAGAAACCTCAATATCATTTTTGAAGGCCTATCCATAGATACCCCATACGTATGGGTTTGATGAAAAAAAAATTTTTGAGTTTCAGTTCTAAGTATGGGGACCCCCAAAATTTATTGCTCTTTTTCTATTTTTGTGTGAAAATCTTAAAGCGGTTCACAGAATACATCTACTTACTAAGTTTCAACAGTATAGCTCTTATAGTTTCAGAAAAAAGTGGCTGTGACATACGGACGGACAGACAGACAGACAGACAGACATGACGAATCTATAAGGGTTCCGTTTTTTGCCATTTGGCTACGGAACCCTAAAAAGTATCTAAGAGACAGAAAAGAAATAAATTGAACCTTTTCGAAGGTGTATGAATGTTTTTATTATAAAATATATTTTTGTTTACTTTTAAATCGTGTTTTTTTTCTCACCTACCTATCTTTAGAGTTTATTAGTTTTTAGAGGTAGAAACCGCGTCTACGATTTTCTACACGCGGTGTACCTTCTGTCTCGTTAAAGTTAGTCTATGAACTCGTATGATGTCAACGTGCTGTGATTGGTCGTCAGAATAATGTCTGTTTACTTTGAAACGTAATTGACAACAATAGCCGTGTCTTTTTAGGGTTCCGTAGCCAAATGGCAAAAAACGGAACCCTTATAGATTCGTCATGTCTGTCTGTCTGTCTGTCTGTCTGTCTGTCTGTCTGTCTGTCCGTCCGTATGTCACAGCCACTTTTTTCCGAAACTATAAGAGCTATGCTGTTGAAACTTAGTAGGTAGATGTATTCTGTGAACCGCATTAAGATTTTCACACAAAAATAGAAAAAAAGCAATAAATTTTGGGGGTCCCCATACTTAGAACTGAAACTCAAAAATTTTTTTTTCGTCAAACCCATATGTGTGGGGTATCTATAGATAGGTCTTTGTCTACGAACAACTGGCGCCATCTAGCGGACACTTCAGGCGACAACGTGGCGGACAAGTGGAGGAGCGGGGGGCGCGGAATGGACCCCAACCCGATTTAGTTTTAAGCGGTCGTTTTTAATCAAAAAGAAACCACCGGCGATCGAGTACGTCTACTCTTAACTCTCATTAGATCCCAAGCGAACGCCGGCGTTCGCTTGCTATAGGCTAAGAAATTACCAATTGTAAAAGGAACATTAAAATCAAGTATACTTTCATCATCAAGTCTTTCTATTTGAACATCCTCAACACGAAGATTGACCACCTCCTGCACAGTCTTCAAAAATGATATTGAGGTTTCTAATATCATTAAAATGTGTGTCCCCCCCCTCTAACTTCTAAAATAAGAGAATGATAAAACTAAAAAAAAAATATGATGTACATTACTATAAAAACTGCCAACGAAAATTGGTTTGAACGAAATCTAGTAAGTAGTTTTTTTTTAATGCGTCATAAATCGAAAAAAATACAGTATTATTAAAACATCGATCAAAGTTACAACACATTACAAGAACTTTTATATTATGTTACTTGCTGCTACGGAACCCTTCATGGGCGAGTTCGACTCGCACTTGGCCGGTTTTTCTTGTTGGATTTATCATGCTATCCCTTTTCTATTATTTTAACTTGTAGTGAAATGTACAATGAACGAAAGGTGTGTGTGCTGCCGCTGCTGCGCGGAACACATTTTTCGGTTGATTTGTTAGAATACAACATATCTGTTTATTAGAATATCATTGATTTCAACCGAATGATTCGGTCGAATCTTTCATAATTCTGCCGAATACGAAGAATACCGAATATTAAACGAATATTCGGCGCATCTCTAATAGGTACCCAACAACACAACTTGCACACTATTCAGGTTTAGCTGTAGTACAACAACTAAAAGTAGAAAAATAAATAAAAACTGTAGTTGAGTAATTGAGAATTTTTTGATAAACGTTTTTAGCGACCGTTAGTTACAAAATGGCGTGATTCAGATAGATGTCGCATTACAGAAGTTTCGGTCGTACGTGGCGTGCGCGGGCCGCCTCGCGCGCCTCGAGAGCAAGAGCGCCGCCGTGCGCGGGCGCCTCCTGGCCGCCGCGCCGGGGGGGCCCCCGGCCGGGCCCCCGCGCTCGCCGCCCACGCCGCCGCGCCGCGCCGCCGCCCGCCTGCGGCGCGGCCAGTTCGCGGCGCCGCTGGACCACCGCCTGCCCGTGGTGCTGACGTCGTGCGTGCGCGTCATCGCCAGCTACGGCCTGCGCCACCAGGGCATCTTCCGCGTGTCGGGCTCGCAGGTGGAGATGCAAGCGCTGCGCGCCGCCTTCGAGCGCGGCGAGGACCCACTGGCGGGCGTGCGCGACGCGTCGGACATGAACTCGGTGTGCGGCCTGCTGAAGCTGTACCTGCGCGAGCTGCGGCCGCCGCTGCTGCCGCCGCAGCTGCAGGAGCGGCTGCTGCGCGTGGCGGCGCTGCCGGACGACGCGGCCTTCGTGCGGCGCATGCGCGACACGCTGGCGGCGCTGCCCGAGCCCGCCGTCATCGTGCTGCGCTACCTGTTCGCGTTCCTGGCGCACCTCACGGAGTACAGCGAGCACAACATGATGGACGCGTGGAACCTGGCCATCTGCCTGGGGCCCACGCTGCTGGCCGCCTGGGGCGAGGGCGGCGCGCAGGTCACGGCGCAGAACCTCGTCAACGAGCTGGTCAAGCGCATCATCCTGCACCACGCCGACGTGTTCCCGCAGGACCTGGCACCCTACGCGCTGTACTGCCGCTACAGGTGAGCCGTCTGATACTGCACCACGCCGACGTGTTCCCGCAGGACCTGGCACCCTACGCGCTGTACTGCCGCTACAGGTGAGCCGTCTGATACTGCACCACGCCGACGTGTTCCCGCAGGACCTGGCACCCTACGCGCTGTACTGCCGCTACAGGTGAGCCGTCTGATACTGCACCACGCCGAAGTGTCGACAAAAGACGGTGTCAAAAAAGACGAAATAAAATTATACACATTGTTCAAGATCTTAGGGAGATAAATAAAATAAATGGACTGTATTTGTAGATATATTCGAAGATTGACAATGATGAATAGACATATAAGTAGTTGTACAGTGAGGTGTCGATAGAGGGACGCGTGTGCCTTGACGCGTGAACAACATAGGCCTCTGAAGTTAAAGCTATAGTATCTGGAATGTGCGAGACGAGAGTGACTTTGTGACGGATAGCCGATGGATGATACCCGCGGTGCGCGCCCCCCGGCCACGGATCTTATCTGAACTAGCGTAGCGTTTTGAGACGAACCCTAATTTTTTATTTATTTCAGGCGTAACATAAAATCCACAATGTTAGTAAAAAAAATATTTGTCACTATTATGCGTAAAAGTTACAAAGGTAATAAATTAATGAGTCGCGCAGGGCAGGTCGCAGCGTTAGCAAATGCTCGTCAACGTATGCACGTGATCGGTACATACGTAAAGCCGAATTACTGTTCATACTAAAGTGGATATCGCTACCGCTCTGTATAGCAAACACCGTGTAGGTGGGTAGGCACAGAATACGCCATCACTGCGAGCTAACGGAAATTTTCCGTACGACAGTGAGGAGGGCACGGGCTCGGGAGACGAAGGCGCGGCCGCTGCGGAGCCTGGCACGCAGCCCGGCGCGCAGCACGGCGCGCAGCACGGCGCGCAGCCCGCCGCGCAGACCGCCGCGCAGCCCACCGCGCAGCTCGGCACACAGCTCGCAACGCAGCTCGCCGTGCAGCCCGGAGCGCCCGCCGCACCGCCCGAGTCCGACGCGCTCGACGAACCCGACGCACCCGACGATCTGTCGCTCTATGATATCGACGACGACGACACCGGTAACACACTAACCACACAACCTTCGACACTGCATCGTGCATGGGACTAAGATTTCGACATAGTCTTTGAAATTGCAAAACATGGATGAATTTTTTGCAGCTCATTACAGCGCGAGTAAATTATTGTGATTGGCAATTATTTCATCTAGTTTCTCATGTGGCTATCTTATCATGTGTGTTTCCTGTGCAGACGACATCAGCGACGACGACGCAGAGAGCGGCGACTGGGGCTCGCGCGACTCCGGGGACTTCCGCCGGTGAGTGTGCGTGTGCAGGTAGCACTGCTGCGAGTGTGAGCCGACACTGACGAGGCGCCTTGTTGCAGGTCGGGCAGCGCCGAGCGCGCCGCGCCGCAGGTACCGCTGGCCACGAGCGTGTGACGTCACGGCGCCGCCACACTGACGTCACGGCCCGGCGCGCTGTCTGCTGTCCGACACGAGACCCGGCTCGCTAGTTGACTGGGCTGCGAACACGTCGATACTAAATCGTTCATTAAATATTAGAACATCCATAAATAACGGACGCGTTCGGACAGACAGACAGGCGTGCTCGAGGTCGAGATCATACTTTAACGTTTATATAATCGCTTAGAAATAAATTAATATCAAATGCATGTTAGAATATATGTCACCATCCCAAAGAATATTATGACTTATTATTGTTTTGTTTGTGGTGAGCGGGACCGACGCTTGCGCAAGTCGGTGCGGAGCTTTTGATGTTGTTCAGTCGAAATGCCGTCTGCCGCGAGTGGACCGCGTGACGCCATGAGTCAAGTGTGACGTTGCCGTTGTGTCATGAGGTTTTATTGCATACTGCGCGTCAGATGGCATCTAGATTCAAATGATAATTATATGTCCGCAGTAGTGTGATTGCATGACGCTTTTTATAATTTTTATATTCTTACATTAAACCCGTGTGATACGCATAACAAGCCGCGCGCGTGCGACTCACGGTGTTGCGGTTACTCACGCGCCGAGTTAGCTCGCGAGTGTCTCCGCGCGACAACTCGGCCATGTCGCTGCAGACGTGCGAGCGAGCGGGCGGTATGTATGTGTGACGTCACACGCGCGCCTTGTTAGCCCGCGAGTGTCTCCGCGCGGCCGTATCGCTGCACACGTGTGAGCGAGCAGGAGGTACGTGTGCGTGACGTCACACGCGCGCCATTTGAGCCCGCGAGTGTTTTCACGCGGCCGTGTCGCTGCACACGTGCGAGCGAGCAGGAGGTACGTTCGTGTGACGTCACACGCGCGCCATTTGAGCCCGCGAGTGTTTTCACGCGGCCGTGTCGCTGCACACGTGCGAGCGAGCAGGAGGTACGTTCGTGTGACGTCACACGCGCGCCATTTGAGCCCGCGAGTGTTTTCACGCGGCCGTGTCGCTGCACACGTGCGAGCGAGCAGGAGGTACGTTCGTGTGACGTCACACGCGCGCCATTTGAGCCCGCGAGTGTTTTCACGCGGCCGTGTCGCTGCACACGTGTGAGCGAGCAGGAGGTACGTTCGTGTGACGTCACACGCGCGCCTTGTGAGCCCGCGAGTGTCTCCACGCGGCCGTGTCGCTGCACACGTGTGAGCGAGCAGGAGGTACGTTCGTGTGACGTCACACGCGCGCCTTGTGAGCCCGCGAGTGTCTCCGCGCGGCCGTGTCGCTGCACACGTGTGAGCGAGCAGGAGGTACGTGTGCGTGACGTCACACGCGCGCCATTTGAGCCCGCGAGTGTTTTCACGCGGCCGTGTCGCTGCACACGTGCGAGCGAGCAGGAGATACGTTCGTGTGACGTCACACGCGCGCCATTTGAGCCCGCGAGTGTTTTCACGCGGCCGTGTCGCTGCACACGTGCGAGCGAGCAGGAGGTACGTTCGTGTGACGTCACACGCGCGCCATTTGAGCCCGCGAGTGTTTTCACGCGGCCGTGTCGCTGCACACGTGCGAGCGAGCAGGAGGTACGTTCGTGTGACGTCACACGCGCGCCATTTGAGCCCGCGAGTGTTTTCACGCGGCCGTGTCGCTGCACACGTGTGAGCGAGCAGGAGGTACGTTCGTGTGACGTCACACGCGCGCCTTGTGAGCCCGCGAGTGTCTCCGCGCGGCCGTGTCGCTGCACACGTGCGAGCGAGCAGGAGGTACGTTCGTGTGACGTCACACACGCGCCTTGTGAGCCCGCGAGTGTCTCCGCGCGGCCGTATCGCTGCACACGTGTGAGCGAGCAGGAGGTACGTTCGTGTGACGTCACACACGCGCCTTGTGAGCCTGCAAGTGTCTCCGCGCGGCCGTGTCGCTGCACACGTGCGAGCGAGCAGGAGGTACGTTCGTGTGACGTCACACGCGCGCCTTGTGAGCCCGCGAGTGTCTCCGCGCGGCCGTGTCGCTGCACACGTGTGAGCGAGCAGGAGGTACGTTCGTGTGACGTCACACACGCGCCTTGTGAGCCCGCGAGTGTCTCCGCGCGGCCGTGTCGCTGCACACGTGCGAGCGAGCAGGAGGTACGTTCGTGTGACGTCACACGCGCGCCTTGTGAGCCCGCGAGTGTCTCCGCGCGGCCGTGTCGCTGCACACGTGCGAGCGAGCAGGAGGTACGTTCGTGTGACGTCACACGCGCGCCTTGTGAGCCCGCGAGTGTCTCCGCGCGGCCGTGTCGCTGCACACGTGTGAGCGAGCAGGAGGTACGTTCGTGTGACGTCACACACGCGCCTTGTGAGCCCGCGAGTGTCTCCGCGCGGCCGTGTCGCTGCACACGTGCGAGCGAGCAGGAGGTACGTTCGTGTGACGTCACACGCGCGCCTTGTGAGTCCGCGAGTGTCTCCGCGCGGCCGTGTCACTGCACACGTGTGAGCGAGCAGGAGGTACGTTCGTGTGACGTCACACACGCGCCTTGTGAGCCTGCGAGTGTCTCCGCGCGGCCGTGTCGCTGCACACGTGCGAGCGAGCAGGAGGTACGTTCGTGTGACGTCACACGCGCGCCTTGTGAGTCCGCGAGTGTCTCCGCGCGGCCGTGTCACTGCACACGTGTGAGCGAGCAGGAGGTACGTTCGTGTGACGTCACACACGCGCCTTGTGAGCCTGCGAGTGTCTCCGCGCGGCCGTGTCGCTGCACACGTGCGAGCGAGCAGGAGGTACGTTCGTGTGACGTCACACGCGCGCCTTGTGAGCCCGCGTGTGTCTCCGCGCGGCCGTGTCGCTGCACACGTGTGAGCGAGCAGGAGGTACGTTCGTGTGACGTCACACACGCGCCTTGTGAGCCCGCGAGTGTCTCCGCGCGGCCGTGTCGCTGCACACGTGTGAGCGAGCAGGAGGTACGTTCGTGTGACGTCACACACGCGCCTTGTGAGCCCGCGAGTGTCTCCGCGCGGCCGTGTCGCTGCACACGTGCGAGCGAGCAGGAGGTACGTTCGTGTGACGTCACACGCGCGCCTTGTGAGCCCGCGAGTGTCTCCGCGCGGCCGTGTCGCTGCACACGTGCGAGCGAGCAGGAGGTACGTTCGTGTGACGTCACACGCGCGCCTTGTGAGCCCGCGAGTGTCTCCGCGCGGCCGTGTCGCTGCACACGTGTGAGCGAGCAGGAGGTACGTTCGTGTGACGTCACACACGCGCCTTGTGAGCCCGCGAGTGTCTCCGCGCGGCCGTGTCGCTGCACACGTGCGAGCGAGCAGGAGGTACGTTCGTGTGACGTCACACGCGCGCCTTGTGAGTCCGCGAGTGTCTCCGCGCGGCCGTGTCACTGCACACGTGTGAGCGAGTAGGAGGTACGTTCGTGTGACGTCACACACGCGCCTTGTGAGCCTGCGAGTGTCTCCGCGCGGCCGTGTCGCTGCACACGTGCGAGCGAGCAGGAGGTACGTTCGTGTGACGTCACACGCGCGCCTTGTGAGTCCGCGAGTGTCTCCGCGCGGCCGTGTCACTGCACACGTGTGAGCGAGCAGGAGGTACGTTCGTGTGACGTCACACACGCGCCTTGTGAGCCTGCGAGTGTCTCCGCGCGGCCGTGTCGCTGCACACGTGCGAGCGAGCAGGAGGTACGTTCGTGTGACGTCACACGCGCGCCTTGTGAGCCCGCGTGTGTCTCCGCGCGGCCGTGTCGCTGCACACGTGTGAGCGAGCAGGAGGTACGTTCGTGTGACGTCACACACGCGCCTTGTGAGCCCGCGAGTGTCTCCGCGCGGCCGTGTCGCTGCACACGTGTGAGCGAGCAGGAGGTACGTTCGTGTGACGTCACACACGCGCCTTGTGAGCCCGCGAGTGTCTCCGCGCGGCCGTGTCGCTGCACACGTGTGAGCGAGCAGGAGGTACGTTCGTGTGACGTCACACACGCGCCTTGTGAGCCCGCGAGTGTCTCCGCGCGGCCGTGTCGCTGCACACGTGTGAGCGAGCAGGAGGTACGTTCGTGTGACGTCACACACGCGCCTTGTGAGCCCGCGAGTGTCTCCGCGCGGCCGTGTCGCTGCACACGTGCGAGCGAGCAGGAGGTACGTTCCTGTGACGTCACACGCGCGCCTTGTGAGCCCGCGAGTGTCTCCGCGCGGCCGTGTCGCTGCACACGTGTGAGCGAGCAGGAGGTACGTACGTGTGACGTCACACGCGCGCCGTGTGAGCCCGCGAGTGTTTTCACGCGGCCGTGTCGCTGCACACGTGCGAGCGAGCAGGAGGTACGTTCGTGTGACGTCACACGCGCGCCATGTGGCGTATTTCCAGATCGCAAAAACGTGCTCAGTTGACGCGAGTTGAGCACGGGTTAGTTGAATTCCGTAGGAATACAAAAGCGTGTGGATTTCGCGAGACCGGTGTCGCCAGTTGGACACGGAAAGGGAAATACGCCGCCATGTGAGCCTTTTTTCTCGCTTATTTAGTTTCTATAGTCTTTATGGCATATAGCCATTTTCTGTTAAAGTAAAGCTACAAAAGACATGCTACAACCAAACAAGTCTCAAAGTAAGAATATTTCGTAAAGGTCGTATATTTATTAAGACTCATTTGAGACATGTTTCATAGTTATCTGACATCTGTGTGCCATATTTATTACTGAAGTAGATGATCGTTGTGTAAAAGTTATTTGAAATAACAACCGTGCTTTTTGTCATTCGTAAAATTCTAGACTTTTTCACAAACTTGTGGCCACACAACTTGAAAACTTTTTGGAAGACTGATTTTAGTAGTAAAATAACACAAAAGTGCCTAAAGGTCGCAGCTCACTTGTAACACCCGACGCCATCCCAATGACAACAAGTAGTGCGTTTCACTAGAGTTCCCTTTGCCGTAATGTTGGCTCCCCAGTATTTGAAAGAATTGCAGGACAATCGAAATGGAGCGTTGTGTACTTTATTTAAAAATAGTTAGTATTATAAGGCTTTTAAAAATAGTTATATCAGCTAATCTCCCTAATAATAAGTAATTTCAAAAATATAGTAACACTGTTTTTCCGTATTTCCGCCAACATTACGGCGAAGAGATTTCTTACGTGAATCGCACTATAGTGTCCACGAGGTGCCATGTGACAGTCAGCATGCCGTATCGACGTCACGTGGTGTAACGTGTTACAAGTCTGATACGGCCAACGACCTTACAGACCCTAGACACCTATGTTTGCTAGCGTACTAGTGCAAAACAATTCTGTCAACTAGCCGGGGTACGGGGGAGCGGGGTACTGTGTTCTGATTGGTCCGACCAACGTCAGTACGGCACACTAGGGATGAGATAGATTTCAATAAGTCACGAAAGTATCGATATAATTTTTTAATAATATTTCGTACAATTATAATATTAATAATAATTATATAATAATATAATATTCCACAACTATCACACAACGCCGTCTAGTCCCAAGCTAAGCAGAGCTTGTGTTATGGGTACTAGACATATTTCTAAATACATACATATTATAGATAAATTACACCCAGACACAGAACAAATGATTATATTCATCACACAAACATTTATCCTGGGTGGGAATCGAACCCACGACCTCCGGCATAGCAGTCAGGGTCACTAACCACTAGGCCAACAGGCCTGTCAAATTTATTAGTTATTTTTTAAATTTATTAGTTATTGTCAAATTATTAGTTGTTTTATTGTTGCGCGCTCAGCTGTTGACCCCGTGTTGTGTGAATACCTTCCTATATTATTTTAACATAAAATGTACATACTTAATGTAATCGATACATTTAAAAATCATAAGAGGCAAATACAAGGTTGGTACTGCCGAACTTAGTAGATGATGACATGGAACATTACACTTGTGTTGTTGGGAACCATATTTCCCGCTTGGTTGCAATCTATTTATTTTTAAAATCAGTATCTTTCGGGTACCTAAAATCAATAATCGATTCACAATTAAATTCCATCTTATTACGTAGTCTTTATTTAAGTAGTAAAAAACCGGCCAAGAGCGTGTCGGGCCACGCTCAGAGGGTTCCGTAGTTTCCCGTCCGTCAAAATAAGTGTACCCACTAATGAGTTTAAAAAAATGCTTGCATATACGATTATACTACAAACTTAGTCCAGAAATTATTTTGTACAACCTTTTTGTCTTTTTTGTACAAAAACTGTTCTTTCCATAGAAAGTCCTTATAAAGTTCTACTTTTCAGAATTTTTTCATCTTTTCTAAAGTTAAGGTTCAAAAGTTAGAGGGGGGGACACATTGTTTTTTTGTTTTTATTGCGATTATTTCCGAAATGATGGACATTTTCAAAAAATGATTTTAGTAAACCCCTATTCATTTTTAAATACCTATCCAACAATATATCACACGTTAGAGTTGAAATTAAAAAAAAATTACTTCCTACTTTACATATAGGGGGGCTACCCTAATAAAACATTTTTTTCCAATTTTTATTTTACCACTTTGTCGGCGTGATTGATATACATATTGGTACCAAATTTCAGCTTTCTAGTGCTAACGGTCCCAGAGATTAAGCGAGGACGGACAGACAGACATGGCGAAACTATAAGGGTTCCTAGTTGACTACGGAACCCTAAAAAAAGACCGTATAAATAGTAAATAGGCTTTTTACTTTATCAATAACAGAGCTGGTCATAAGAATAGGTACATAGTGATGGACAAAACTAGTGAGTTTTGTTGAAACTTACAGTTATGACCAGTAGAAACTTACAGTTATGACCAGTATAACTCTGAACTCCGATAAATAATATCAGAAAATCAATATAATTGTAATTAACCTACCGATGAAATGTTATGCCATCTTTTCGAATACTCGAAGTCTGGCTGTTATCACTACACCAACGTATTGAACAAGGGGTCATTGTTACATTTGTTTTCTAATATTTTCATTAACTATCGCGGACGTGTTTACGGCTCAGAAAAGTGGTCGAGACTGTTTGGAAAATATTTGGTGGGGACCTACTTATTGGCGCCTGTTATTACACGTCTTGGAGCTGTAAGGTCGTTGGATACCGCCTTTTACGGTTGCCAACTAATTTTACGTATAGTATTTATTATTAGTTATAAGTGTATGTATGCTATGGGGTGGGCGGTGCTGTATAATGTAAATAAAGTTGTTCACTTGCATGGTGTGTTTGATTTTGTTGTCACCGCGACAGTGCGCCGCGCCAGGGAGTGCACACGTCAGTGCAACGTAGTGTGCCAGCCGTGACACGTTAGTACGACGTACTGTGCGAGCCTGACACGTCAGTGCAACGTAGTGTGCGAGCCCTGACACGTCAGTGCGACGTAGTGTGCGAGTCTGACACGTCAGTGCGACGTAGTATACAAGCCTGACACGTCAGTGCGACGTAGTGTGCGAGCCCTGCAGCGACCCCACGTGTGTGCTCTACGGTGCTGCGCGGCTGCAGACTATCGCGCCCCGAACGCTGTTGATGTATTATTTATTGTATTTATACAGGAATGCTTCCTTTACAATCACTATAAAAAAAACTTAAATAAATATGTAATAATTAACAAAATAATATCTGCTAAATAAAAGAAATATTGTTACCTGTTTCGTGTGGTCTATTACTATAACAACAAAGGCTACCGACATTTGAGTAGAATATAATTGTTGTTGATGTTCATATTATCGTCTCATGAATGTTTAGATACATTTAATTTATTTTTACATCAATTATTGCATATTTTAATGATTTTGCATTTTGTTACTATGTTTTGTTATTAGTATGAGATAATACAATAAAAAACTGATGTGTAATATGTAGAGCGGACACGTGGACGTGCAAGAGGAGCCGCCCGCCCCCGAGCAGCCAGCGGCCGCACCCTCCACCTCCGCGCCCCCCGCTTCCGCGCCCCCCAGGTAACACTCGCCCCGAGCCGCGCCCCCGCGCCCCTCTCCCCGCGCCTCTCTCACCGCCTCCCCTCCGCAGGCGCCTGGCCGAGAGCACGCCCGACCTGGTGCTGGACCTGCCCGCGCGCGCGCCGCCGCCGCCCGACGCCGCCGACACGTTCCTGCACAACCGCGACACGCTCAAGAAGCGGCCGCGCCGCGACGAGCCCGCGCCGGCCGGCCCCGCCCCGCCCGGCCCTGCCGCGCCCGCCGGCAGCCCCGTGCCGGCGCGCAACACGGCGCGCGTGGCCGCCAAGTTCGCGGAGCTGACGCTGACGGGCGGCTCGCTCAAGCCGGCGCTGGCGGCCAAGCCCGCGCTGCTGCGCCGCCCCACGCCGCACCCGGCGCACAAGCGGCCCGCCGCCGCGCCCGAGCCCGGCGCGTCGCCGGACTCGACGGCGCCGCCCGAGCCCGCCTGCTAGCACGCGCGGCCCGCCGCCGCGTCCAAGCCCGGCGCGCCGCCGGATGCGGCCGCGCCGCCCGAGCCCGCCTGCTAGCACGCGCGGCCCCCCGGTGCGCCGCCGCGCCGCCCGAGCCCGCCTGCTAGCACGCGCGGCCCCCCGGTGCGCCGCCGCGCCGCCCGAGCCCGCCTGCTAGCACGCGCGGCCCCCCGGTGCGCCGCCGCGCCGCCCGAGCCCGCCTGCTAGCACGCGCGGCCCCCCGGTGCGCCGCCGCGCCGCCCGAGCCCGCCTGCTAGCACGCGCGGCCCCCCGGTGCGCCGCCGCGCCGCCCGAGCCCAACGCGAGAGCGCACTCTATACCTTTTTAAGAACATAATCTTGAACTACCTATGTAATTATTTTTTATACGTACCGTGGAAAAGCACGAAAGCGGCCGTCATTGCTTTTATTGAAACGCATTTGTTGATGAGCTGTAAATTTTGCTAGTGGGTAGGTACGTATTTTTTGAAGTAATTTTAAGCCATCAAATGAGGCTAATATTTTGTAGGTGCATATAGTGCAAAGTGGCCGCGCGTCGTGTTGCCGCTAGTATAGCGTGGGTCGTGGTCCGTAGGAGCGCGATACGCACGCGTCCCACAGGCGCGACTCGCGTGTTACGGTCCGCAAGCGCGCGGTACGCACGCGTCCCACAGGCGCGACTCGCGTGTTACGGTCCGCAAGCGCGCGGTACGCACGCGTCCCACAGGCGCGACTCGCGTGTTACGGTCCGCAAGCGCGCGGTACGCACGCGTCCCACAGGCGCGACTCGCGTGTTACGGTCCGCAAGCGCGCGGTACGCACGCGTCCCACAGGCGCGACTCGCGTGTTACGGTCCGCAAGCGCGCGGTACGCACGCGTCCCACAGGCGCGACTCGCGTGTTACGGTCCGCAAGCGCGCGGTACGCACGCGTCCCACAGGCGCGACTCGCGTGTTACGGTCCGCAAGCGCGCGGTACGCACGCGTCCCACAGGCGCGACTCGCGTGTTACGGTCCGCAAGCGCGCGGTACGCACGCGTCCCACAGGCGCGACTCGCGTGTTACGGTCCGCAAGCGCGCGGTACGCACGCGTCCCACAGGCGCGACTCGCGTGTTACGGTCCGCAAGCGCGCGGTACGCACGCGTCCCACAGGCGCGACTCGCGTGTTACGGTCCGCAAGCGCGCGGTACGCACGCGTCCCACAGGCGCGACTCGCGTGTTACGGTCCGCAAGCGCGCGGTACGCACGCGTCCCACAGGCGCGACACGCGGGCTCAGTGACGGCCGCTGCGTCGCTCTCCCGCGGAGCATTATACATTGTACTCTGTCGAATGTGCTGTATCTAAACCTTATGATAACCTTGTATCCAATAAACCAGTATTACACACAAATCATTTCTTTACTTACCTCAACATAATGAAAGCTTCACCTACTGTGGCCATTCAACTATACAAGGTGTCGTTTTGAAGCTGCAAAATATTTCAGGTGGTAATTATGTTAGTGATTCTCGACCCGAATCAATAATAAAATGAGTAGGTAATTTTTTGTAGATAGTTTCATAAATCATGTATCATCCAATCATCATCCCGCACGGCACACCCTAGCCACGCCCCCGCGGCCATCGATTAATCGATTTAGTTTAGTGTAATTGATGTCGCCGGCGTGTCCATACGCTTGCAAATTCGCGCTCAGGTGCGCCTTCGGTCGTTAACGGTTGCCGTATTTAGTTAATCTCTAAAGACCAACACTCCAATGTGGAGTTGGTGGAGATGGTCCGCTTGTATGCTATTAGTGGAGACAGCGTAACGTCCATCTGAAAGGGTAATGCTGATTGCCACACAAAGACTCCGCGAGTTTTGACAATTCGTCGTTCCGAACACAATTACGTGAAAAGGTGATCAGTGCTTTCGACACCTTAAAAACGAATGTGTTTGTGCTACGTAAATTAAGATAAAATAAAAGGCTGTGGCTGGAATGTGAAGGTGGACACTTTGAACAATACCTACCTCCAGGTAACATAAGTACTTCGGTTTTTTTATTTTATTTGTAAGTACATAAAAAATCATTTGTAAATACGTTGTTAGCCGAATCAATGTGATTAGTGTAAATTAGTTGATTAAAAAATTTTACTACGCTAAAAATACCTACCTATCAGGCAAGATAAATCACTTAAAACCCCTATCTACTTAACTATCACAAATTATCTTGAAGTATTTTTGTCGATCCTCAGCCCGTTAAAAAATAGGAAGGGAAATTTCAATTTCGTAAGGTTTACACCAGGTTTATTGATCTCGGCCCAACATTTTATTCATCAGCTGATAAGTACCTAACTAACGACGCGACGTCAACGTGAACTTTAAAAAGGTTTTCGCATTGTAAATGACGCTTAAAAATGAGTTATTTAGCAAAAAAGACAATAATTTACATTATGATCATCGAATTCGAATCCGGTACAAATAAGGCTAAAGGTAGAACTACACTGCTCACACGTGTGCTACACACGGCGATCTGGGAGCGTCGGTCTCCATACATTTTATATGGAAAATAGACTGTTAGAGCTACACTTGATCCACGCCACGCCATGCGACGCTACGTCTGCGACGCCGACACGTCGGTCCCAGAAATTTTAGAGGAAGGTGGGCGGGGCTATCCACGCGTCGGATCGCGTGTGCGTAGTGTAGTTCTGCATCACACGTCTTTCGCATCATTCCGCGAGTGACGACGGCCCGAGTAACATCTGCGGTTATCATTATTGTAATAAGAAAAATTACCGATTTACAGTTCATTGAACAGATTCAGTAGTATCCTGTCATATAAAATGTAAAACTTAAGCATTATGCACCACTATTTTTTAATTAGTACAAATACTTAAAGGGCTTATCAGAAAAGCCCTTGTTATTTTATAAGTAAAGTTTCAATAAATAATATTCATAAACAGCAAAGTTATTAGCGTTGGTTTATGTCCCAAAATATCACTCAATTTAAGGAAATATTGTGCAGGCTATTGATTAAGGGCCAAGCGCCCGAAAAGTGCCATAAAACAGTGATTTTCTGAGGCCTACTCCTCCGTAACGGCTAGGTCAATTAGTTTGAAAAAATATATGTTTATTATAGATTCATGAACAATAATATCAACATTTGATTTTTTCGTGCAATTAATACTTTTGTCAAAAAAAAATATTTAGCAATTTCGCAACTTTTCGCAACTTTTCTCTACTCCTTCGAAACGGCTTGGACCTTTAGAAACATTTTTACACATAAAAATTGGTGGTTAAATATTCTTCAAAGTGAACATTGCATATGTAAATCAATCAATATCTCGCAGAGAAAATGGATTTAAAGCGCTTTCCGGGCGCTGCTGGCCGCAAATAAATGCACTGATTTGCGTACTGCCGCCTAGGCGAGTGCGAGAGTTGCGTTCACATAATTTCGGCCAGATGGTTCAAGGAACTATACGCCTTAATGAATGAATAAGTGACAATTGTTAAGGAAAAACACTGCCCGCAGTATTTTCTACTAGTAATTGTTATGTTTGATTGATTCTATGATGAATTTACCTTTTCGTGGTCATTTTTAGGATTTCGGTTTTTTCTACTTTTGACTACAAAAATATGATCAGTGACGGGTACAGATAGAGCCCCATTTTTTTTTGTACTAATTAAAAAGTAGGGGTGTATACCAACATGAAAAATGAATGACGAATTTGTATGTGTTTGTCACCAAATTTTTCCTAAATGGCTTGACCGATTTGAATGAAACTTTGTGTGCATAACGAGTATTTGAGTGTGTCCCTGCGTGGTTTGAAAATACGATTGAACCTGATAGGTGGCGCTGCTATCGGGTTAAATTTTGTTCTAATAAAAAACCGTCGGACAGGACGAGACGTCTATCAAGAACTCTAGTCTTTATACTTACCTATATAATAAAATTCTTCATTACATGTATTTGTCACTTAATTCCTCCAAAACAGATTGATCGATTTGGATGGAATTTTGTGGGTCCCAGTTTGAAAATACAATTGAATTAAGTCCGCATTTGTACTTGTGTGTTGCATGAAGTTTTAATAAATAAATAACCCGGTAGGTTGAGAAAAAATAAACTATGAAAGTTTATTTTTTTAACACAAAGCCAATTTTCGGACAGCACATCGTTTATCGTGACCGCTACTCATCATATAAATCCTGATAATATTATAAACGTGAAAGTTTGTATGTATGGATGTCTCATAGAGGCAAAAACTACGGAATGGATTTCGATAAAACTTGGTATACAGATAGACATGTCTTGGAATAGCCTATAGGATACTTTTTTCCTAGGAGTATGTTGCCTTGGGATAATTTAATAACATCACGCGAGCAAACTCACTGGCAGCAGCTAGCATCATAATATATTCTTCTGTCATGTCATGAATTTCTTCAATTTGTGCTTTTGACATGCCAAAGTACAAGAAGAAGCGAAGAAGCTTGATCTGCTTCTAAATCTTTGACATTAGTATGATGTTTTCCAACTTCTTCTACTCTTGTTTATGTTGGGAAACCAGTATTTTATTATCCTAACTTTTTTTCTTGATTCTCTAAAGCCATTAAAATATAAAAACCAAATTCACTGTCTGTTCCGTATATTCATAACTAACTATACAGACGACATCCATCGTTGAAATCAAAGATTGTAATGCGCATCACACGTGTTACACGTTGTATTGGTCCATCACACACGTCTCAGACGTCTGACGAATGCGCGTCGGTGGTAGAACTACACTGCTCACACGTGTGCTACACACGCCGATCTGGGAGCGTCGGTCCCCATACATTTTATATGGAAACTAGGCTTTTAGAACTACACTTTAATCCACGCGACGCGACGCCACGCCAACATACGCGACGCCACGCCATCATACGCGACGCCGATCCAACTGCCCCAGAAATTGACTGGCCTGTTGGTCTAGTGGTTAGTGACCCTGACTGCTATGCCGGAGGTCGGGGGTTCGATTCCCACCCAGGACAAATGTTTATGTGATGAGCATGATCATTTGTTCTGTGTCTGGGTGTAATTTATCTATAATAAGTATGTATTTAGAAATATATATGTATGTTTATCAGTTGTCTGGTACCCATAACACAAGCTCTGCTTAGCTTGGGACTAGACGGCGTTGTGTGATAGTTGTGTGGAATATATATAATATAATTACCGTTATAAGTGTCCCCAAAATTTCATAAAAGAAAATAAATTAATTATGATTTTTCCTATTAAAAAAAAAAAAAAAAAAAATTGGGGCCTTGCGTCTGTCGCGTCAGTCCGCGAGCGACGACAGCCAGAGTATCATCTGCGGTTATCACTATTGTAAATAAAAAAAAATGACTGATGAACAATTTATTGAACTAATTCCAGCCACTCCTCAAAAAGGGGTATTTGCGGAGTGGCTGGAAAGACCATCAAATCAAAATGAAATCAAAACATTTATTTCAAATAGACCATTTACAGGCACTTTTGAATAGTCAAATGTCGGTCAGTCCAAGAAAAGTGAAGCTAAATTGCACGTTCCAAAGAGTAGGTCTCTATGGAGAAGAACGTGCAAGAAACTCCATGGACACTCTTTTAAATCATATTATGTGTTACATATAATGCTTGGTTACATATTACTTGTTGCTTCTATCATGTGAGCACAATGTCGATAATGAAATAAAAAATGTAAAATAATTAAAAGATAGAAACTGAATTAAGCCACTGGCAGCTAAGAGATGACCAGTCCCATCTGACGGCACCCGTTCACGAGCATGACGCGTGCATCAGCCTCACTCAGCTCAACCATTTTGAAGGGAACTGAACGACCCAATAACACGTGCCACCAACAGCGAGACATTTGAGTGAGCATGACAAACTCTCAACTGCCATGCTCGTAATGTCAAAAAAAAAAAAGTTGTAACCTAATAAAAATGCTCCATGGTGCTTCACATTCACAAACTTGGAAAAAGTGCTTCTACATTATACAATGCAATTGTGTCTTTCAAATTAAAAAATAATAATATTAGTTTCCAACTAATCAACTAATTAGTACGCCCTAGTGGTAGTGGAGCTGGACCAGCATTGAGCCAAGCATTTTTATCTTGAATATAATCCTCCAACTTATAATATGCTTGCCTGCATAGTGTGCGTTTAATACAAGATTTAAATTTCGTTTCATTGAGTTCTAATATTTGGGGTGGTATTTTATTATAACATTTCAAACAGTACCCCATGAAAGAAGAGGCCACTTTAGCCAGTCTGAAACCTGGTTGAACTAATTGATCCCTATTTCTTGTAACATAATTATGTCTATCGCCTCTTTTGCTAAAAAGATGAAGATTTTTTCTAACATACATGATGTTTTCATAGATATATTGACAAGGTACCGTCATTATGTTAATATCTTTAAACAGTTCCCTTAAAGAATCGCACCGGCGGAGATTGTAAATAGCTCTGATGGCTCTTTTCTGTAATATAAAGATTGACTCGATGTCTGCAGCCCGTTCCCATAGTAAGATACCGTACGACATGACACTATGAAAATAACTAAAATAGACTAGTCTAGCGGTATCAACATCCGTAAATTGGCGGATTTTTCTAACAGCATATGCAGCCGAGCTAAGCCGTCCTGCAAGAGATGTTAAGTGAGGACCCCATTGTAGCCTAGAGTCAAGCGTAATCCCCAAGAAAACTGTTTTATCAACAAATTCTAGTTTCTCATTGTTCAATACTATGTCGCAATCACTACTTATGACATTTGGTAAGGAAAATCTTATGCATTTAGTTTTTTTCCCATTTAGAACTAGATTATTAGCAGTGAACCAGTTTTGGACCTGCAATAAAGCGTTATTTTCATCGTCAAGATTATTAGTCCTTCTATTTATCTTAAAAATCAAAGAAGTGTCGTCAGCAAACAACACCATATTAGGTTTATTTTTCAACAAATAGGGTAAATCATTAATATAAACTAAAAATAAAAAAGGACCTAAAATTGAACCTTGGGGTACCCCCATTTTCACATTTAATCCCGACGAATTGACACCGTTTATTTGAACTAGTTGCTGTCTGTCATTCAAATACGATTTTAATAAGCTTAACGCTGTTTTGCCTAGTCCGTAATGCTCCAGTTTCAGGAGTAATGTTTCATGAACCACACAATCAAACGCCTTAGACAGGTCGCAGAAGATGCCTATAGCATCTTGTGCCTCCTCCCACGCATTAAAAATGTGTTTTAGTAAGGAGACACCAGCGTCAGTTGTACAACGTCCTTTGGTGAAACCATACTGTTTATCGTGTAAGATGTTATTGGTGTTAAAATGATTAAGCATTTGATTTAACATCACCTTTTCAAATATCTTGCTAAAAACCGGCAAAACGGACACCGGCCTATAATTATTAGTGTCTTTACTGTCTCCGGATTTAAAAAGTGGTATCACTTTACTATATTTCATTAGATCCGGAAAGACTCCTTGATCTATACACAAATTAAATATTAACGCTAAGTACGGCGCTACAGTCTCAATAATTGAGGTACAAACTTTGATAGACATACCCCATAGATCTTCTGTCAATTTAATCTTGATTTCTTTAAAAGCTTTTATTACTGTTATGGGGTTTATATGTTTAAAGTTAAATTCAGTCGAACAGGCTACAACGTTCGCCTGCAATAAACCAAAAGCATGCGATGGCGACGAATTTAGGGCTTCAGTAGTTTTAATTGGAATACTGGTAAAGAAATTTACAAATTCTTCTGCAACTAGTTTGTTATCGCTAATAAGACCATGATGAGTCTCCAATGTGTAATCATTATTATTTCTTTTGTTTCTGTTGGTTTCATTATTTATTATATTCCAAACCGTTTTTATTTTATTATCTGCTGTTTTAACTTTGTTGCTGATGTATAAGGCCTTAGCTGCCTTACAAGTATTTTTAAACATTTTAGAATAAGTAGCAACATATTTATTAAAAGTTTCAGTGTTAATAATAGGCTTAAGGCCATACAACTCGAAAAGTCTTTCCCTACTTATTCTGATTCCTTTAATTGCCCAGTCACTAAATCTAAACTTAGGGCAGATAGTTTTAGTTTTTTTCTCAAACGTCTGATTAAACTCCTTTTGAACTACTGAAAAAAAATTTTTATACAAAATATTACCATTGTTTTCTGCAAGGTTCCAATCACCCAACCTGCTTGTTAAAGTGCTATTAAATTTATTTAGTTTACCGGATGTTATTGGTCTGAATTGTATCTGCACTTCTTGTATTGGTAAGTTGGATTCAAATGTTACCATTAGGCCGCTATGATCAGAAGGCAGATAATTTACAATGGCTTTTTCTAAATACTTGCAGCAACAAAAAACATTATCGATACATGTAGCAGTAGTTGTCGTTGTTCGAGTTGGTTCAATAAACACATTTGATAAATTAAATGATTTGAAAAGATTTAATAATCTACTGCTATCTGAATTATTTTCTAAAATATTAACATTAAAGTCTCCGCAGATAATTACTGGTTTATTACCAGTTGAAAGTTTAGCCATAACATCTTCCATGACTGACTCAAAAATAGAGTAGTTTTGATAATTAGGGGGCCTGTAAACGCACACTATGACATGCCTATCCAGCTCAACACACGACACTTCAATGCTATGTTCAACGGACAGTGCAACTATATCTTTACGAGTTTTAAATTTGATACTATTTTTAATAAGGATTAATGAACCCCCACGTAACATTGACTTTCGGTTAAAACAACTGCCCACATTATAATTATCATAATTAATTAGCATTTCAAAATCCTTTAACCAATGCTCAGTAAAACAAATAATGTCAAACATAGTTTTTTCTAAGAATAATTCAATTTCCAATTGTTTTGCAGAAAAACCCTGAATGTTTTGAAGAAACATATTAAAGGATTTTTGCTTACCCCCTGTAGCTTGAATGCTAGAAGATACTTTATTTTTAAGTTGACATACATTGCCAACTTCAGTACCAACTGTTGTCTTATTACCTAGTTTAAAATATTAGTACTATTACTAATGGTGGGACTGATTACTGGGTACGCCGACATACTGCTTATGTCTGAGTTAATATTAACTGCTAATAGCTGCGCTATTTGACGTCTTAATATAATAGGCAGGTACACAGTATACCTGGTCGAAAAAAGTTTATCAACAAAATTGTTGATGTCAAAAAAAAAAGACCTCACGGCGTCCTCACCTTCCGCATGACGCAGGTCCTCACCGTACATGGTAAGTTCGGAAGGTTGTTGCACCGGATTCGTGCGGAAGAAACGCCCCGGGCGTTTCTTCCGCACCACTACTTAGATCGCACTACTTAGATCGCCCGAAGGACACGGTACGAAGTATGCCATGTGATCGGTGGCAATGACCTCTTGCGCTGGGCTGGTACAGGCCATGGTCCGGAGCGAGGAGGAATAGCAGGTAGTCGCCTCTTTCTGCGAAGCAGTAATGCTAACTAAGGAATAAAGGAAGCAGCTGCACGCACGAGGGAACGGCCCTCACGCCCCAGCCGCCGGTATCCCAATCCCGATTTCCAGTTACTGTTAGGCGCGAGCTTGCGAACGGCGAGCAATAGGTAGCTCGATGTCTGGCCGTCCGATAACCGTCCGGACCAAGCCCAAGTCGTCGACGGCGCGTAATGCTCCATGCGCGTCTCAAGATGTCAGCAAATCGTAGGGGCCCAGCAGGGTCGAAGCCGTGGACGTCCGGTAAATGTCCGGACCAAGCCCAAGTCGTCGACGGCGCGCACTGTTCCCGCGCGCCTCAAGGAGTTGTCAGCAACAGCAGGGACCCAGCCGGGTCGAAGCCTACTGGGGCCAGGGTTATCCGAAAGGGAGCTCGAACCCCGGTATGAAGGCTAGAAGGAACGGGGTGGGCTTTTAGTCAGTAAGAGTCTGACACTATCTCCCGCTCCGCCCAAGAGCGGGGGTTGTCATTGGATGATTTTTTCCCACCATAAAAAAGAAGCCATTTTACGAAAGCAAAGAAGGAACTGGAGTGGGCTTTAACATTCGAATTTATCGAACAACAAACAAGTTAAGAAGTACCTATCTATAGTTATTTTTAGTTTTATAACTATTCTATAGTTATTCGATTTTTTATTTATTTTCACAAATATCACGAGAAATAAACAAGCCAAGTAAGTAGGTAGGTACCATCACGGTCATTGATTCCTGCGGCGCGGCGCGAAACCAAATAGAAGCTTTTGTTTCGAGTGCAAGCAAAAATGAACTTAGCGGTGGTCAGGCGGAAGAAGGCGGAAGTGTCTTTGATCAGATGGTACCTACTTGTACCACAAAATAGATACTTAAGATCAGAAGTCAATCTCATGTATGTACTTCACTTTTTATACCTACCTACGCTAGCGATCGCGTTAAGGCACAAAATACCTATCTATTTTGTGGCTAGGGTCAGCGAGTTGCGTCAAACTGTATGAGTGCGACCGGGCGATTGAGCCGAGCGAGATATCGTGTCCATGAGCGGTGTCTATGTGTGCGTTGCTCGAGCACACTTTGTATGTAGATTGTCTTCTGAACCTATCTACAAGTATTTTGTGCCTATGCAATGCGATTCAAATATGAATAGGGAGGACCTCTTCTGTCACACATGTTAGGTACTTGGAAAGTACAGTTTGCAAAGAAAATGTATTTGCGTATTAAATTAAATTAAATTGAATATTAAGTAATACATAATATAATCAACTAATAGATAATACGTGAATCAGGCTTCAGCTACACTGTTGGACATAGGCCTCCTCTCGCGATAATGACCTATGCCCACTGTTGGGCATAAGCTACCCCCAAGTGTCACCACCTAGGCGCTATAATGATTGATGCCCACTGTTGGACATAGGTCTCCTCTTGCTATAATGACCTATGCCCACTGTTGGGCATAAACCTCCCCAAGAGTCGCCATTTAGGCACTGTAATGATTGATGCCCACTGTTGGACATAGGCCTCCCCTTATAATAATGAGCTATGCCCACAGTTGGGCATAAGACTCCCCAAGTGTCGCCATTTAGGCGCTATAATAATCGATGCCCACTGTTGGACATAAGCCTCCCCCAAATATCACCGTTTAGGCGTTATAATGACTGATGCCCACTGTTGGACATAAGTCTCCCCTCGCTATAATGACCTGTGTCCAGTGATGGACATAAGCTTCCCCCCAGTTTCACCATTTAGGCGTTATAATGACTGATGCCCACTGTTGGACATAAGTCTCCCCTCGCTATAATGACTCGTGTCCACTGTTGGACATAGGCCTCATAAACTAGTGCGCCTCACCATCAGATTGCGTCATCTAGTTTATATTAATTTAAAAAAAAAGTACGCATTTGGAAAAAAAACAAACATGAAGTTTTCGGTTCTTTTCATATTTTTCAGTTTTTTTTTCGGTTTTATTGGTAAAATACATGAAATTTATAATTTATAAATTTCTTGAAGTTTCGAATGTTTCATTGAATAAAACAACAGTATTTGAAAGAAACGGGAATATTCCCTGTTTTTTTCATCGCTAGGTATGCCAAACTCAAACTGTTAGAACAGCGCACTCGCATAATTTCTTCCTCTTTCTTGGCCTTTTTTTTTAATTTTTAATTTAAAAATACTGTTAATGAGTACATATAAGGTTCACTTTACTTTGTACGGGATTCAAAATAAAAGGACGTGCGTTGTGCCTAAAGTATATTTAGCGACTGGTTTTGTAGGAAGAGAGCTTCCTATTAAATATATAGGTGCCTAATTGATTTAAGCATAGTTCGTATCAACATAATTAATTATACTTATATTTAGAAAGTACTTATATCAGTCAGTAACAATATCAGTTATATTTGGAAACAATGAATTATATAAACCTGTTGGTGGGGTGTACGATTTTATACTATTTAACATGCATAAAAGATAGTGTATCAACCAAAAAAACTAATTTTAAAGAGCATATTCCACAAAAACAATGTAAATCAACTAACTATAAAGTTTCCCTTTAAAATTAAATATCATAGCTTAGTTACAGTTCTTTTTGTTATGGAAGTACCACTTTTGATACTATATACCCGGGTTAGACCGTCTGGACCGGGGGGTGCTTATTGACGATTCGTCCCAAGGACCATTTTCCAGGTGGCAGATTATCAGTTTTTATCAAGACTATATCTCCGATTTTAAATTCTTCTTCCTTTTTATGCCACTTAGGACGCTGTTGGAGTCTGGATAAATATTCATCTTGCCATCGTCGCCAGAAGTCGTGAACAATTTTCTGTGTATGTTGCCAGCGAGATAAGCTAGACAGTCTGATGTCTTTCATATCAGATGATGGTACAACAATAGGTACCTCCCCAATTAGAAAATGTCCTGGTGTGAGTGGGTTCAGGTTGTCTGGATCAGTGTCGTTCATAGGACATAACGGACGGGAGTTCAAGCAAGCTTCCACTTGGCAGAGTATCGTCGACATCTCTTCATATGTCAGGTGAGTTGTTATGATTCTTTTCAGGTGATACTTTATGGATTTAACACCAGCCTCTCTACAAATTGTCAGTGCATCTTCTAATTCTTGTGTAGTTATTTGTTTAGTCACGCTCACATTGCTCTTATAGTTCAAGAATCTTTTGCAGTAACAAACAACCATAAGTAATTCTGATAAGTTGTTCATATTTTCAAATTGTGTAGTTATAGATTTATCTTGTTCTTCTGTGCTGAGGTGAGTAATAACCTTTTTTGTTTTCATTTCCATGTCTGTTGTCATTACTTCTTGTTTACTAATTTTCCGATAACGACGTAAGCATATCTTTCAAATCGCCTTGTAATGTGCTATATAACTCTTCGTAAACAAAGAATTCTTCGTTTAAAAAGTACGGCATTTGGGCGTAATCTTTACTAACCCGTCATGTGCATTCTTGAATGACATCCAATATTCATCAATAATTTTCAAACGTGCTTCAATATAATATCCCTTTGTCAATTTTGTCTTTGGACACATTTTCAAGTTGGTTTGCGTTTTTTGCAGTAAATTAGCGCCATCTTCCAACACTGCGAGATATCTTTGTTGTTCTTGCGTAGTATTCATAATTGATTTGCTATATTATAGGTGAACAAATCTTCAACAAAATGATTCGCAAAACTTGGTAATCTTCCGTTATAACACTAATTACTTTGTTGCAAACATAAGTCACAATCCATTAGAACGAGGTGTTATTTCTTAGAATCCTTATCGCTGTGGAATGCAGTTCTTTTGTTCAATCGAACAGATGTTTTTCGCTCCGTAGGTTTTGCATCCGGCTCGAAGGACCATATTTTAATGAGTATAAGGTTCACTTTACTTTGTACGGGATTCAAAATAAAAGGACGTGCGTTGTGCCTAAAGTATATTTAGCGACTGGTTTTGTGGGAAGAGAGCTTCCTATTAAATATATAGGTGCCTAATTGATTTAAGCATAGTTCGTATCAACAAATACTATGTAAGAATTTAGGTACGCATTTGGGAATATTGTGCACGCCTGTAATTGTTCTGTTTGCACTGTACAATCTCCTGATTGTTAAATGGAAAAATATTGTTAGCAAATTGTTGGGGTGCCTTAATAATAAAATAAAAATAAAGTAAAAAAAAACCGGCCAAGTGATACGAACTATGTTTTTTTATTAGATCTCGTTCAAACCAATTTTCGTTGGTAGTTTGCATGGTAATGTACATCATATATTTTTTTTTAGTTTTGTCATTCTCTTATTTTAGAAGTTATAGGGGGGGGGGGGGGGCATATTTTACCACTTTGGAAGTGTCTCTCGCGTAAACTATTCAATTTAGAAAAAAAAAAATATTAGAAACCTCAATATCATTTTTGAAGACCTATCCATAGATACCCCACCCCACACGTATTGGTTTGATGAAAAAAAAAATTTGAGTTTCAGTAGTCAATATGAAAAAAAGTACGCATTTGAAATGCGTACTTTTTTTGCGCGGAGAACTTTGATTGCGCGATGCAGGATTTCGTACTTTCTTCGTAGTTCTTATGTGGCGCCATAGATGTCGCTACATGCCCAACAGTGGGCATAGGTCATTATCGCGAGAGGAGGCCTATGTCCAACAGTGGGCATCAATTATTATAATGCCTAGGTGGTGACACTTGGGCGAGGCTTATGCCCAACAGTGGGCATAGGTCATTATCGCGGGAGGAGGGCTATGTCCAACAGTGGGCATCAATTTTTATAACGCCTAGGTGGTGACACTGGGGGAGGCTTATTCCCAACAGTGGGCATAGGTCATTATCGCGAGAGGAGGCCTATGTCCAACAGTGGGCATCAATTATTATAGCGCCTACGTGGTGACACTTGGGGGAGGCTTATGCCCAACAGTGGGCATCAATCATTATAGCGCCTAGGTGGTGACACTTGGCGGTAGCTTATGCCCAACATTGGGCATAGGTCATTATCGCGAGAGGAGGCCTATGTCCAACAGTGGGCATCAATTATTATAATGTCTAGGTGGTGACACTTGGGGGAGGCTTATGCCCAACAGTGGGCATAGGTCATTATCGCGGGAGGAGGGCTATGTCCAACAGTGGGCATCAATTTTTGTAACGCCTAGGTGGTGACACTGGGGGGAGGCTTATTCCCAACAGTGGGCATAGGTCATTATCGCGAGAGGAGGCCTATGTCCAACAGTGGGCATCAATTATTATAGCGCCTACGTGGTGACACTTGGGGGAGGCTTATGCCCAACAGTGGGCATCAATCATTATAGCGCCTAGGTGGTAACACTTGGCGGTAGCTTATGCCCAACATTGGGCATAGGTCATTATCGCGAGAGGAGGCCTATGTCCAACAGTGGGCATCAATTATTATAACGCCTAGGTGGTGACCCTCGGGGGAGGCTTGTGCCCAACAGTGGGCATAGGTCATTATCGCGAGAGGAGGCCTATGTCCAACAGTGGGCATCAACTATTATAACGCCTACGTGGTGAGACTTGGGGGAGGCCTATGTCCAACAGCGGGCATCAATTATTATAACGCCTAGGTGGTGACACTAGGGGGAAACTTATGCCCAACAGTGGGCATAGGTCATTATCGCGAGAGGAGGCCTATGTCCAACAGTGGGCATCAATTATTATAATGTCTAGGTGGTGACACTTGGGGGAGGCTTATGCCCAACAGTGGGCATAGGTCATTATCGCGGGAGGAGGGCTATGTCCAACAGTGGGCATCAATTTTTGTAACGCCTAGGTGGTGACACTGGGGGGAGGCTTATTCCCAACAGTGGGCATAGGTCATTATCGCGAGAGGAGGCCTATGTCCAACAGTGGGCATCAATTATTATAGCGCCTACGTGGTGACACTTGGGGGAGGCTTATGCCCAACAGTGGGCATCAATCATTATAGCGCCTAGGTGGTGACACTTGGCGGTAGCTTATGCCCAACATTGGGCATAGGTCATTATCGCGAGAGGAGGCCTATGTCCAACAGTGGGCATCAATTATTATAACGCCTAGGTGGTGACCCTCGGGGGAGGCTTGTGCCCAACAGTGGGCATAGGTCATTATCGCGAGAGGAGGCCTATGTCCAACAGTGGGCATCAACTATTATAACGCCTACGTGGTGAGACTTGGGGGAGGCCTATGTCCAACAGCGGGCATCAATTATTATAACGCCTAGGTGGTGACACTAGGGGGAAACTTATGCCCAACAGTGGGCATAGGTCATTATCGCGAGAGGAGGCCTATGTCCAACAGTGGGCATCAATTATTATAAAGCCTACGTGGTGACACTTGGGGGAGGCTTATGCCCAACAGTGGGCATAGGTCATTATTGCGAGAGGAGGCCTATGTCCAACAGTGGGCATCATTTATTATAACGCCTACGTGGTGACACTAGGGGGAGGCTTATGCCCAACAGTGGGCATAGGTCATTATCGCGAGAGGAGGCGTATGTCCAACAGTGGGAATCAATTATTATAAAGCCTACGTGGTTACACTTGGGGGAGGCTTATGCCCAACAGTGGGCATAGGTCATTATCGCGAGAGGAGGCCTATGTCCAACAGTGGGCATCATTTATTATAACGCCTACGTGGTGACACTAGGGGGAGGCTTATGCCCAACAGTGGGCATAGGTCATTATAGCGAGGGGAGACTTATGTTCAACAATGGGCATCAGTCATTTTAGCGCCTAATGGCGACACTCGGAGGAGGCTTATGCCCAACAGTGGGCATAGGTCATTATCGCGAGAGGAGGCCATGTCCAACAGTGGGCATCAATTATTATAGCGCCTACGTGGTGACACTTGGGGGAGGCTTATGCCCAACAGTGGGCATCAATCATTATAGCGCCTAGGTGGTGACACTTGGCGGTAGCTTATGCCCAACAGTGGGCATAGGTCATTATAGCGAGGGGAGACTTATGTTCAACAATGGGCATCAGTCATTTTAGCGCCTAATGGCGACACTCGGGGGAGGCTTATGTCCAACAGTGGGCATGGGTCATTATAGCGAGGGGGGGAGGCCTATGTCCAACAGTGGACAGCAGTCATTAAAGCCCTAAATGGCGATACTTGGGAGAGGCTTGTGTCCAACAGTGGGCACCGATCATTATGGTGACACTTGGGGGAGGCTTAACCGAAACAATGAATAAAACATTCGAAAGATTTCTATTTTGTTCCCAAACGATTTTTTCCGCTTTTCAATGCAACATGTGAAAAAAACGGAAAAAACCACAATTTGTTTTTTTCATTGAAAGAAACAATTGTTTCTTTCCGGAATTTTCAACGCTAGGCATACCCTACCCTTCCGTCGCTTATCCATATGGAGTTTTGGGTCGAATTGTAATAAGGAATGTTTTGTAAGCAAAGTACGCACTGCCTAATAGTGTTATATACCTACTTAAACTTTACAAATATTACCAACTTATACGCGAACAAAGTCACGGGCAAGAGATATTGATTATAATAAAGCAAAAACAATCAAAAAACCTAATAGCAACATTTTCGACTTCTACGCAGACGAATTCACGGGAAAAGGCTAGTTGTTAAATGAACATGCATCGCATATAATCGTAAATAATCAAAAGTATCAACATCGTTTAAGCAGCGTACAGTCAGGGTGAACAGCTTCAGAATTTTTAAATTCGGCCTCCTTTTTGTTGTGCCATCATTCGTTGGTCAGACTCTATTAGTCAGTACTTTAGTCAACAAGAGGTTACTCTGTGTCCGTCGGTAGCCCTTTGCGTTCCAGGACCACGGAATCGTTTTCAAAAATTCTCGTGGTCCGGGCGGGCGTCGGCACTACTGGACCCTTACAGTTTTTCTTGTTGCGGACCGTACGGGCGACGCATGATCAGGCTAGGTGATGACACAGAATCAAGTAGTCGGTGGGATTCGTAACTTTATTAATATTTTGTACATATTATCATCGAACAAGCATAAATTTACATTTAACAGTTAGCTACTAATTTGATCAAATACGCCAATTTCTCTAATATGGCAAACAAGTACAGACGTAGCGGCAGCACGCGGCGCGGCCGGAACGGAGCGGAGCGGCGCGGAGCGAAGCGGCGCGATGCGGCGCGGCGCGGCGGGCCCGCCACCTGCAAGTGTGTACAAAACGACCCTGAACAAAGCGATTGAGGACAGTTAGCGAGGTAGAGCTAGCGCAAGATAAGTAGGCGCGTGGCCGAGATTGGAAACTAATCGTTTGATGTTTATGTCATGTGTCAGGAGAATGTGTTGTGTTCTGTGTTTTTTATCGTTTCTGAAGTAGTCGTCATTATTATACCAAAAGTGATTAAAAGTGCTAGCAGGGATATTATCTTGAAAGTGAAACGTGTTTGTGAAGAGAAAGGAGAAAATATTGGGCCTACGGTACCATTTTCCAAAATTAGACCCATTTGTCAAATAATTTTTCGGGTGACCATTACAATAAAATTTCCCTAAATATGCGTGCCCGAGCGGTACCTAGCAAGTCAACAAAGTTTGTTGAAAATGGACTGCTACTATGTGCTTAAATCTTAATCAAGTGACTATCATGACGATATGACTTCTGCAAACTTCATCCATGAAAGAATAAATAGTGCCAAATTTAAAACAGAATTGTGCAGTGGTATGATGCATTATCCATTACTACAATTAATGGATAATGCATCATACCACTGCACATAAATAAACAAAGACCCTACAAGAGAAAATACAAAAGCACAAGCGTTACTGTAATGCCAAAAGAATGACAATGTATCTCTACAAGAAACTATTTTTTAAATTGGATCTCAAAATGGACAAATTAACAATGGACTTATCCGACTCTTCTGTTAAAGACTAGCGTGGAATTCTGGTGCTAAAAGTGCAAATTAATTTATTAAGATATTCAATAAAACATTTACAAAGTTCTCACGATTTTTTTTAATAATAAAGGTAAAAATTAAATAAATAAATTCTTTAAATTACACTGTGTTATGAAAGAGCGTTTTTAATTAAAATTAGGAAAATAGATTTGTTAGGCTGGCAACATTAAGCACGCCCCCAGCTACACGCCAAGTTATCTTGCTCGCGCTTTAGCTCTAAATGAAGTTTCTACAAAGAGATTTAATAGTATATATTTAATGTCTGAGTTTCTATGAGCAACGAAAAAAAAATCATACAGCTGTACCGTTGTCACCGCCTCGTGCCACAGTGAACCTACAGCGCGTTTTACTCTGGAATGCGTTTTGGCCCGATGCGGTTGAACCCAATAAAAATATAAAATATGTGCTGTGCATGTATCTAAGAATTAAAAATTAGAAAACTCTGTCTGATCTTTGTCCTTACGTACGTACCTAAACATCTGCTTATTTTCTACTTTCTAAACAAAGGCATTCTCGTTTTTAAAAATACTCAGCAGCTTGGTGAGAAAATAGTAGAAGGCTGAGGCTAAAGGTCATAGATCACTTACACAACTCTGCTCCCACCCGGCAAAAATAATATCATTCAAATATGGGCTTTAAATATTGCTATTAAGATATATTTTACATTGGCTTCATAAATTAGCAGACAGCTCGCTTCAGACTGCTCGGTAGTTGACGCCTCACTGGCCGCACGTTGTAGACGAGCGGTCGGCGCGGTGTCCGCGCGCTCACTGCTAGCAATCGCCGCGCCGTCGCGTCGCAGCTCATTCGGTCAGTATCTACACAAAAGCGAGAGCGGTCGGCGGGTGGACAGCTGGCCGTCTGCTAGCTGTCGCCGCGTGGACTGCTGGGTGCCTGCTAGCTGTCGCCGCGTGGACTGCGAGCAGTCGTCTTAGTTTAGGCGGTGTTGGAGCAGAGTCGTTTAAGTGTGCTATGACCTTAAGAATTCATACGAATTGAATTTTGGGTAGTCAGATAGGAAACACTGGCCTCATCTAGCATAAACTGACGAAATAAAATTGACGTGTAAATGTGTTTTTACCTTTCAATCGTGGAATTTACAGACACAATAGAAAGACAATAGGTGCGCGAACGCCGGCGGCGTTCGCTTGGGGTTTAATGAATTAAAACCTACTTACAAAATAAATATCATTTATCATTAATTATTCACGAAGCAGTTTTCATCCGCGTCCGCCGCGGTTTTTTTTTAAGCCTATTGTGTGTCCAACTGCTGGGCAAAGGCCTTCCCTTTTTCCTTCCTTTGTCTGTCTGTCTAGGGCGATCTCTGGCCAAGTTTGCCCCAAGAACATACTCAATACTCAATACTTTATTACATTCCATATTGTGTAGGTACATAGGTGGTATAACATATTTTCAAGATCAATATGGACCCTGTCGGGCACAGTAAAGTTAGGACAGGTTAACATGATCAGATCGTTATACCATCTTCACCGCGGTCGACCTCGACGGCGTCGACCTCCTTCCTCCGAAGTTGCGGTACAATATTAAGTATATAAATGTAAAAAAATAAGCACATTTCACAACACGCTTTAACCCCGTGGTGTGCGCGGTTGTTTGCGGATCCCGCTACACCAGCGGAACACTAGTAAAATCACGCGGACCGCGGTCGGCCGCAGCCTCGGCGGGTTGCACCCGGTCCCGCAAACGACGCGATCGTTTTGGTTTGGCGTCCGCAGTGGCCAGTGGGGAGTACGCAGCAATCCAACAACCAGTGGATGCACCCAGAACATTTGAGGCCTTTTTTTTATTTCTGTGAAATAAGTATAACGCAACAGCTCCTTTTTGGTGTGTGTCCATGGTGGTCTGGAGCTCAACTGATTATATTATAATTTATAAAATGTTTCTACTCAGTTGAGGAATGATTATGAAATGACTCAACGCTATTGTTAATGTGTTGTTTGTGGTATTGTTATTGTTAATTTCATTTGTTGTTTTTGTTTTTATTATTAATGTACCACAAAAGAACTGCTTTTTATAGGTTATGAATTATGTTTTTTTTTTACTATGACATTAGGACATATTTAACTATTGTAATAATTTTGATTTAGATGATTTTTGACAAATGATGAATTTTAAATTTTACTATCTGTTATTATTATTATTCCATTCATTTATTATTATATACATATTTATCATATTTTTAAATATTTCTTCAAAAAATTATATTAAAAAAAAAAACATTTAAAAATATAAAAAATAGTAGCCCACCGGCATCGGGAACAGGGTCCAAGCTGCCGGTGGTCAGGGCTCCTGAGTGAGGAACCTCCGGACAATACGCGCCGTGTCTAGGAGTACTGCCTTCTGGATCAAGCCCTTGACCCAACTGCCTAACGAGAGCCTCCGCAGATGTTGGTCGAGGCTCTTGGCTATTAAGCCATTGGCCGTCACGACTATCGGCACAATGATTGCTCTATCCACTTCCCACATGTCGACAACCTCGCGAGCCAAGTCAAGATATTTAGTTTGTTTATCTTTCTCAGCTTTCACGAGGTTCTCGTCATGAGGGACCGCTATATCAACAATCATTGTGCGACGCTCTAGTCGATCTATCACCACTATGTCAGGCTTATTGGCAACAATAGTCCTGTCAGTGATGATAGATCGGTCCCAATACAATGTGACGCTGCCATTCTCGAGAACTGGGTCGGGCACATACCTATAGTACGGTACTTCTGATTCAACAAGATTGTATTTAAGAGCAAGTTGCTGATGGATTATCCTGGCTACAAGGTTGTGTCTGTGCAAATAGTCTCCGTTAGCTAAATGAGAACACCCAGAAATAATGTGTCGGATTGATTCCCCAGGCCGGTGGCATGCCCGACAAATGTCAACCGTACCGTCCTTCACAATATACTTCCGGTAGTTGTTCGTCATCATAACTTCGTCCATAATTGCAAAGACAAAACCTTCGGTTTCTCCAAAGAGATCACCAAAGCGTAGCCAGCAGACGGACGCTAAAAGATCTACATCGGGCCCATGTAAGGCCCGGTAAAAGCGCCCGTGAAGCTCCTTGCCCTTCCATACTTCCTTGCGTTCATTAGTATCCATTACTATAGGTTTGCGCCAGTTCTCGTTGGCCAAGGAGAGCGGGGTGAGGCCTTTGTCCACCGCCACTACATCTCGGTGCATCCCCACGTCGGTTTCCAGGAAGTATTCCCTGAGACTGCATACCTCACGGTTGTGCAGGGTCTTGGCATTTAAGAAGCCACGACCCCCACACTTCCGCGGGATATACAGCCTCATCACCGATGATCGTGGGTGATGCATCCGATTTGCGGTAAGCAGAGTGCGGACCCTCCTATCCAGGGCGTCGAGTTCCGTCTGAGTCCATTTGAGTATGCCGAAAGAGTACATCAAAACCGGCATGACCCAACCGTTGAAGGCGCGCACCTTGTTCCCGCCCGATAAAAGACTTTTCAGTACTTTATTCAGGCGGCCAAAGAAACGCTCCCTCAACGATTGTTTCACGTCAGCAGCATTGATGCCCAACGCTTCCGACATACCCAAATACTTGTAAGTTTCGGTTGAGCTGAGGGATCTAAGGTGTATGGAATCCGAGAGTTGGGTGCCCACGGATTCCATAATCTCCCCTCGCTTTACATGCATGACTGCACATTTGTCCAAACCAAATTCCATCCTGATGGCACTACTGAAGGTTTCAGTTACCTTCAGTAGCTCCATCAGTTGCAAGTTGTTGGAAGCAAAAAGTTTCAGATCATCCATGTAAAGAAGGTGAGATATGACCTGACCCTCTCTTCTCAACCGGTAGCCTAAACCCGAACCCTCCAGCAGTGTGCTGAGAGGGTTCAAAGCTAGGCAAAACCACAGTGGACTCAGACTGTCACCCTGGAATATGCCACGCTCGATCCTTAACGGTTCGCTGTTCTCCGAAACCCGTCGACACCCTGGATAGTGAAGGACTGTCCTCCGCTGCCCCATACATGACATCAGAAAGGCGCGCAGAGTTACATCAATTTTATATAGCTCCAGCACCCTCATGAGCCATGTATGCGGCACTGAATCATAGGCCTTCTTGTAATCTATCCAACATGTCGACAGATCTCTTCGAGAACGACGAACCTGTTGGCTAATGGCAACATCAATGAGGAGCAGCTCCTTAGTACCACGGGACCCGTTCCTACATCCATTCTGAGAAGCAGACATGATGGAATTTGTCTCAATATGACTATTAATTTTAGCTCTCAGGATGGATGTAAGAACTTTATAGACCGTCGGCAAACACGTAATCGGTCTATAATTTTTGGGTTCCGCAGTACTACCCGATTTATGGAGCAGGTGGGTTATTCCTGTCGTCAGGAACTGGGGCAGCGACCCTGACTCTAAGGCAGATTGGAATTGGGACGCCAAGCGAGCGTGCGAACTTTTAAACCATTTAAGCCAAAAGTTGTGCAGCCCGTCCGGCCCTGGAGATTTCCAATTTGGTAACGGACGGACTGCACGAGCTACATCTTGGGGGCTGATGGTAATTGCCCCCATTTCTGGTATAAGTTCGCACTCTCGCTCGACCTCCCGAGTCCAATCACCCTCAGTGTGACTGACAGGCACCGACCAAATGCTGCGCCAAAATGAATACATGGCATCATCATCCGGTAGGCGCGTATCAATCACACTTTGGTCCGGTCGCTCCCAAGCCCTGTAAACCCACCTTTCGTTGCTTTGGAACGCGCGATTCTGGGTGTACCGCTCCACTCGCCGCTTGTACCGTCGTATACGGTTTGCCCATGCATAGACTTTCTGCCTCAGGAAGTCGATACGCTCCGTGATACGGGGTAGATAATCTCGAGGACTAATATCTGTCCCCGAGAACGCCCGCCTCACAAAGCGCATCACTCTAGGGCGAGTGTTGCCCTCCCTGAAGCAGATAAGTTTGCCGATGAGTGCTCTAGCCTCACCGATACGACGCTCGATCCTGCACTGCCAAGCTGGTTTAGCTGGTCGTGTAGCTCTGTCACTATTTGGAATTTTGACATGAGCTAGACGACACGCTGCTGCAGCCGCACAGTATAAGATCGAGTGGGTATCGGTAAGGTCTTTGCTGCTATCAAAACAATTTGATAGCTGCGAATCTAGAGCACACACCAACGCCCTATTTTTTCTATGCATAGGCAAACGAGGTAGACGGGGTCTAAGCTCTGGTGGTATAGAGCGGTACTCCCGGAATGCATCCTCCAAAGCGCTCCTCAAACGTGCATTGCACTGGGTACTCACGGATATAGCCCCGTCATCATCATCCTCACCAACGTGGTCGGGTCGCGGTGAAACACTGGGTTGACGTTGCACCGCGGCCGGTGGTGAAATAGGTGTGACACGACCATTCCGTGATTCTAGGCGCAGTCTATCAAGTACGGCGTCATCCAACATACGGTTACGCTGGATGACCCGCACCTGATCCGATAGTCTTTGGGCCGAAACGTTGACAGCTGGCTCAAGCACCTGAAACAGAGAGAGCATCCGACCACGGTACGCAGTCAGGTTAGTTCCCCCCTCTGTAGCCCCAAAGTATGAGCGCATGACATTTTCATTAATGGATTCTGTCCATCGCATGCGCTGCACACTTCCACCGGCAGCGGGGACCCTATCAGAGGCCGGTGGGCCTCGAAGTCCCAAGCAGGCCGGAGGTCGGCCTCTTCCCCGTCGACGCGCAGGTGGTGGTGTCGTCGGCGGCGAGAAGTATTCGTCGCTCGAGCTCGACGCAACTGCAGCTGCCGGAATCTCTGGACTCACGGCTGGCGCTGGTCCCGGTGGCTGCGAGGCGGAGCTGAGCGACGAACCCGAAGATGTTGGTTGTGCAATTTGAGAGCGTGCCCGGCTTCTTGTCAACATTTTACATCATTATTGTAGTTCCATTTCGGTCAAGATATTGATTCTTTGTATACTTTTTGGTATTGTTATCTGATTTCTCTTCTTTTTTTTTGTGATTTGGCGGATAAAGTACATTTTGTTGTGTATTTGGTAAGTAAATTGAATAAAAATATTAAACTGAAAAAATTTGATGTATTTCAACTTGACAGCCGGACCACAGATTATTATTATTTTTAATTTTATTAATTTTTGTTATTATTTTATAAAAAACTAGAGGTTGACATAATGAAGTTGTGACATTATTATTTCTTTGTGTGTTGACATTGTTTTATAATTGTGATTATTATCTAATTTTATTGATTAATTGATTTTATTGGAAATGTTTTAGCTATTATTAATTTATTTTCTATTTTTTTTTTGTAAAACATTCAGACACAATTTATATTGTTAAAATGAATAGATAAATGAAATGAAATGAAAATAATAAACCATTCGGCTTGCGATAACCGCCCACCAAGTTTGCGAGCGAAAATCGCAACCATGCTGCATATGTAACCGCGCAAAACTCTGGTCTCGGGAGCTTACAAGTAAAATAGCTGTTCCCGCACCGCGGCGCGTTTGAGAACCGCTTCGTGAGTTCTTAGCCAAAAACATGATTCACTTTTGGGGTACTTCTTAGTGGCGTCATAAGCGATTTGGCCGACCGATGATAATTATCCAAGCGACTATAGGTAGTAGGTCGGTACTCTGACTGACTAAGTAAGTACTGCGGGCATTTACTGGCCATATTTGTATTAATAAGGACACTCACCATAAATCGAAAGTCTGATTTAGGCTGTGAGTAATCTTCTCAGCCAAGACTCGTCGTCCGCGCTGGCACCGGCAGCCGCGTGCCGCGCCGGCGGCTAGTAGCGTAGGCAGTGGTCGTGTAGCGCGTGCGCGTGCGACAGCGGCGCCGCGTTCTCCTTGTCGCGCGCGTAGTGGGGCGCGGCGGGCGGCGCGGCCTGCGCGAACTGCGCCAGCGGCGGCGCCTCGTACTCGTCGCCCGAGCCGTCTGACGCCTCCAGGTAGCCGAACAGGCGCGCCGCGCCCGCCGCGCGCGCCTCGCGCCGCCGCCCCGCGCCGGCCGCGCCCCCTCCCGCGCCTCCCGCGCTGGCCGCCGGGCCGGGCTCGGGCGCCGGCGCCGTGCCCTGCCCGAAGGCGCCGGCGCCGGGCGCGCGCGCGCCGCCCGCCGGCACCTTCAGGTTGCGGCTCTCGATGTGGTGCGCGTCGCGCAGGTGCTGTGCCAGCTGCAGCTGGTCGTCGGCCAGGAAGGGGCACTTGGCGCACGCCTTCTTGTTGTGCACCTTGTGCACGTGCGTGGCCAGCCGCTCGGCGCGCGCCGCCTTGTACTCGCACAGCGCGCACGCGAAGGGCTTGAGGTGCGTGTTCAGATGGCGCTTGAGGCACCAGTTGTCCACACCCGACCACGCGCAGTAGCAGCACGCGTAGCGCCGCTCGCCCTGCCATATCAAACTAAACTTTGACTACACGTCGGTATGTATTCACGGTAGGTACTTTTATAGACAAAGCGACTATCTGACCACCAGTCAGTCGTGTCTATTTCACCAGTTTAATTTTAATTTAACAATTGAATAGAATAAACTTTATTGTATACCATAAAGAAACATGTGGGCGACGATGAAGATGACATGGTTGCCTAGAAGTAACCTATTTACCCTTGACAAGACCCATAAGCTGTAGCTATCAGAAAACACAGACTCCGGCAGGAAATCCCACTCCTTAGCTGTACCACAAAATAGATACATAAGTACAGAAGACAATCTCACGTACCTACCTATGTACTTCACTTTTTATACCTACGCTCGGTGGACGGAGCCACGGCGTAATAATATTTTATACTGTGACGGAGCGTTTGAGCCGGAACTGTTCGACGAGTAAGCCGAGACGCGACCGAGACATCGTGTCTATGTGTGCGTTGCTCGAGCGCGCTTTGTATGTACGAGGGTAGATCGAAATATTCGCGGCCTAACACATAAATACTTGAACTATTTTAATGTAACTGACCTCATTCGATTTTCTTACTCTCTGGTTGTCACATTGTAAAATTCTATCGCTATTGCATTATCTGTTTCTAGATTAGACTGAATTCTGTGAACCAAAGTGCAGTGTTTTTAAAGAATGGAGAAAATTGAGCAACGTGCGGTCATCAAATACCTGTTTAAAACAAAACTAACTCCAAAAGAAATTCACGAAGATATGTCAACAATATTGGGGGAATCTGCTTCGTCGTATACGACTGTGAAAAAGTGTGTTGCAGAATTTAAACGCGGACGAGAGAGTATTGAAGATGACCCTCGCTCCGGCCGGCCTACGACGTCTACGACTGAAGAAAACATCGGGAAAATCTGTGATCTGATATTGGCAAATCGGAGATTGACCATCAGGGAGATTACAGACATTATTGGCATCTCATATGAACGAACACAAAATATCATAGTCAATGAACTTGGATTTTCTAAGGTTTCTGCGCGGTGGGTACCCCGATTGCTTTCAGTTGAACAAAAACGAATACGGCTCACGATTTCTCGCGACTATTTGGAATATTAAAGTAAAAGATTTGGATCGTATTCATATGATCTTTAAACTCCCATTCATAGCTGTGAGCCATATGGCAGTGTTCGTAATCAACTCATCTAAATATAGAGATCACATGATCAATAAAAGTCTCTTGCAAAATTATTTTTAGACATGACAGTTTTGACTTGGTCAATCAATAATAGTTTTACTTTTCAGTAGGCACTACAAACCACTACAGAGGTATTAATACGTATAAGAATTAAACCTTCTTTAACATGAAAATGTTTCAAACATTTGATTTTTTTTTCAGTGATCCACAAGATTTTTTGGCCAGATTTGTGACAATGGATGAAACCTGGGTACACCACTACACCCCAGAGTCAAAACAGCAATCCAAGCAGTGGAAAAAACCTGATGAACCGACTCCAAAAAAAGCCAAATCAATTTTTGTCAGCTGGCGAGGTGATGGCGTCAGTTTCTTGGGATGCTAAGGATGTCATCATGGTGGACCTTGCTAAAGGTGAAACTATAAACTCGGCTTATTACCGCACCCTTTTACGTCGTTTGCGTGAAACAATCAAAGAGAAAAGGTTAGGATTACTCAGCAAGAAAGGGTTGTTCCATCAGAATAATGCACGCGTTCACACGTCTGTTGAATCTATGGCTCAAATTCGTGATTGTGGCTTTGAATTACTGCCCCATCCCGCCTATTCCCCTGATTTGGCACCTTCAGACTTTCATTTATTCCCAAACCTAAAAAAAACACCTCGAAGGTCAAACATTTTCATCAAATGAGGAGGACGAAGCTGCGGTGGGTGAAGGCTTTGAAGAAACTTTTTTTATGACTAGCATACTGGCGTTGGAAACCAGATGGAAGAAGTGCATTAAGCTAAGTGGAGATTAAGTGGAAAAATAAAGTTACTTTTGCTTATATTTTATATTGTTTTCTTGCTGAGGCCGCGAACTTTTCAATCCATCCTCGTAGATTGACTTCTGTACCTATCTATTTTGTGGCTGTACGCACAATGGATAGATTTCTTAAAACTTTTTGTGCGTATGGGCAGGTTGTTGACTCATTAGGTACTTATTATATTAATATCCGTACCAGTATAGATTGGACTTTTAAAATGGTTATATTTTTTAATTATTTATTTTTATTCAATTGTATAGTGTGAGAACAGTGGTGGCTGGGTCGTGGGGTAAAATCCAGCCAGGTGCAATACTTTGTGTAATTTAGGCTGATTATGCTATGTAATTGTACCTATAGGAAGTCAAGTATGTTTTTCCTTTTTTACCCGACTGCAAGGTATTTTTTTTTTTTTATGTTGGGAAAAATCATGCATTGACATCCCCCGCCCTTGGGCGGAGCGGGAGATAGTGTCAGACTCTTACTGACTAAAAGACCCACCCCGTTCCTTCTAGCCTTCATACCGGGGCTCGAGAGGAACCTCCCGAACGAACCATGTCCGGTGAGGACCTGCGTCATACGGAAGGTAAGGACGCCGTGAGGTCTTTCCAGCCACGCCTCAAAGAGGGGACTTACCGTGCAAGAAGGTATGGTAAGGTATGTTTGTATGTATGAAATATTCTTTATTACCTCATATCTTCCGAACCGCTGAACAGATTTTTATAATTAACATATCGTTAGATTCGTCTTGATAATCCAAGTGTTATCTATATATATATATCGCACTGCTAACACAAGACTGTATCAACTCAAAATGAAGCTTTTTTCAGAAATGATGGAAAACTGATTACTCGTTTCCTGTTAACGAATGTAAAAAAGTGACAACTGTTTTAAAATTAGGGATAAAATTAAGGGGTTTCTATAATTATGAGTAATTTCTGAGATTGCGGGTTATCAAGTTATTTCCAAATTTCGAGTTAATACAGTAGGTATTGTGTGAGAAATAAAAAATAAAAAAAGAATTATTTTTAGTTGCGTAGTTTTAGGTGATATAATTTTGACTTCCTACATTTTATTTTGATTTTATTTGAATGATTTTAGGTAAGGTATTTTGATTTATTATACTTTTTCATTAGATCTGTTATTTTAGATACTATAGTTAGGGCATAAATAAAGCAAGATAGAAGTCAAATATTGTATTTATCAAAAGAAACCATAAAAAATAATAATACAAAAACCATAATTATGGCACTTACAACAGTAAAAATCAACATTATGAAGTACGTATTTTAGATTAATTAAAGTTTCTTATTTATTTATTATTCTTAGGCAATTCTAGTTCAGTCATTTTACACATAATCACTAATCTTTGTAAATTCTTATGTTATGAAAATGTATGAGCTATTATAAATTGTCTTTGTTATTACAAGTCTCCCAAACGCCAGTAATCATTAAAAAAATCTTGTCTCGAGGTCTCATCTATTTTTGCTCGACAATTTAATCGGTATTTATCTCCACACATAGGACCCATCTTCCTTGCTGGGACTTGTTTTTTATCACTTGATGTGTAGTCCTTACCTGTGTTTCGAAGTGTTTTTGCAATTTTACTTTTCCAATTCTTTTCATTTCACCCTTTTCTTCACCCTTTTCTTGCCTCGTACGATTTCCTGTACCTCTGAAGCATTTGCCTCTGTAGTTATTTGACCTGCTAATCCACTAGTAGAAGCAATGTGGTCTGAATTATTTTCTGCTTCATCATCTGAGCTACTTGATGAAGATGAAGTGGAACTACTTGCAGAAGAGCTACTTGAGGAAGAACTACTTGGAGGTCTCGTGGCTTCACCTTGAAGTAAACGGGAAACATTACCTGTTGACCCAGGAATAAAATGAGGGTCGCAGTCCGAATCGTCAAAATCACTCTGATCACTGTGCAGGGGTGAAATGTAGTATTTTCTGTGGTCAGATGCAGTGTTTTGTTCGTTAATATTATTTTCCTTGTCCGTTTCATAGATGAAGGTCGTTTTGGTCGCCATATCTACCAGAAGACGCCCACGGTTCATACTACAAATAATACTATAAAATATAAATATCAAATACAATGTATATTGTTCCTGATAAATAAATAAACAAAAATTAATGTACCTATTTACGTAGCGAAAATATTTTTTCGTCACCTAGGATGTTGTAACTCAAAATTATTTTGTAAATTATAGAGAAATGTTTTGTTTTGACTTTAACATAACTGATTGAACGTGCAGTTTTAAATACTATTAGTAACAGCAATTATATTATTGAAATATGAATAATTTAACCCCAAAAACTTAGTAAACAAACATTTTTCATCAAAACTGCATTAAGTCTAAAACTACTAACTAAACTAACAAGAATGTCGTTATTCAAAATATCACTTCAATTCGATTCCTTGTTAACCAACAATAATGTAACAACTGGAAATACACCAACTTCATAATTAGGTTTTAATCAACAATAACGTATTAAGTCGTAAAAATACATCAATTTTTACATACCTGATTTAGCAATAACGCAGCAATTCAAAATAATGCGGTCTTTTACGCAAAGCGACTCGTCCTCACCACTCAAATTTTAACCGTAATTAAAGATGACGCAGTGTTGCGCGGGGGGTTATAACAGTTGGTAAATCATGAAAAGAGACTTATAACGCCATTTCGTAATTGTTTCTTGCGCTATTTCAGTGAGGGTTTTATTGACGCGTAGAGAATTAAATTTAACATAAGAAGAATGAGTTATCTCGAATTTGTCTTTTTTGGAGTTGATACAGTCTTGTGTTAGCAGTGCGATATATAATGATGTCATTACGCAACGCCATCTATCGAACCATTTATGAACTGGTTTTTACCTTAACATTTTGATAGATGGCGTTAAAAAAATGAATTTTAGTTCTGTTCAAAATTGCCTTAGTATGTTACTGATAGAAGTTTTATGTAGTTATAAAATAATACCGCCAATGCCAAGGAGAGACCAACCGAACAATTCGATAATACCCGACCCCATCAACTCAGGAAAAATCCTAAAAGTACAGCGCCATCTCTCGGGAAGTTGTCGGTGGTAATGTTGGATTGCGAGAACCGATTTTAATAATTCTTTTTTTGTTTGAAAGAAGATACGTTCAGGATAATAACATATGTAAACAAAGTTAAAAAAAATGCTTGCATATACGATTATACTACAAACTTAGTCCAGAAATTATTTTGTACAACCTTTTTGTCTTTTTTGACCAAAAATTTTCTTTCCATCAAGTTCAAAATGATTTTCCTAGAAAGTCCTTATAAAGTTCTACTTGTCAGATTTTTTTCATATTTTCTAAACTTATGGTTCAAAAGTTAGAGGGGACACACACACATTGTTTTTTACTTTTGGAGCGATTATTTCCGAAATTATTGACATTATCAAAAAATGATTTTAGTAAACCCCTATTCATTTTTAAATACCTATCCAACAATATATCACACGTTAGGGTTGAAATTAAAAAAAAAAAACACTTCCCACTTTACATATAGGGGGGCGGGGGCTACCCTAATAAAACATTTTTTTCCAATTTTTATTTTACCACTTCGTCGGCGTGATTGATACTCATTTTGGTACCAAATTTCAGCTTTCTAGTGCTAACGGTCACAGAGATTAAGCGAGGACAGACAGACAGACGGACAGACAGACATGGCGAAACTATAAGGGTTCCTAGTTGACTACGGAACCCTAAAAAGTACAACAGGAAATCTATGTTATTTATTTTGTACTGAGGCGAATGCCTAGGTCGGTTTTTTGAACTTTATAGTGGTTTTACGTCTAAAATATAGTGAATAAATAGTGATATTATAATTGTAACTAAAAAGTGTAAATTAAAAAATTTATTTAAAAAATAAAGAAACCCGACTGCGTAAAAAAATATTTTAAATAAAAACTGAAAAGAATAATAAACAAGTTAAAATATTTATTTACGCAGTCAGGTTTTTTTATTTTTTAAATTAATTTTTCACTCTTCAATTTGAAATAAGTTTGAAAGTGCTCGGTACATTACTGGGCCCATTTTGCGCCATCCTTTTTATCCCCAAAAAGTAACCTCATATCTATATATCCCAATATTCGTATTGGCTGTGACAGCCGGATGGACGGATAGACAAATATACGTGTTGGCAATTGTACTATTATGTGTTGACAATTTGACATTTTATTTTGACTTCCAGAACCCTAAAAATCTGTTTGAATAGCAGTACTTACTACTTTGCGTCTGATAGCAGCGGCGGCGGTGGAGGCGGGCGACGGCGCGGCCGCCTTGTGCAGCGGCGCCGGCGCCGCCTCCGACTTGCCCAGCGGCGCGCGCTCCAGCTTCACCACGCCCACGGGCGGCGCGCGGTACTCGGGCGGCGGCGCCGGGGCGGGCGGCGGCGGTGCGCTCGCCGGCGCCGCGGGCGGCGGCTCGCCCGCCGGCTTGCTGTAGTAGTGCAGCGCGGGGGGCGCCGTGCTGGGCTTCACGATCGACGCCGAGCGCCGGATACGATTCAAGTCGTAGGGCTGATCGCGATGCATGCGCAAGAAATGCTTCTTGACGTGGTCGGCGCGGTTAAACTGCTTCTGGCAAAGGTAGCAATGGAAGGGCTTTTCGTCGCGATGGATGTTCTCGTGGCGCGTGAATAGGTCGCGCCGGTCCGTGGCGTAGGGGCAGGCCGCGCACATGTAGCGCTTACCCGCCTCGGCCGCGGCCGCCGCCTCGCCCGCCGCCGCCTCGCTGCTGGGCCGGCGCTCGCTGCGCATGGCTTCCACCTGCTGACAACAAACGCTGTGAAACTCGTCGGGCGGGGGCGCGCGCTCGGCTACGGGCGCAGCGTGAGCGGCGGCGGCGACCTTGTTCTTGAGGCGCTGCAGGTAGCGCGTGAGGTCGTCCAGCGCCGGGTTGTCGCGCAGCAGGTGGTCGGCGGCGGCGGGGTCGGAGTGGTGGTCGCGCGCCAGGTGCGAGCGCACGCCGCGCGCCCAGCCCGACGCGAAGCCGCAGCCCGCCAGCGGGCACTGGAAGGCGCGCGCCTGCGAGTGCGTGCCCAGCCAGTGCTCGGCCACGCGCGCCAGGAAGCCCACGCACTCGCAGTCGGCGCACTTGAACAGGCGCTGCGCCGGATTGTAGGAGGCGATGCGCGAGTGCGCCCACGCCAGCGGCTCCTCGGCCGCCGTCCAGCGGTCCTCGGCGTCGGGGTCGAGGCGCGGCGCGAAGTTGGCCTGCAGGATGCCGGGCGGTGGGAAGCCGTTCTGCATGAGCGCCGCCAGCCCCCAGGCCGTGATGTGCTCCTCGGGCCGCAGCTCGTCGTCCAGGTCGCGCTCGGCCGCCGGGAACTCGACGCCCACCACGCCCACGCCGACGCTGGTCTCCTCGCCGTACAGCTTCTTGGTGATCTCCTTGAACATGTCCTCGCAGTCCATCGTCAGCGACGCCACGCTGCCCACGCCCGCGCCACCTTCCATTGTCCTGGAAGTTACCTATACTTCCATTTTCGAGTTTGGAAATCGCAACTCATTCTGTTTCGTAGAACGAGTTGTAACTTTAGCCCGCGCTAGTTCTTGTGACCTAAACTTCAAGTACGAAGCCTGAGAGCCGACTCTCGCGTCTTAGTTTTATATACGATTTAACGCATGAACAGGATTTGACAATTTTCCTTTTCGACAGTTTACAATTTTTCTTTTATAGAGAAATATGTTTACCTACTTCTTAATATAATAATTGGACGTAGTTATGCAAACAAGAACCAACCCACATTTGCATAACTACGTCCAATTAATTATATTATTACCTACTAGCTTCTACCAGCGGCTTCGCCCGCGTGAGAGTCGCTTTCTCCACACTAACATTGGACCCTCGTTTCATCCCCTTAGGGGATGAATTTTGGACAATCCGTTCTTAGTGGATGTCTACAATTCTACATCCTATAAGGAACCTACCTACCAAATTTTAAGAGTGTAGGTGTTATAGTTTCTGAGATTTCGTGATTAATCTGTTAATGGTATTTGGCTTTTATGGGACAACCCCCGTTTTACTCCGTTAGGGTAGGAGTTTTGTATAATCAGTTATTAGTGGATATCTACACTCCATAAGGAACCTACCTGCCAAATTTTAAGTTAGTCGGTGTTATCGTTTCTCAGGTTTCGTGATTAAAACTTCATGTACAGTAGTGGTAGGTACATAGGCGGACTTAATGCAACAAGGCATTCTCTCCCAGTCAACTTTTGGGTTAAAAAAAAAAACAACATTGTAGTAGGTTTGCACAATAAACTAAGAACAAGTACTTCAAACGGAAAAAAAAGTTATCTAAAGTGATAAAATACATATACAATAATAAACTAATAAATACTATGAAAAATATCAAATCATTAAGCGAAGCGCTTTCCTTGCGATTGTTTGCAAGGAAAGCGCTTCGCTACCCAGGTGAGTGAGAGATGCCGCAACAGCATCCTGAGAACTGTAGCAGAGAGCTATAGCTCTCCGATTATAAAATTTCTTGTGCAAAGGGTAATGGGTACTAACACTAGATAATAAGTTATTTACTAAGTTACGAACACTATATGGATCCAGTGGCGTAGCTAGGTGACCAAGGGGCCCCGGGGTAAAAACAAACTGGGGCCCCTAATTTTAGGCTTTATCAATATATTTAAAAAAATTATAAACATATTTTAAAAATGCAAAGATCTTTTATGTAAATCCCAAGTTACACGAAGATTTATTATTAATATGCACACACAATGATACGGAGAAATGGTTGTCGTTAATGATCGGCAACGATATATTTCACAGCTTAGTTACCGAATCTACATGACTAGGCTTTTCAACCAATACTGCAGTGGTCACATTATCTGATTCACTGTCACTAATTTCACTATTAACAGAAATATTTTTGTAAAATTTTTCGTTCATTCAATCAGCGGTTTGTTAATCAGGTTTTAGGGGCCCTCCGATCTTGAGAGCCTTCAGGCACTGCCTCGCCTAGCCCATTAGTGGCTACGACGCTGTATGGATCTGATTGTGTCCTAAATAAAATAAATGGTCAGTGGGTCATCTTAGGGACGGATTTCAGTTCATTCTTTCATTAAGAGAACTTAGGTTAATAACAATTCTGACAAAGAATGAACTCCCCACCCTTCAGAGTTTTGATTATAATACAAAATTAATCAATTATCTATGATTATGTAAATTCCGCAACGCTATCTAGTCGCAAACCAAACAGAGCTTGTGCTATGAGTACTAGACAACTGATAAACATACTTATATATTTCTAAATACTATAGATAAATTAAACCCAGACACAGAACAAATGATCATGCTCATCACACAAACATTTGTCCTGGGTGGGGATCGAACCCATGACCTCCAGCATAGCAGTCAGGGTCACTGATCACGAGACCAACAGGCCGGTTGACACTGTCCACCCGTGTACTTGATCCAAATCCTGGATCACTAACCTTCACGGAAAGAAGAGACAGAGTTACTTTCACATTCATAATATTAGTAGATAAAAGCTCATTTTCGATAGTACGTTTCGTGATGGCTGTGTTTGTTTGGTGTCAGGATGTAAAGAATAACACCATCCCATTTGTTCCGTGGGTGTCGTAAGAGGCGACTAATGGACATTTTGAGACCGTGCGTACTGTTAAGCACCTGAGGTCTCCGCGTGGTGGCGGGTAAACCACCAGCAACAGCATTCCCAAGGAGGGTTAGTGTCAGGCAGGCGGCCGACTGTAAAATATTTGCCAAATCCCTAGCAACATGTTTGGAATAAATAGAATGCGCGATAGGGTTAGGGCGAACCCCACAGGCGACGCGCAAGGGCAGCACGCGGCTCCTGTGGGAAGTGGACCAGGGTTGTTGCACCACCCCGGGTGGGTGCAACGTAAGAAGCAAGCTCGGGAAATGAGATTGAGGTATGCTATTTGGAATGTTGGGACCATGACTGGAAGGGCCAGAGAGTTAGCGCATGTACTGAAAAGAAGACGGATAAATATAGCATCCTTGCAGGAGACTGAATGGAGAGAAACAAAAGCGAGGGAAATTGGTGAGGGTTATCAGTTTTATTATTGTGGAAGTGATGGAAAAAGAAATGGATTAGGAATAGTGTTAGATAATAAACTGAAAGAAAGCGTGATGGAAGTACAGAGGATTAATGATAGATTTATAGTTGTGAAAGTTATGTTAGAGAATGTGATGTTGAATGTAGTTAGTGTATATGCACCACAAGTAGGATGTGATGAAATTGTAAAGGAGAAGTTTTGGGAGAATTTTATGCTACTTTAAAAGCGAGAGGAAAAGGCACAATAGATAGGGATACATGGTGGTGGTCGATAGTAAGAAAATTCAAGCAATGGCAGCATGTAGAATTGGAAAACAGTAGTTTGAAAGCGGAAAGAAAGAGGGAGTATGACATTTTAAAGAAACGCATGCCCCTCAAGTTGAAGGGTAAAATTTACAAGTCCGTCATAAGACCTGTCATACTGTATGGATCAGAATGTTGGGCTGTGAAAAAGAAGGATGAAAAAAGATTGCATGTAGCGGAGATGAGAATGTTGAGATGGATGTGTGGTGTGACGAGAGTGGATAAAGCGAGAAATGAGTATATTAGAGGAAGTTTGAAAGAGGCGCCAGTGACTGAAAAGTTGAAAGGTAATCGGTTGTCTTGGTATGGTCATGTGAAGAGGAGAGATGAAGCGCATATTACTAAAAGAGTTCTGAGCATACAAAGTATACATGTAGATGGATGGAGAGGGAGAGGAAGGCCGAAGAAAAGATGGAAGAATTGTGTGAGGAGTAATATGAAAGAAAAGGGAGTTAGTGATAGTTTGACGAGTGACAGGACAGAATGGAAGAAAAAAACATGTTGCATCGACCCCAAGTAATATGGGATAAGGGCAGGAAGAAGAAGAAGAAGAAGTTTCGTGATGGCTGTGTACTGACCTTTTGCTTGTAAAGTCCGCGATGGTCTACCCAGCACGTGACAGACCTGCAACACGACATACCAGATATGTACCTATAGGTCGAGGAGGATCGGGGCCCCACCGACACGAGCGAGGAGCCGGCTGCCAGGGACAAGCCGGGTCCCGCCAGTCCCGCGATGTACCCAGCGCGTAGTGTCACACCCGAGGGGTCTGTCAGCGCGCGGTTCATAAACCGTAACGTAAACAGTAGTCTCGATCACGTAGTAGTATAGCCGCTGAACCACAAATAATAAATTAAAACGAGCCTCTACACGAGAGTCATGATTTTTTTTTCGTACGGAACCCTTCGTGTGCACACTTGGCGGGTTTTTTAGTAACGTGACTCTAAAATATTTGGGATTTTGCGAGGCTGTCAATAAAAAGAACTAATGACGAAACCGGAACATCTTGTCACTATCCCAGTAGAAAAGCTCAAAGTAAGTAATGAACTTTGTCGCTAGGCAACACTCGTAGCCGCTCCCTGGGCCAGCAGGCGCTGCTCAGCTTTGCAATATTTTGTTTCTTCCATCAACTTGTAAATGTTTATTAGATTAGGTTATTCATCGTATTGGGTGTTGGCTCTAAAATGGCTAGATGGCCTGATTTTACAAAATAGCTCGAATAACGCAAAGACGCACAAAGAAATTAAAATAGTGAGACTATTTGCGAAGGTCTGTACAGCTGAAGGAGTATAGGGCGATATCTATCACACAGTTAATAGAGTGCTATGAAGCCGGCGCCCCCTCCTGCAGCTGCACCACTGCGCCCCCGGCCGCCCGCGCCCGCCCGCCTGCCGCCCGCCCGCGCCCCCCGCCCACGCACTGGCCTCACACAACACACGCTACATGAGCCACTCGAGCCTCCTGGCCCTCATTACTTCACTGACACTCGCCTTCCAACTTCACATTTCTTAGTTTGCTCCAAATAGTTGAGGAGTGAAACTACTGAGTTACAGAACCTAACTGAACATGTAATACTCGATGTGCATACAAGCAGCACGTCGTGGGGCGCGAGGGGGGCGGGGGCGGGGGCGCTGGTGCCAGGAGATGCAGTGGGGACCGGGGGGGGGGGGGGGGGCGGCGGCCCTGTGCCCTGTGCTCGGCGCCCGGCGCCACAGGTACTACATGTGCCTCCGGGACAGCGAGCCTTCGGACTACGACGCGATAAGTCTGCCGCTGCTCTATGAACCTCAACTACGAACGCCTTTGAATACTCGCTGGCTAGATCTGATAATAATTGATCTTGGAATTAAATTAAATCGTAGAACAACTTTAAGCAGCTAGAAAATTTTGAATAGTTAGAATCGGTACGTTCTGTCTGATAGAGTAACTGCATGCGTTTTTGGAGTTATCGATCGCGTGTCCCAGTTGTCGATGTTCGTGATAGGCGCAGCGATGGCGGGCTCGGCGCGGCACGGCGCGGCGCGGCGCGGCTCGGCGGGGGGCGGTATCGACCGGTGGGCCGGGGGGCGACGCGCGCTCACCTGCGACAGCCGGCGCGGGGGCGACACCTCAGCACCGCGCGGCGCGCCGGCCGCGACTGAGCCACCCGTCACCCGCCGCCCGCCCATCGATCGGCCTCCCCCTGCGCCTCCCGCCGCCCCCCGCTCGCCATTCACGCCCGATATTGACCCGGCGGCGGCGGCGCGCGCTGTCTCCGCGCCCTCGTCGATATTGTTCCGCTTTGTCTCTCGCCGCCCACGCGGCCGCTCACTCACGCAGCCGGCGCCGGCTCCACGCGCCCTGCCCTGGAGCCGCTCCACTCTGCGGCGGCTCTGGCCTCCGCCCTGCTGAGCGGCCCAGCTGCGGAGTCGGCCGGCGCGGTGTCACTCGCTCGCCCGACAACGTACTTGCTACTAATCGATGCGTGTCCGCACTCCGCGCTCTTCGCTCCGCACTTGACGTGCGTTCTATGTTCTATTGTTTCTTAACTTATCAGCACGAGCACACATTTCAGCTCTACTCGAAGGATTATGAAGAAATTGTGCAGCACTCAGGTGGCTTTGAAGGATTGAACGATTTCAAAGGAATCCGATCCCAGAGGAGAAGAGTATTAGGACTTTTACGAATGAATTAGCTACTGCCAGCGGCTTTGTCCGCGCGATTGTAGAAAATAATCTGGCTAGCTGGGTCATGATATAGTAAACATGACATTGTAATACCAAAACGAAGATTAGCTAAGATAAACAAGTCATTCCTCATAAATAGCTTACGCTTTTACATCAAGTTGCAAAATTCGGTCACGGCGCGTAACGATGAAAAGTTCCCAGCTCACATCAAGCGTGTCCATAAAGATTAAGATAGCTTATTATAACACTAAGGCGTTTAGTCCCTGGAACATCTGGCCGGAGTTACATCTCACGTACTCGTACTGCCGCCTGGGCTTGCGCCCGCGTAAAACTCTGGCGAAATATTCATTCATGTTTTTTTCATTAAACCCCAAGCGAACGCCGGCGTTCGCGTCTTTCTATTGTGTCTGTAATTTCCACGATTGAAAGGTTGTTGGTAGCACTGGAACCGTCAACTAACTATGACTTCCTTCAGCACTAAACGCACACAGCGTACTAGTCCTGGAACCGTCAGCCCTACTACGGCCGGTAAAGAACCTTACTCGTGTGCTCCCCACAACTTAGGCTTGCTCATCACCACTGTGATCACTATGCACTTCGACTGGTACATGACTTTCTGTGTTGTGATTCCTGACCCGACCACGACATGGAACGGAGATTTTACTATGGCACAAAATGGTTATTTTAATTGTGCTTTATTGTGCCACTTATCCCAGGAATTTGTGCCTTGTACTTTTTGAGTAATAGGAGTACGTTTGTGGTCGGGCTGGGGATCACGATTCCTGACCCGACCACAACCAGATCTAATAAAATATCAATAGTGGAAAGTTACTGATTATGCCAAAAATATGTGTCAAATTGTGCCTATGGCACACACAACGCATTCAGTCATCATCACTGATATAAGTACTCAAATAAGGCACTTACGAAAAATTTATTCCAACTACCCACATATTAGCTTTAAAACTGAAAGCAAAAAATGTCTTACCTCGTTACGTAAATAACAATAGTTGTACATATGATAAGTGCATTTCCGTTAAATAGTGAATCATAGATCTAGAAAATATAATCGACAATGTGGAAATCCCATGCGGCAAAAAAATATCAAATTTCTAAGTCAACGCAATTAAAAGATATGACTACTTATGACGCTTATTTGGTCAATTTCTATGGAAATCGTATGTGTTACGGAACCCGCAGGATTCGAACCCGACTCGCATTTGACCGTTTTTTTTATTCAAGCTTAACACACTAATATACCTAATGCTAAAAAACATAGTGGTTGTAATTTTTTTATAAATTACATATATACGCGTACGAAGTCGTGAACACATCCAGTAAAATAAAATAATAAAGTGCTTTATATATAGCATAATTTCACAAAATAAAACTGCTTGCAGTCGTAGTAAAATTGCATAGGGTGTGATTGACACACTTTACTTCTTGATTATTCAATTTTATCCGAACCAAGATATATTCTGTGATATGAATAGTAAAAGAATTTCGTGTGCCACAGGCACAATTTGGCACATATTTTTGGCATAATCAGTAACTTCCCACTATTGATATTTTATTAGATCTGGTTGTGGTCGGGTCAGGAACCGTGATCCCCAGCCCGACCACAATCGTACCCTTATTACTCAAAAAGTACAAGGCACAAATTTCTGGGATAAGTGGCACAATAAAGCACAATTAAAATAACCATTTTGTGCCATAGTAAAATCTCCGTTCCATGTCGTGGTCGGGTCAGGAATCACAACACGACTTTCTGACATCTTTCTTAACCTATCGTGATACCTTCACAGTACACACAACCAATCAAACTAATCCAACACAATAATCTTTAAGCTCTACATGTGATCTCTGGCTACTCATAGCATAGTAACTTCCAGTTACTCAACCACTCCTGCGCATCCCTCCTGGATCGCCAAGTCTCTCAAGATTTAATGCTTTCCCACAGTACGTCCCATATTTGATCACAATTTGAATTGAATTGAATACCGCGTACTTACGAACTATTTTTAATAAACTACGGCTACAAATCAAATCTCCTCAAGTCGGATCACCGTGTAAACTTAATAATCTCATGATCTCTACTACTTTACTCTACCCCAATTTTATCAGTTATGCGCTGATTTTCCTCATAGGTTCTCTTACCATTACTTTAAACGAATCTTTAAATGGATCTAGCTTAGTTTACTTGCTCTGCTCATTTATAATCAAAAGAAAGTCTTTTATCGGATTATCAACTTACACCTTTATCAGATTAAACCCTACACTTTTTATAGGTTTTTACGTACTCTTTAGATTGCGTAACATATCATTTCTCACGGCACTTAAATTACCCTTGGGGTCTACATCGTCTTTCGTTATCAAAGGCAGCCAAAACGCAGTCTTGCCAATCAACAGTTCCAAGAGACCGCCGCGCGCCGGCCTTCGTCGTTTCGTTAAGTGTTTGTAACTGTACAGCTAATTGCGAGTTGGACTTCGCCTAATGAACCCTACCACGAACGGTCTTTTGTCTCTACGGTCGTTAGGTATTAGTATTGGTTCTAACACAAACATCTCTCGTTCGACCTGCTCATTCACACGTGGCAAAACTGTCGCGATCAAGTGTTAGATAATGTTACTTGAATCACGGAACTCTAATTTCTTTTAATATAATTCCTTTTAACATTTCAGGTTTTGATTAAAATAACTGACAGTTTAATTTTAATCAAAACCTTGTTTCAGTCTCGTTTAGCTTTACCTTCACTGGCCAACTACCAACCGACGGTAAATTAACTTATCACGTATGGGACTACTACAGGGTATCACCCGCTTTCGCAGGATACGCCCAGTCATATCTTATGGTTTCACTCGTTTGGGATAGCCCACTAGCTACCATCAGTATGCAATTCTAGGTATTTGTAAGTCTTAAAACAATATTAAAACGGACTCTTTCATAAGAATAGAAATTATTTCTTAATCAATCTTCGCGGCGCTGTTGCCAAGAAAAGAAACTTTACCACACGTCAAATCTTTAAAACGGACCCATAACACGACAAAACTTAGGTACGAACCGCCCGAAGTAAGTTACTAAACCTATAAACTGTCCTAACTGAGCAATAATAAACAGTGAAGGCAGAGTCGAATGTACATCACCTGCTTTCTGCTATTAGGTCCTATTCCTCCCAACTTCACTACTTGATTTCATACCCTACTAACTCGAGTTGCATTATGAAAAACCACCACTTTTTCAAATCTATTGAAAATCCGGCTCTAATACTACTAGTACTAGTAGTTGTATAGTACTAGTTTATAACAGATAAAAAAAAAAAAAATCAACGTTTGTAAATCTACAGACGTCTCTCTTAACAGTTTCCAAAATAATCATAATATTGAAAACTTAAACTATTATGTAGGTATTTACCGATTTACCAAACACCCCGTTGAAAAACCGAGATCCCGTTTCGAAACTGAATGGCATTGTCAAATGTTTGTGCCCGCTGTCCGCTGTCATAAACGCAACTGAAAGCCTGATACACAATCTAATTTTGTAAAATAACGTGCACTATGTATACGAGTTATTTTGTCTAAGGTAAGTTGTAACGAATACCGGTTGGGCACTTTATTTAGTTCACAGCAATCTTTACACATTATATTTAGCCGGTCGAGTTTTTAAGCCAAAAGAGATAAACTAACAAACACCGAATTATTCGGTTGAGCAATATTTACACGCAACAGTTCATCTACCCGCTCACGCATTATTTTTCATTTTTCCGGCCTAGACTGCTATGGTCGTCTTTTACTGAGTCAACTTAAACTTAAACGGACAAGTTCACCTTTTGTCACACGCGTTTGTAGCATACCGATAATAAAATAGTCCAATTATCGAATCAACACAGAAATAATCGCAGATTTATATTCCAAGGATAAGTCAATGCCAGTAACGTCAAAATTATCTACGGAGAAATAATCAGTGTCATAAAAAAATCGATCTAATAGATATATTAGATCTACCCACGGTAGTTAAATTACAATTGCCTACGTCGCGCGTCGTGAAAATTGACAATTTTTAAAATATATCGCGATCATACTAACTGAACTGAGTCCTTGCAACAATACCTCACGGTCTAACTAATATCATTTCGCAAATAGATTTCGGGCAAAACATGTAATAAAATCTCGATTAAATTATTATCGATTTTAACTACACAAGTGCAAACGTTGTCGAGTAGGTACCTACACTAGACTCTATTCTATTCTATTTTTTGTTAATGGCAAGTAGAGCCGATGTCGACTATTCTGCCATTGTCTAAAGTGAATTGGAAAAGCAAGCGTGTATATTATTTCAGAAAATGGAAAGGGACGTTAACTGTAGACCAAAATTCTTCGATTGATAAAGTTGAACTCGATGGGTTAGGGTGGAATTGGGTGGGATGGTATTGGACTGAAACAAACAAAAAATAAAAATACATAAATATTATACTTGTTAAAACATTAAACATATACGTAAACTACAACTATACAGACAGAATACTTGGAGCTATGATTCATAATTTTATATTATTGTGGCGGATGAAAATCATCATCGCCACAAGAAGTTCTGGAGTGATATCCCATGTTAAGAGGGCGGAGACATTGATTGGAAGAGGAATTTTAAATTTAGGGAGGCGGCTGTATAGGTCTAAAGGTGGAACGTTGTTTGTGCATACAAAAAATATGTGCCGCTTCCAACAGCATCGGCACAGTATATCGGTGACCTTGTTTTGTTTTTTACATTTGTAGGATATGATGTGGCTGGCCATTGAATTGAGTCTTGAAGCTTTATTAACGCGTTATTCTGGGTCAGTGGATACGAAACGGGACACTGAGTAAAAAAGACTTAGAAAAATTTCACTAAAAAAACAACGCCTAATCAAGCCTTCGGGATCCGGTGGGATGTGGGCGTAGAAGGGTGGGGAAAAGAGATGGGCAAATTGCCCGGTATTTTGGGTGGATTGGGAAAATTCCCAATAAATGCCCATAAATTCCTGCCCGAAGGCATTTATCTGGGCATTTATATTTTGATCCAACATTAATTGAGTGAATAGGTTTCTTCTAGGCAAGCGTGCTTCATCGTCGACCACATCATCGCTTACCATCAGGTGAGATGGTGGTCAAACGCAAGCCTATCATTAATAAAAAAAAAAAATACGGAACTAATGTCAGCTTTAAAAACTGGCCTATCTTATTGAATTTAGTTATATGTGTGTTCTGTATATGTGTATTTTAATGAATTCGTACATAATTTTCCGACTTTTAAAAAAGAAAGAGGTTCTCAAATCAAATGTTTGTATTTTTTTATGTGTGTTCGCGCATAACTTCGTCGCTTGCCAACCGATTTGAAAAATTCTTTTTTTTTTGGAAAGGGTGTATTTTCCAAATGTTCCCATAGTCACCAAGTCGGAATCTGATGATGGAATCTTGGCGGAATCGAGGGAACTCCTTAAATATTATAGGCAACTATATAGTTGTCAGCTGGACCGGATAACATTCCCTCTTCTATGCTAAAGGTTTTAAAGAAATACTTCACTGGACCTTTATGCTGCATTTATAATTTAGCACTCAGTACAGGTAAATATCCATCCCAGTGGAAAGTATCGAGGGTTACACCCATTCCTAAAAAAGGAGTTAAGACGTCCGTTGAAGACTTCAGACCTATCGCCATCCTTTCTTCACCTGCCAAAGTTTTTGAACATATTTTACACAAAGAGATTCTGAGACGAGTCAACAAACATCTATGTGATGAATAACACGGTTTTCGCGTCAAAAGATCAGTTAACACGAACCTCGTAACATTAGCCGATTACATCACTATCAGTATGGACCGAGGAAAGCAGGTGGATGTATTATACTTTGATTTTCAAAAAGCTTTCGATAGAATCAATAACGACATCATAATAGAAAAATTAAGCGCCATAGGTTTTGTTCCCAGTCTCCTTATATTGATCGCTGACTATCTCCGTGATCGTCAACAGTATGTACGACTGGGCCTATACAATTCTCAGCCGTACAACACACGTTCAGGAGTCAGCCAGGGTTCAATTTTAGGACCTTTACTATTCCTTATAATGATAAATGACATTCCACAAGTTCTAAACCACTCCAAATGTTTACTATATGCCGACGATTTAAAATTATACTCTGAGATTCAAACTCTGGCAGATTGTGTAGCCATCCAAAAAGATATTGACGCTTTAAGTGAGTGGTCAGTGATTAACAAAATGAATTTCAATCCATCTAAATGTAGCATTATGAGTTTTAATCGTTCACAAAACCCAGTGCAATACACTTATACTATAAATGATGTAGAAATAGCAAGAGTGATGACGACTAAAGATCTTGGTGTTATCTTCGATACTAAGTTTAATTTTCATGATCACACTACTTCTCTAGCCAAAGAGTCATTTCGGAGGTTGGGGTTTGTCCTTAGAAATTGTCGTGAGTTTACAAACCATCAAGTAATCCGACTTCTGTATAACACGCTTGTTAGAAGCAAACTTGATTCAAGCTCGTGTGTTTGGAATCCACATGAGAAGTCCTATACTCTTATGATAGAAAAAGTCCAAAAAGCATTTTTAAGGTATTTCTACAAACGTAGGTTTGGTTACTATCCATACTTATATAAGGGATGAGAGTGACTCGTAAATGAAACACGTAGTTAGTCGTTGATGTCTGAACAAGATCTGTATATTTTCTGTAATTACACCCTATTTATATTTACAATGGTACTTATGGAAGTAGTGGTTAGCCTAAGATATTTACAAACGTGCGTCGTTATTTCTCAGACAGAGGGCGCTTGAGGTGCTGCATATTAAACGCACTGGGCGGGCTGCTCACCGCGCATGCGCGACTTAGTACACGGCGCAATCTTGGCGCGATTCTATAAATACGTGTCGCGCGCAGAGCGCGATCCTTTTCCCCGTCGAGACGTCACCGAGTAAAGATCTCCGCTGCGCGAGGCCACGTGATCCATCTGCGAGGGTGCTGAGGCTTATGCTTAGCGCTTATAAGCTTATCCTATTTCTTGATTTGTCGTAAAACGTGTTGCTTCACTGTTTCTATAACAGACGTTGTCATAAACGTGTTGCTTCACTGTTTCTTTAACAGAACATGGTTGAAAACGTGGTAATTGGTTCTGAGGTATTGGTAACTGGTATCTGGTGTGGTGGTACGGTGGTACGGTGGTTTGTGGTTTTCTGGTAACAGGTACTGTGTCACTACACTTATATCCAACCAAGTTTCTGTTAGGTTGTTTGGGTTTTACTTCACTCCAGGTTAGACGAGCCTTTGATCAGCTTGTAACTGCCTGCAAGATCATACACGGAAAAATCGATTCGCCTAGTCTGCATGGGGAGCTGTGTAAAATTTTTGTTCCTGATAACTATTGCCGGGCAAGACGGCATAAATTATTTGTAGTGCCGCGCTGCCGTACGGTTGCACGACGTATGTCACCTATTCCGCGAATGTTAATCGCACTCAACGCTCTCCTTGAATCCAGTCCTAGACTAGATCTATTCGCTGATGAATGGAAGGAGATATTGATGGCGATATGAATGTCTGGCGATTTGCGAGAAGACTGAATAAGAGGTTTAGTTGTATTATTTGTTATATTTTCTTTAATTAGGTTTTACATAATTAGTACCTTTTGTAATCAGTGTAATTGGCATTCTGTCGTTCTGGTTAAATAAAAATAAATAAATAAATAGTAATTTTGGTATTTTCATCCAGAACTTAAGCATTTACAGTCAATAAGTGGCATTTGATGTGGTGGAACTGGTGAAGATCAGAAATGGCCAACGGAACTTCATACTCAAACTGATATCACAATGAACATAGTTGCGAGCGACTATAAAAAAAAAAAAAATGAAATGTACGGTCTATCCTTAACTCCAAACAACTGCTGTCTGTTTATTGTGCTTTGTGCCAATCGCTTCTGACATATTGCATCACTTCATGGGGCGGAACGTTTAAAACCAACCTCTTACCACTTGAAAGGGCTTAACGGGCAGTTCTTAAGGTTGCACTATTCCTTCCTTTCCGTCATCCTACTATAGAAGTTTATAAGTCCTCTAAAGTTCTCTCAATTCGACAGCTTTTTATACTTCATGTTGCTTTAAAACAACGAACTCTGATCCCTTTTACAAACACCCATCATAGTCCTGATTTGAGAAGCAGAAGAAGGAATATAAATATGCCATACTAAATCGGTTAAAACCAAATTTGCGCGAAACTTCTTGTCTTTTCTTGGCCCATTTCTATACAACAAACTGAATGATTTACTCTCTATTCATACCTTAAACAAAACAACATTAAAAAAAAATAACTGACTGGCTTATTACTTTAGATTATACCCAAATTGAAGATCTTTTTAAAACAATGTGCTAACAAAACGTTTTCCTTTGGAACACACACAGTTCTCCCCACATCACACACATTCACTCCACATCACTCATTCACACACACTCACTCCCATCACTCTACACACTTATTCACATACACTCTTCCTAAAAAATTGTGCATGTATCTTTTATTAATTACTTTTTATGTTATTTTTATTTTTCTAATGTAAATCAATCGAATAATGTAATGAAATGCAATAAAATAATGTAATCTAACTTATTATTATAATTGTAATTAAAAATTGCAATCAATTTATAATTATTGATGCTATTAAATAATGAAATCAATTTATTTATTTATTATTATTATCACTGTAATGAAATAATATAATTAAATTATTATTATAATTATTATTATTGATGTAATTAATGACTGCAATGTATTTACGTGAATCAAATCGTCTTCAGTAAGAACAACAATGATTAATCTTAAACTTTGTTTTGGGGGCCTGGTGACCTGACATACCGGTTTTTTAAAAAACTTAGTTCAGGCACCAGTCTTCCACAAATTAATTTCACTATTCTGATTGTACATTGTCTGTTTCATTTCTCTGTAATTTGTGGAAAGAAAATAAATAAATTATTATTATTATTTCGTTTATTTAAATATATGTACATATAAATTATATTTTTAAATATTCAATAAAAAATAAAAAACATTTAAAAATATAAAAATAGTAGCCCACCGGTATCGGGAACAGGGTCCAAGCTACCGGCGGTCAGGGCTTCAGAGAAAGGAACCTCCTGACTATACTAGCCGTGTCCAGCAATACTGCTTTCTGAATCAAGCCCTTGATCCAGTCGCCTAACGAGAGCCTCCTAAGGTGTTGGTCGAGGCTCTTGGCTATGAAGCCATTGGCTGAAACAACTATCGGTACAATGATCACTGAATCCACTTCCCACATGTCGAAACCTCGCGAGCCAAATCAATATACTTGATTTGTTTATCTTTCTCGGCTTTCACGAGGTTCTCGTCATGCGGAACGGATATGTCAACAATCATTGCACGCCTCTCGCTTCGGTCCACCACCACTATATCAGACTTATTGGCCACAATAGTCCTGTCAGTGATGATGGGCCGATCCCAGTACAAAGTGATATGACCGTTATCAAGAACTGAGTCGGGCTCATACCTATAGTATGGCACTTCCGATTCCACAAGAGAGTATCTCAGAGCAAGTTGCTGATGGATAATCCTGGCTACAAGGTTGTGCCTATGCAAATGCTCTCCGTTAGCTAGACGAGAACAACCAGAGATAATATGACGGATTGATTCTCCCAGACGGTGACATGCCTGACAGATGTCAACCGTGCCGTCCTTCACAATAAATCTCCGGTAGTTATTTGTCATGATAACTTCGTCCATAATTGCACAGACAAAACCTTCGGTTTCTCCAAAGAGATCACCAAAACGCAGCCAGGCTACCGATGCCAATTGGTCTACATCGGGCCCATGAAGGGCCCGGAAAAAGCGTCCTTGAAGCTCCTTGCTCTGCCATACTTCCCTGCGATCGTTAGTGTCAAGCACTATCGGTTTGCGCCAGTTCTCGTTAGCCAGGGAGAGCGGGGTGAGTCCCTTGTCCACTGCCACTACATCTCGATGCATACTCACGTCGGCAGCTAGGAAATATTCCCTGAGACTGCATACCTCGCGGTTGTGTAGGGTCTTAGCATTTAAAAAACCTCGACCCCACATTTCCGCGGGATATACAGCCTCATCACCGACGATCATGGGTGATGCATTCGGTATACAGTCAGCAGTGTATGGACCCGCCTATCCTGGGCGTCAAGTTCCGTTTGAGTCCATTTGAGTACGCCGAAAGAGTACATCAATACCGGCATGACCATTCCGTTGAAGGCGCGCACCTTGTTTCCGCCTGAAAGAAGGCTATTGAATACCTTTTCAGGCGTCGGAAACGCTCCTTCAACGATTGCTTCATGTCAGTGATACTGATGCCTAGAGCTTCCGACATACCCAAATACTTATAGGTTTCAGTTGGAGAGAAGGATCTCAGATTTATAGAATCCGTGAGTTGAGTGCTGACGGACTCCACAACCTCCCCTCGCTTTACATGCATGACTGCACATTTGTCCACACCAAACTCCATCCTGATGCTACTGAAGGTTTCAGTTACCTTCAGTAGCTCCATCAGTTGCAGATTGTTGGGGGCAAAGAGCTTCAAGTCATCCATGTAAAGGAGGTGAGATATAACCTGACCACCTCTCTCCTCATGTCGACAACCTCGCGAGCCAAGTCAATATACTTGATTTGTTTATCTTTCTCGGCTTTCGCGAGGTTCTCGTCATGCGGAGCGGATATGTCAACAATCATTGCACGCCTCTCGCTTCGGTCCACCACCACTATATCAGGCTTATTGGCTACAATAGTCCTGTCAGTGATGATGGACCGATCCCAGTACAACCTGATATCGCCACTATCGAGAACTGGGTCGGGCACATACCTGTAGTATGGCACCTCCGATTCCACAAGAGAGTACTTCAGAGCAAGTTGCTGATGGATAATCCTGGCTACAAGGTTATTATTATTCTCTTTATTCAATTCTTTTTTACATATAAAATTACATTTTTAAATATTTTTTTAACAAAATTATACAAAACAAAAAAAAAAAAAAATTTAAAAATATAAAAATATAGTTATCCACCGGTGTCGGGAGCAGGGTCCAAGCTACCGGTGGTTAGGGCTCCAGAGACAGGAACCTCCTCACAATGCGAGCCGTATCGAGGAGTACTGCCTTCTGTATCAGGCCCTTGATCCACCCGTGCAACGATAGCTTCGACAGATGGTCGTCGAAGCTTTTGGCTATAAGGCCATTAGCGGTCACAACAATCGGCACAATGATAGCCGAGTCCACATTCCACATGTCGACAACCTCGTGTGCTAAGTCAAGATATTTTATTTGTTTTTCTTTCTCAGCTTTCACGAGATTCTCGTCATGCGGGATGGTGACATCGACTATCATTGCACGGCGCGCTAATCGGTCTATCACCACTATGTCCGGCTTATTGGCTACAATAGTCCGGTCAGTAATGATTGACCGATCCCAGTACAACGTGACATGGTCATTTTCAAGAACTGGGTCGGGCACATACCTGTAGTACGGTACCTCAGAGTCCACTAGGTTGTACTTCAAAGCAAGTTGCTGGTGAAGAATCCTGGCTACTTGGTTATGCCTGTGCAAATACTCGCCGTTAGCCAGACGAGAACAACCAGAGATAATATGTCTGATGGACTCACCCGGACGATGACATGCCCGACACACGTCAACCGTCCCGTCCTTCATAATATGTCTCCGGTAGTTGTTCGTCAAGATAACCTCGTCCATAATCGCACAGACAAAACCTTCAGTTTCTCCGAAGAGGTTGCTGAATCGTAACCAGGCTACGGACGCCGAAAAATCTACATCAGGCTCATGAAGAGCCCGAAAAAAGCGCCCGTGAAGCTCCTTGCCTTTCCATACTTCCTTGCGGTCATCAGTGGTAAGTATCACAGGTTTGCGCCAGTTCTCTTTAGCCATGGACAGCGGGGTGAGTCCCTTGTCCACTGCGACCACATCGCGATGCATACCCACGTCGGTTTTGAGAAAATATTCTCTGAGGCTGCACACCTCGCGGTTGTGTAGAGTCTTTGCATTCAAAAAGCCTCGACCTCCACACTTCCGCGGGATGTACAGTCTCATCACCGAAGATCGTGGGTGATGCATCCGATTTGCGGTCAGCAATGTACGGACCCGCCTATCCAGAGCGTCTAACTCAGTCTGAGTCCATTTGAGTATGCCGAAAGAGTACATTAAAACCGGCATGACCCAACCGTTGAAAGCGCGCACCTTATTTCCGCCTGATAGAAGGCTGTTTAAAACTTTCTTCAGGCGGCCAAAGAAGCGCTCCTTCAACGTTTGCTTCATGTCAGCGACGTTAATGCCTAACGCTTCCGACATACCCAAATACTTATAAGTTTCGGTCGAGGAGAGGGACCTAAGGTGTATGGAATCCGAGAGTTGAATTCCCTCGGATTCCACTATCTCCCCTCGCCTTATGACTGCACATTTGTCCACACCAAATTCCATCCTGATGGCACTACTGAAAGTTTCAGTTACCTTCAGTAGTTCCATCAGTTGCGAATTGTAGTGGGCAAAAAGTTTCAGATCATCCATGTAAAGCAGGTGAGATAGGACCTGACCACCTCTTCTCAACCGATAGCCCAGACCTGAATCCTCCAGCAACGTGCTTAAAGGATTCAGGGCTAAGCAAAACCAAAGTGGACTCAAACTGTCGCCCTGAAATATTCCCCGTCTGATCCATATTGGTTCATCATTCCCCTGGATCGGTCGACATCCTGGATAGCGAAGGACTGTTTTCCATTGCCTCATACATGACTCAAGGAAGGTGCGTAGAGTTGCATCTATTTTATACAACTCCAACACCTTCATGAGCCATGTATGTGGAACGGGATACCTACGTCAGTGCGAAAGCCGTATCATCGAAGTTTGTTTCTTCGAAAACTTTTCAACGATATCTCTATACTGCGACGCCTTGTTATGTCGACTTTTTGTTACTGCGATGGTTCGTTACATCGAAAAACTTTACTGCGAACGATTTTAAAGCGAAAACATCATACTGCGAAGCCTTGTTCAATGGATGTCTTGTTACTACGATGATAATTAACGCTCCCAACGTTTAAAACAATGGTGAAGGAGCATTACCTTTCACTTTGATTTTGTCTTCTCCTGGCTTGATTACATATTTAATATTTATTAGTATATTTTTTGTAATGTATGTATGTATTTGTGTTGTTATTTCATATTTGAATTATTCTGATGTACACTGACAGCCCTATATCTTTCTACTCTCTTTCAGTCCATCCAAAGGTTGTCTGTAAGAGATCGCCCTGTGCGATAAGGCCGCCCATTGTACACTTATTTTGAATAATGTTTGTCCTGTATCTTTTTTGTTCATGCGGTGTACAATAAAGAATATAATAAATAAATAAATAATAATAATAATTATGTTACTTAGGAATACTTAACTTTTAATTTCGTTACGATTTTCAACACCTAACGTTTGTTTTTAGAATATTTAACATATATATGTTTATAACTTTTTTTTTTGATGGGAAAAACCATCCAATGACAACCCCCGCTCTTGGGCGGAGTGGGAGATAGTGTCAGAGTATTACCGACTAAAAAACCCATCCCGTTCCTTCAAGCCGTCATACCGGGGCTCGAGCGTCCTTTCGGATAATCCTGGCCCCAGTAGGCTTCAACCCGGCTGGGCCCCTGCTGTTGCTGACAACTCCTTGAGGCGCGCCGGAACAGTGCGCAAACCGTCGGCGACTTGGGCTTGGTCCGGACAGTCACCGGACGGCCGGACAGCGAGCTACCCATTGCTCACTGTCCGCAAGCCCGCGTCTACGTTGGCCGGAAATCGGGATCAGAATCCCGGCGACGGCGGCGGCGATAACGCCGTTGCCTGATGCGTTCGGCCTCCTCCTTTGCGAGCATTACTGCTTCGCAGAAGTCGGCGACCGCCTGCCACTCCTCCTCGCTCCGGACCATGGCCTCAACCAAGGTCCGGCGCGAGAGGTCTCCGCCGCCGATCACCCCCACGAGGGCACGGCGATACTCCGCCCAAGCAGGGCACACTTCGACTGTGTGCTCCACCGTGTCCTCCGGGCGTTCCGCACAGTGGAGATACCCGGGCGTCACTTCCGCATGAATCCGGTGCAGCAACCTCCCGAACGAACCATATCCGGTGAGGACCTGCGTCTTACGGAAGGTAAGGACGCCGTGAGGTCTTTCCAGCCACGCCTTAAAGAGGGGACTTACCGCCATGATTGTGGCGTGCCCAGGGGTTGTCATTGGATGATTTTTCCCATCAAAAAAAAAGTTATATAAAATATTCTAAAAACAAACGTTAGGTGTTGAAAATCGTAACGAAATTAAAAGTTAAGTATTCCTAAGTAACATAATTATCATCGTAGTAACAAGACATCCATTGAACAAGGCTTCGCAGTATGATGTTTTCGCTTTAAAATCGTTCGCAGTAAAGTTTTTCGATGTAACGAACCATCGCAGTAACAAAAAGTCGACTTAACAAGGCGTCGCAGTATAGAGATATCGTTGAAAAGTTTTCGAAGAAACAAACTTCGATGATACGGCTTTCGCACTGACGTAGGTATCCCATGTGGAACAGAGTCGTAGGCCTTCTTATAATCTATCCCACACGTCGACAGATCCTTGCGGGATCGACGAACCTGTTGGCTTATGGCCATGTCTATGAGGAGTAGCTCCTTAGTGCCGCGGGATCCGTTCCTACATCCATTCTGAGAGGCAAACATAATTGAGTTTTTCTCAATGTGTAGAGTAATTTTCACTCTCAGGATGGACGTAAGAAGTTTATAGACCGTCGACAAACATGTAATCGGTCTATAATTCTTGGGATCCGCGGTACTACCCGTCTTATGGAGCAGGTGGGTGGTACCAGTTGTTAAAATCTGAGGCAATGACCCAGACTCTAAGGATGACTGGAATTGTGATGATAAAATCGTGTGTGAGCTGCTATACCACTTAAGCCAGAAATTTTGCAGTCCGTCCGGTCCCGGAGACTTCCAATTTGGTAACGGACGTACTGCTCTGGCCACATCTAATGGGGTGATGAAAACTTTGTCCATTTCTGGTATAGCCTCGCACACGCGCTCAACATCACGCATCCAGCCACCTTCATTGTGACATACGGGCTCCGACCATATGCTGCGCCAGAATGTATTCGTGGCAAACTATCCGGACGAAACCCGTCAGTCACATTTTGTCCAGGTCGCTCCCAAGCTCTGTACACCCACCTCTCATCGCTCTGGAACATGCGATTCTGCGAGTACCGATCGACCCGTCGCTTATACCGCCGGATACGATTGGCCCATGCACAAACTTTCTGCTTCAGGAAGTCGATGCGTTCCGTGACACGTGACATATATTCTCGGGGGCTTATTTCAGTCCCCGAAAACGCTCGTCTCACGAAACGCATCACACGTGGACGTGTATTGCCCTCCCTGAAGCAGTATAGTTTGCCAATTAGTGCTCTGGCCTCATCAATACGCCTCTCGATCCTGCACTGCCAGGCTGGAGCGGCAGGCGTTGGTCGAGTAGCTACTCCATAACATAGGAACTTTACATTAGCAAGACGACATGCCGCAACAGCCCCACAGTACAGGATGGAGTGCGTATCAAGGAGGCTGTCGCTGCTCTCAAAAACATTTTTAAGCAGCGAGTCCAGAGCACACACTAGCGCCCTATTTTTTTTGTGCATAGGCAACCGAGGTAAACGGGGCCTAAGCTCAGTCGGAGTCGATCTATACTCACGAAGCGCATCCTCCAGTGCGCTCCTCAGTCGATCGTTGCACTGGCTACTTACTCGGTCAACCCTATCATCTGCCTCATCCTCAACATGATCATACCGTGAAGTAGTCGTGACAGAAGTCGATGGTCCCACGGTCTGTATCTGTTGCGGTGTCGAGACGATAGGGTTGCTCAGTACCTGTGAGCGCAGCCGATCAAGTGCGGCGTCGTCCAACCTGTGGTTACGTTGAATAACCCGCACCTGATCCGACAATCGTTGTGCTGAGACGTTCACGGTTGGTTCAAGATCCTGAAACAGAGACAGCATCCTAACACGGTACGCAGTGAGGTTAGTTCCCCCCTCTGTAGCCCCGTAACATGCGCGCATGACGTTCTCATTCATGGATTGAGTCCATTTCATGCGCTGCACACAACCACCGGCAGCGGGGACCCGGCTGGGGGCCGGTTGGCCCCTAAATCCCAAGCCGTTCGGTGGCCGGCCTCTCCCCGGCCGACGTACAGGTGTTGGCGACGTCGGCGGGGAGAAATACTCGTCGCTCGAGCTCGACGCGACTGCAGCTGCCGGTGACACTGATGATCCGGGGTCCGGCGGCGGCAAGGCGGAGCTGAGCGGCGAGTCCGGGGGTGGAATGCGTGCGCGTTGAGCAGCTGCTCTCGTCAACATAGCTTTTTATTATGTGTTTTCATTCCGAATTCCATTTCATAATATTTTCTTGACGATGACATGTGTCATCTGTCCGGTGGGTGAGCATTTTTTCTTCTTGATGGTTTTCAGTTTTGATTTATTGTTTTCGGTAAGTTTTTATTGTGTAATCTATTTCTTGTTACTATTGCAGTACAATTGTGCAAAAATATGTCCAGAAATGAATATATACAGGATTAAAAATTCGTGAATGAAAAAAAACAACTTTGTTGACATCTGGTGTTGCCAGCTTATTATTGCAGTAATAATAATAATAATCCGCTATCCAGGATGTCGAAATATCCACAGGAATAGCGAACCTGTAAGGATCGAGCGAGGTATATTCCAGGGTGATAGTGAGAGTCCGCTTTGGTTTTGTCTAACCTTGAATCCTCTAAACACATTGCTGGAGAATCCGTATCTCTACGTTGACGTCGTGGTGGGGCTTGCGCGCTCCAATGAACCCTAAGTCTGTGTCGGAAGCGCTTGCTTAGCCGTAACATGCCTAGGGTGAGGGGCCAGACCAAGAGAGATACAATCCGCAGGGCAGTTTTGTGGCGAACTGTTGGGCATTAGCGATCCCACGGACCCGATCTCCCGGGAGAATTCTTGTTCTTCATCTCCGGCTTGCCTTTATTGGCCGGTCGTAGTGAACACTGACAAGGAACAGAGTTCCCACCTCTCTCTTGCCTTTATTGGCTGGCTTGAGTGGAGATTCGCAAGAGCAAATGCGCTCGGGAGAAGGATGTATAATCCAGTAAGGTGCTGGTAGGGATCTTGACCGTACTTCCGGGATTGTCCTGATAGCCGTGGTATACCTCTCCACTCCTCAAGCACATCAGGATATGTTGCCTTCTTGTTGCTACGTCACTTCGTGCTAGCGACCATTTTGGGGGCCCATTTGTTGAGTGTGCAAGTCACCCCTTGCCTTTTTATCGATGGAAATTAAAAACATTGTTTAGGCAGGGGCCATAGTCTTAACATAGTTCCTGGTAACCAGTCCACTTAAGACTCCAAAAACCATAGCCTTATATTAGTTTTTCACATGTTGCAATAGTTTCCCTTCAACCGGGGGTTGTCCTTGAATGCACTAGCATAACGCATACAGGGATAATCGCCGGTTGGTACCACGTTCCATTAGAAGCAGCTAAAAGGGCCTCTGCGAGTTGGTTTCGGCTCCTCGTATGCCTTCCAAAGGTCCAGGACCTCATGGTCCTGAGATAAATAAATGTATAAAAATAATAATAATAATCTTTATTCAGGTCAAAGTACCCATTTTCACAAAATTATAACATTAAATATTAAAAAAAAATACAATTGAAACCTAATCAAATACATTAAATTTAAATAAAATAAAAATAAAAATAATTAAAATCATTACAAATTAAAATCAATATAAATTAAAATCAATACAAATTAAAATCAAATTAAATAAATTAAAAACATGATAAATCTAAATTAAAATCAAATTAAATAAATTAAAATTACAAACAAAGTCAAAATAAAATAAATACAACCAATTCAAATTAACTTCAATTAAAAATTAAAATTAATACTTTCTCTCCGGCATTGGTACCGGAACATGTCTAGCCGAACAATGCCGGATGAAAGGACAATCCAGTCTAGCTGCAATCATCGCCAGTACGGTGTTGGAGCTAGCCCGCACTCTGTTCACTAGGGATGTTGCGCGCTTGCGCATAGTTGCGTGAAAGCAGTCAGTGCGTGCCTCCGCAAACATACCCAAGGCACTGCAGTAACGGGGTAGCCCCATCACCGCCCTGAACGCGTTATTACACTGGACGCGGATGGCATTATAGCTTCTAGCCGAATAGTCAGCCCACAGACTACACGTGTAGAGTGATGTACAGTACGCCCTAAATAGCGTAACTTTCACCTCATTAGAGCATCGTGCAAATCTGCGAGCTATCATATTCGCCCTCACTGATAATGCCCTCCGCTCCCGTTCCATGTCAGCATGATCCCTGAGGTCGCCAGTCAGAACATGCACTAGATACTTAAAGTGCTCAACCCTTTCCAGAGGAACACCATTCAGTCTAACCAGAGGCACATTCCCAGGGCATCTCGCACTGGCGGTCTCAAAGATCATTCACTGGCTCTTTTTTACATTGTATACCAAACCGTGGCCACAAGCATATTCCTCGCATATCTGCATCAGCTTCCTCAGTCCGCAGACTGACTATGACAATACAAATAAATGACTGGTTCTGAATAGTTATGTTGAAAAAGGTATCATCGAAGTGATCTGATGATGATGATGGTGCCGGAAGATAGGCACCGGAACTCCGTAATTAATCAATGTATCCTAGCCGTGTTTAGGCTTATTAGAATTGTTATGAGATGCACTTTGGCTATAAGGTACTATCGAACTGATATGATGATGATGATGATGGAGCCGGAAGATAGGCACCGTAACTCTGTAATTAATCAATGTATTCTACCCGTGTTTGAGCTTATTAGAATTGTCATGAGGTGCACTTTGGCTATAAGGTACTATCGAACTGATCTGATGATGATGATAGAGCCGGAAGATAGGCACCGGAACTCCGTAATGAATCAATGTATCCTAGCCGTGTTTGGACTTATTAGAATTGTGATAAGATGCAGTTTGGCTATAAGGTACTATCGAACTGATCTGATGATGAGCCGGAAGGTTCCCACCTTAGGCAGGCACGGGAACTTCATAATAAAATAATGAATTCTAGCAGGGTTTGAGTTAATTCGAATTGTCATGAGAAAAATATACTTTGGCTGTAAGTGTATTGCAACTAAAAAAATGATTAACGCAATAATAACGGAGATCAGAAATAGTCCTTGCGATTACAGCGATAAGTTATCGCGGGTAGACTGTTCACAATTAATATTATCGACGCGAGCGCACGTAGGTCTAGTGGGCAGCATAGATCGTGACTGGTGAGAAACAAAATGTAACATGTATGCTACAACTTGGCGGTAGCAGAAAATAAGTCGCCGGCGCGTCATCACAGTATAAAACATGCAACAGTACGGAAACTGCCTACAAACGCTCGAAACGGCACAACGCTCGAAACGGCACACTCACACAAACATAATTGCATCGACGAGACCAACAAGGGAATGTCGCGGTGCTGTCATTAGCGAGTGCCGCGTCGAGACTAGTGGTCACGTATAAGTTATTTTCCCGAACTTTATTAAAATGCTTGAACTCAAAACCGCAGCTATCATTTTTTAAATTTCCGAAAGAATGATTTATTGTTAAATTATTGCATTCGAATATAATATAAGTCCATAGGATCGTTCACAATAAATTCATGAACTTAACTCCGAAAGTAAATCTATTTTTTTTTAAATGTTTTTCTCTAGATGGAAATTCAAGATGGCGGCTGCAATAAATTATCAACTTTTTCGATATGGGTGTCTTTTTCATGGTTTTCTAGGATTTTGAAGCCGATAGTACTGTCAAAATGTAAATCCAAGATGGCGGCTGCAAAAAATTATCAACTTTTTTGATAGGGTGTCTTTTTCATGGTTTTCGAGGGTGTTGAAGCCGATAGCACTGTCAAAATGTGAATCCAAGATGGCAGCTGCTATAAATCATCAAATTTTTCGATATGGGTGTCGTTTTCATGGTTTTCGAGGGTGTTGAAGCCGATAGTGCTGTCAAAATGTAAATCCAAGATGGCGGCTGCAAGAAATTATCAACTTTTTCGTCATGAGTGCCGTTTTCATGGTTTCGATGATGTTGAAATAGTCCTGTCAAAATGTACATAAAATAGGATAGTATTTTCTTTTGTACAATTATTGTATGTTTACCTTCCTCCTGAGTTGTAAAAAGTTGGTCACCAGCTTAAATTTTTATTTTAAACAGATTGCAACACACCTTTTCTGATGAAAATGATAAAGAGAATATTTTATTGTTTTGTCAGACGTTCCCAAAGGCTTTGCTTAATAATAATATCTTAATGAACAGATCTTTTTTCCGGTTCCGGCGGTCAAACTGTTAACATGTACGTCAACGTCGTTCGCGGATTTTAATCGTAAAATAGTGTTTTAAAGTGACATTTTCGTGCTGTGAAACGTAAAAACATTAAAACGAAGTTCATTAAACACAACTAATAAAAGAACACAGTGAGAGTGCTAAAATATCGTGCGATAATTGTAGAAAAATCCCTTCAGAATTATAACCTCAAATTAAAAACGGTCATAGACAATAGACTTGTCTCAGCTTAGCAATACCAACATTACGCCATTGTGACAGTGGCAATAGTAGTGTTGTCACTCAAAAGAAATAAAAGCTGTCAACCAGTGCTACCACACAAGAAACGAAATTTCCCTAGTCATGGACAAGAACATGGAACTACTTCTAAACAAACTCGATGAGAAATTTAAAAATCAAACCGAACTTATTACATACTCCGTAACTAAGAGCGTCATGGAGGCTTTAGACGAGAAAATGAAAACTATCACTGAGGAAAATACTAAACTCAAGAACAAAATTTCAGAACTGGAATTTAAAATCCAAAGAGCAGAGATTGAAAAGAGAAAAAACAACCTCGTCTTTTTTGGAATCAATGAAAATATTAAATTAGAAACGGAGTTAGTGGATTATATCAAAGAAATAATTGTGAATATGGGAGTTCATATGGATAGCCAAGAAATTAGCAAAGTATATAGAATTGGGCAGAAAACTGATAATAAAAACCGTCCAGTGGTAGTCACCATCACAACTCAATGGAAAAAACATCTTATACTCAAAAATAAGCCTGATCTTCCACAAGGCGTCAACATAAAAGAGGACTACCCCAAAGAAATCCTAGACAAACGCAAACAACTGCAACCGCAAGTAGAAGAAGAAATAAAGAAAGGAAATATCGCCTATATAAAATACGACAAGCTCATTGTAAAGAAGCCGAAAGAAAATAGAGAGAAGAGGAAAAGAGAAACTTCCGACTCACCAAAGGCACCATTAGAAAAGAAAACCAACAAGAAAGCAATATTGAACAATCCATCATCCACACCACCCAAAACACATACCAGAGATATCTTAAGACCCAACATACTAAACTATGTAGAAGGAGCAAGCTCTGATCCACAAATAAATCTTTCAAAAAACTGAATATGCCCCAGGACCACCGGAACCATCATACACCAACAATGAATTATTTACACAAACTATCAAAAAATATCTTCCACCACGGCTGGTCCCCGCGGAAGACTTAGACCATCACCCTCTAACAAGAACAAAAAACAAAAGGAATGAGAACAAATTATACATAGCAACCCTAAATACCAGAACTTTACGAACACCAGAATCTTTATCGGAACTCGAAGAAGCATTGAAGGACCTAAAATGGGACATTTTGGGAATCAGTGAAATGAGAAGAACAGGAGAATGTATTGAAGAGCACCAGGACTTCGTGTTATTTAACAAAGGAGACACCGAAGGACAAGGAGGGGTCGGATTCATAGTTAAAAAGCACCTAAAAGAATACATAATAGAATTCATTGGAATTAGTGACCGAACTGCTATACTCAACATCAAATTACCTAGCTTCAAAAAAACATGGACAATTATCCAAGCCTATGCTCCCACGGAACAAGCAAAAGAACTTGAACATGAATCTTTTTACAATGAACTATCCCAAGCTATTATAAGTAATTACTCAAAAAACATAATTGTACTAATGGGAGATTTTAACGCTCAAGTGGGAATAAAACAATGTAAGGAAGAATATGTGTTAGGAAACTTTGGCTACGGCAAAAGAAGCAAAAATGGACAAAGGCTGGTTGAATTCTTATTAGAACACAATCTAACCCTCCTAAATAGCATTTTTAAGAAAAACATAAACAACAAGTGGACTTGGATCTCTCCAGGCGGGAATCATAGAAACGAAATAGACTATATTATAAGCAGCCACCCAAATCTATTTACGGACACAGCAGTTATATCAAAATTAAACTTTAATACCGACCACCGCATGGTAAGGGCGTCACTCAAGACTATACCACCCAAACAATCCAGAAAGTTTGCTATACATGACACACTCCCGACATACAGCACAGAACCCAACAAAAGAACGGAAAATTCCTTGTCATCACTCAACAGAGAACTATTAGAAACAGATGCAATAGATGTAAAAACAAGTTACAACAAATTACAAAACAACATTACATGTCAAAAAGAACAAAAACGACCACAACATAAATATAATTTAAGTAACTCAACACTACAACTTATAAATGATAGAAAGAGTTTACTTGACTGTAAAGTAAGGAAACAGAACATTCAAAAAATAACTGACTTAAGCAAAAAAATCAAAGAAGGTATAAAAAAGGACAGGAAAGTTAAAAGGTTGCAAACGCTAGAAAAACATATAGCAAGGACAGGAGGAACTAGGAAAGCTTTAAAGGAACTCCGAGAATCAAACCAATGGATCCCGAAATTGAAAAACAACCAAAAAAATGTAACAGACCGAAAGAACATAAATAGAATAGCTACAAAATTCTACCGCAATCTATATTCTAACCAAGACCCCAATACACATGTAAGTCAAGAAGCCCTAAATTATAATCTGCTCTTAGTGAACCCAGAACCTGACATATTACCCAGCGAAACTAGGAAAGCCATACTAAGCCAAAAGTTAGACAAAGCACCAGGTCCTGATAAAATCACAAACGAACTACTGAAAGGAACCATAGAAGAACTGGTCCCCATTCTAACTAAAATCTTCAACGGCATTCTGAGATCGGGACAGGTTCCAGAACAATGGGAGACATCCCACATCATTCTCATACATAAGAAAGGAGAAAGAGATGACATAGGGAACTACAGACCGATAAGTCTGATGTCTAACATATATAAAATCTTTTCCAAAATAATTTTGAACCGAATAAGCAACACACTCGATGAAAACCAACCGAAGGAACAAGCTGGCTTTAGAAAAAACTTCTCCACAATTGATCACATTCACACGGTCAAGCAAACTATGGAAAAATACAATGAGCACAACAAACCGCTATATATGGCTTTTATCGATTATTCTAAGGCATTTGACAGCATTAGCCACACAGCCATATGGGAAAGCTTACAGAACCAAGGAATCCCGACAGTGTACATAAATACCATTAAAAACATTTACTCTAACAGTAAGGCAAGAGTACAAATGGAAACCTTGGGTGAAACATTCCAAGTAAAAAGAGGCGTCAGACAGGGCGACCCGATGTCTCCAAAGCTGTTCTCCGCGGTGCTGGAAAACATATTTCGAAAGCTAATATGGGACCAACATGGATTAAATATAGATGGTAAAAAACTAAACCATCTTAGATTCGCTGACGATATTGTTTTATTTGAAGAACAACCAGGGAGCCTAGAAAAAATGATACAAGAACTAAATACAGAGAGCAAAAAAGTGGGCTTATCTATGAATATAAACAAAACGAAGCTATTAACGAATTCAAACAAATATGAAATAAAAATTAACAACCAACCCATTGAATATGTGGATGAATATATCTATTTAGGACAAATCATCTCACATACAGACACAACTACAAAAGAAATTAAAAGACGAATAGCTAACGGATGGAAGAGATATTGGTCACTGAAAGAGATCATGAAATCCACAGATCTGAGTACTGGTATCAAAAGGAAGGTCTTCAATACCTGCATTCTCCCATGTATTACATATGGGTGTGAAACTTGGGCTCTCACAAAACATCACAGAAACATGCTGGAACACTGCCAAAGAGCTATGGAACGAAGTATGATGGGTATTAAGAAACAAGATAGGATACGAAACACTGTCATAAGAAGTAAGACAAAAGTCACAGACATACTCACTAGAATAGATAGTTTGAAGTGGAGATGGACTGGGCACATGATACGGGATAAACAAGAAAAGTGGAGCAACATCATAACTGACTGGTACCCTAGAGATGGGAAAAGGAACAGAGGAAGACAAAGCAAGAGATGGGAAGACGAACTAAAATTAACAGCAGGCTCAAAATGGAGAAGGGTTGCAAGAGACAGAGTACAATGGAAATTGTTAGAGGAGGCCTTTGCCAAGAGGCACACTGAACTCAGAGATATTTTATAACTTAAAGATAAGAGTCAACCACAAAGTCAAAGAAACAGTTCAGGATAAGGGGCTTATTATTATTATTATTAATGAACAGATCGCCTCAAAACTGTATCGTTTGTGAGAACATTTTAACGCGGCCGGTACCGTTCAAACCTAAAATTCGTGGCGAGGACCCGAAAACAGCCGTTTATGGTGGGTTTCCATGACGTTTAAAGTAAGATTGTTTATTCTTATTCCAGTGTGGGTAAGAGACAAAGCTATACAGGTTGTCTAGCACTACCTCTCACCTGCACTGGAATAAGAATAAACGATCTTACTTTAAACGTCGTAGCAACCCACCTGCCCGCGCGTCACCTGCGGTGCCTACCGCGCGCCTGCTTCGAAACGTCTTCCAAGCGCGGCTTGCGTGGGTACATTCCTGCCAAAACTTGTGAAATGTTACGCCTTAATGACAAGTTAAAGATCTACAAGTTGTTTTGTGACAGTTGTTTTTTTTTTAAATAGAGTATACTGTCCCACTGCTGGGCAAAAGCCTCCCCCAACTGACAATTGTTATCAATAGTAATTATCTACCTAGTTTATTTGCCTGATTTATTACTTTGATTTAAACCTTCACTTTTTATGTTTAATTTAATGCAATTAATGTTTAATGAAATGAATACCAAATATAATTTAATTAATGTTTTAATTTAATGTAATTAATGAATAGCGTAATGAATGTTTAATGAAATTGTATATATGTATATTGTATAAGTTAGTCTATAATGTCTTTTGCTGTGCCCAACAAAGCGTGTGTTTTCTTTCAGTCAGTCAGCGACTACACGTATTAACAAAGCAAATTTACTTGTTACGACAGTTCTGCTGTGATCCTATGAGGAGTTCTGTTCCATATCTTCGAAGTTCATGATCAGATCATAACAATATTTCTATGGGACCAATCAAAAAAATAATTTTCGAAATCGATCCACAATTCCTCGAGATATCGGTAAACATACATAAAAAATAAATACATTCAGCCGAACATAGAACCTCCTCTTTTTCGAAGTCGGTTAAAATATTGTGTTGTCTATAGTACTACCAACCGTGGCCGTGAATGGTACGACGACCAATCAGAGCGCGAGAATTTGAATATTCATCACAGAAAGAGAAAACGCGCGGGATTTTTGGCGAGTCGTACCATTCTGGCGGGCTAGCAGTCGTGCATAATTTGTTCTTTGTAATTATTCCAAAACTAGATATTTATTTGCCAAGTATATTAAATTTGTTTTCTGTGTTGGAGAAATACAATAAGTACATACACAACTGTCTATTATTTTCACTCATTCTTTTCTACATTCTTAAAAGCCATAAACTCAAATAACTGTGGGATACATGATTCGGATGATATCACCCCATGAGAGATTTAACACAATACTTATTAATATAAAGATTACTTATTTAAATTTTATTTACAGTAAACTAGTTATTTCAATTCGTTTGATTGATCACCGGTCGTTGTGGCGACGCTTGGGGGAGGCATATGTCCAACAGTAGATGTCTTTCGGCTGATATGATGATGATGATGATTAATCACTAAAGAATTTTTTTTTTTTCATAAAATAATACAATATTAAAAGTTCGTTGTGGCGACGCTTGGGGGAGGCATATGTCCAACAGTGGATGTCTTTCGGCTGATATGATGATGATGATTGATCACTAAAGAATTATTCTTTTTTCATAACATAATACAACATTAAAAGTTACAACCCTATTGTTTTTATGAAGCGTATAACCGTTTTTTAATTAAAGACTACGATTTGACAATACGAATGTTGCATGTTTTTTCCATTTCATAAATAGTGAGGTACCGCAACCGGTACTGACCAAAAATCCGAAAAATAATCGTAAAAATCATAAAAATAATTTCATTTTAAATTTATGCAACTAATTATGGTCAGGTTTTGTATTTTTTTATATTAAATAATATTATCTATACTTATAATAAATTTGTAGAAGTGAAAATTCTGTACATTGAAAATATCAAAAAAATAAATGGCAGGGGGTGTTACTAGACCGACACCGAACACAAAAAGGTGATTAAATAAATTTTTGTCTGTCTGTCTATTTGCTCAGGCATCACGCAAAAACTACCGGTTCGATTAAGATGAAACTTGGTATAATTATTCTTTTAATATCCTGGGCACCACACTGAGTACTTTTATCCCGGAAAAGTATATAAAATAAAAACCAACTTAATTTTGTGGTTCGATCCCTAGACCCGATTACTGTACCAACCGCAAATAATAAGTTTGTCATAGGTTTTTTTTTCGATTGGAAAAATCATCCAATGACAACCTCCGCTCTTGTGCGGAGCGGGAAATAATATCAGACTCTTACTGACTAAAAAACCCATCCCGTTCCTTCAAACCTTCATACCGGAGCTCGAGCGCCCTTTCGGATAACCCTGGCCCCAGTAGGCTTCGACCCTGTTGGGCCCCTGCTGTTGTTGACAACTCCTTGATACGCGCGGGAATAGCGCCGTCGACGACTTGGGTTTGGTCTGGACAGTTACCGGACGGCCGGACAGCGAGCTACCCATTGCTCATTGTCCACAAGCCCGCGCCTACGGTGGCTGGAAATCGGGATCGGAATCCCGGCGGCGGCAAGAGCGCCGTTGCCTGATGCGGTCGGCCTCCTCCTTAGCGAGCATTACTGCTTCGCAGAAGTCGGCGACAGCCTGCCACTCCTCCTCGCTCCGGACCATGGCCTCAACCAAAGCCCGGCGCGAGAGGTCTCCGCCGCCGATCACCCCCACGAGGGCACGGCGATACTCCGCCCAAGCAGGGCACACTTCGACTGTGTGCTCCACCGTGTCCTCCGGGCGTTCCGCACAGTGGAGATACCCGGGCGTCACTTCCGCATGAATCCGGTGCAGCAACCTCCCGAACGAACCATATCCGGTGAGGACCTGCGTCTTACGGAAGGTAAGGACGCCGTGAGGTCTTTTCAGCCACGTCTCAAAGAGGGGAATTATCGCCATAATTGTGGCGTGCCCAGCACTGGGTTGCGATAGTCGCTGGCGCCATTTCACCATGAAAGTTTGTCGTAGGTTATGTCACCCGCAGTGGAGTTCGCTAAGGGGCGCTGCGCACGGCTAAGATCCATTATACTAATATTATAAATGGGAAAGTGTCTGTGTGTGTCTGTTTGTCCGTCTTTCACGGCAAAACGGAGCTACGAATCGACGTGATTTTTTAAGTGGAGATAGTTGAAGGGCTGGGGAGTGACATAGGCTACTTTTTGTCTCTTTCTAACCCCCCACAGTAAGGGGAACCGTGTTACCCCGAATTTAACGCGAGCGAAGCCGCGGGCAAAAGCTAGTTAATAAATAATAATATTGTAAAAATATATCTAAGTCCTCTTCGTGTACTATTTTCGTGCGGATCTCTTAAAAATTGTAGCAATAAAAACGAATTTTGTGTCGGTTTCTAACAATGCAGACATTTGTATTTATAGCTTGACGCAATGATGGACAACTTTTTTAATTCTAAAGCATAAACTGCGACTGTCTCGTCCCGCTCTTAGAAACGAGATATAAAATTGATAAATAATGAGATAGGTTGCAGTAAACAGAAATGTTGGTGGGTTAAAGCCACTGCCTAAACTCTCCTTAGTCATACAGCACATTTGCCCTTTTCAGTCGATTGATTGGGTTTCGTATTAGAAGCATGCTTGCCAATGGGTTCGATGGAGCTTTAATCGTTTAGCGTAGTTGTATTTTGACTTCTTCAATACAGTCTTCATATACACCGTTAAATTTTAATCGTTTTAATCTCGTGGAGGATCGATCCGGTAGATGAAACACTATCGATTTGTAAAGATAAAATTAAAAAATAAAGTACCTTTTTTCAAAACTCGTATTAATTTACGCATGTACGAAATTTTTAAGAAAACGTCAGCTGAGCGAGTCCAATGACCTGTAGATAGTTTGTACGCAACGCTGACTACGAACCACCATGGACAGACACCAGAAACGACCTGTTGCGTTATAGGCGATTATCACACTGCCACGCAACACGCTGCATGTTGCGTGTCAAGGCACCTACGCGCGTACTTACCTCCTACACCTACGCGGGTAAATGACTTAATTGATCAATTAAGAAGCGACATAAACGATCGTGATCAGGAGCTGCTCGCCAACGACCTCCAAATCTCAAATATCCCAGAGGCAAGTGGAGAAAATCCCACCCACACCGTTTTGTTGGTTGCTGCGAAGCTTGGCGTCGCGATCGAGGCGCGCGACATAGTGAGCGCAGAGCGAGTCGGAGGTAGGCGCATCAACGCGACGCAAACGGAGGCGCCGGTGGAGACCCGTCCTCGCTTCCTCGTCGTGCGCCTCGCGCGCCGCGACCTGCGGGACGAGCTGCTGCAGGGGGCACGGGTGCGGCGCGGCATGACTACTGCTGACCTCGGTTTGTCTGGATCTGCGAAGCGCATCTACGTGAACGAGCGCCTGACGAAAAGAAACAGAGAGTTGTTTCGGTGCGCTCGTGAGGCGGGCAGTCGCCTGGGCTGGCAATATGTGTGGTCGAAGCGGGGCCGTATTCTTGCCCGGTGCAAGCCGGGGGACCTCACTTACCATATTCGCTGTGATGCTGACGTGCAGCGCATTTTCGGAGCGGCACCTAGTAACCATGGCAACGGTGCGCTTTAAAAATTTTACTTTTTACCCGACTCTGCGAACGCAAAGATGGGGTTATGTTATTTTGTTTGTGTTTGAGTTAATTTTCTTTTTTATTCTTGATGTTTTTTTGAAAGTGCTAATTTCTAAAGCCAAGCAATTATTTATTATTATGTTAATTTTAAAGTTTATCTTACAGATTTTGAAAATCAATTTTGCTGTATTGAGTCTCGCTACGTCAAATATTTCGTCTTTGTTTTTGTTTTCTTTTTACAGTAGTTGTCTATCTTGTTTGTTAGTAGTAGGTATATGTCTCACGGCACAATTTACATTATATATTACATTACACTACATTATATATATTACATATTTACATTATATATTATTTTACACTACATATATTTTCACACGTCCAATTTTAACTAAACTTTACACCATTGACATAATATTATTTACAATGCGACAAAATCTAATGCTAATATTTTATGGAATTATCGAATATTATGTTCTACTATTATGCTATTATAATGATGACTAAAAGAGACAAGTTTTTGAAGGTTGGCTTTCTAAATGCCGGATCGCTGGGCACGGGTCATGACGACCTGATTAGCGTGGTCGACAGGCATTGTTTCGACGTATTAGCTATTAACGAGACGTGGTTACGCCCAGGAGAGCAAGACCGCGCTCCCGTGGTGACGGGCTATCGACTGCGTCACACGCCGCGGCCGGCGAGCGTTCGCTCGGGTAGAGGTGGGGGTGTAGGCTTTTATCTCCGGCGTGGACTGAGCGCGCGTATTTGTTCTGCTGCGATCGATCCCAGGTTCGAATCAGTTGAGCAAATGTGGCTGACGCTCACTATAAACGGTAAAAAAATTGCTATTGGTACGGCCTACCGTCCGCCTTGGCTTGATCTCGTTCTTTTTCTGGATGCTATAACCGACTATCTAAGCTCATTAGGACATTGTGACAATTACATATTACTCGGTGACTTTAATGTTAACTTGCTGGACACGAGTGGGATAAAAACAGGGAAAATTAATGAGTTTCTGCATAGCCTCAGCCTTGCTCAACTGGTCACAACCCCGACACACTTTACGGCTACCAGTGAAACTCTCATCGATTTAATATGTACTGACTTGGTAGCCAGATATACGGCAGTTGAACCTTTTGGTTCCATCAATGGCCATTCCGTTATAATGTCAGAATTTAACGTGAAGCGAGACAAGTTTAAGCCATACGTTGTTAGAATTAGGCCTCTTAGAGACATTTGCTTAGACAGCTTCAATAAAGATTTAGAGCTTTTATGTCTTGAAAATGTCTCTACGTTTGAAAATGTAAATGACATGGTCTATTTTTTTAACTATCACATTACTGTCTTGTTTGACGTTCATGCACCAGTCAAGACATGTACAATTAAAGAAAAGTCGTACCCTTGGCTTACTGACACTATTAAGTTAATGATGCGATTACGGGACAATGCACTAACTGACTACCGAAAAACAAAATCAAATTCAAAACGCGAATACTACAAACAATTAAAAGCCTTGGTAGTAAGATCCTTGTACAATGAAAGAATGGCATATTACAAGCATAATATAAATAATCAAATTAAGAACCTTAAAATACTATGGAAAAATATAAAATCCACGCTATTGACTACAAACTCTAGACAAGACCTTCCGTCGCATTTTGCAGATCCAGACCAAATTAATGCCAGTTTTTTGACAGTGCCTGGTAGCGCCGTGGCAAATGTATCACTGTTAAATTATTATAATGAACAAAAACACGGTGGGGCAACATTTTCAGTCAATCCGGTGGAGCAGTCTGACATCTCTCGAATCATAACCAACCTTAAAAGTAATGCTGAAGGCTCAGATAGCATCACCCTGGACATGATTGTCATGACTTTGCCACACACGTTAAAGGCTATTACGGATATGGTAAACTGCTCCATATCGACTTCAACTTTCCCCGAAGAATGGAAGATTGCTTCTGTTAGGCCATTGCCTAAAATTCCAAACCCGGTTGAGTTGAAAGATTTGCGACCTGTTAGCATCTTGCCATGTCTGTCGAAGGTACTGGAGAAGGTAGTCGCCAACCAATTAACAGCTTTTTTGGAGCAGAACAACATATTACCAGACTTACAATCAGGTTTCAGACAGTAGCGAAGTACCGCTACTGCTTTACTGGATGTCACTGATAATGTGTTGTCTGCCCAAGATAAGGGAATGTGTACGTGTCTGGTCTTACTCGATTTTTCCCGTGCATTTGACACAATAAATATACCATTGTTACTGTCAAAGTTGATTTATTACGGTTTTGACTCTGACGCTGTTCAATGGTTCCGTAGCTACCTTAGTAATAGGAAGCAATTTGTAGATTTACGCTTGGGAGATGGCACCACTCTAAAATCAGCTTTAAGCGCTATACAGAGAGGAGTCCCACAAGGCTCTATATTAGGTCCAATTATATTTATTTTATATTGCGCAGATATAATTAAATGTCTTCATAAAAGCAAATACCATATATACGCCGATGACGTCCAACTTTATGTATCATTTTACCCCGACGAGTATGATACTGCCATAAAAGACCTAAACGACGATCTTCGCAGAATTGCCGCCTGGTCCGAGGATAATTGTTTGTCGCTAAACCCAAATAAAACCAAATTTATGGTACTTGGCTCTAAACAACAGCTGGCTAAGCTACCCTCAACGTTTACCCTCGAACTTATGGGCAAGCCGATAGACAGAGTCTATGAAGCGAGGAACCTTGGTCTCATTATGGACAAAGACCTTCGTTATGAAAAGCATGTTGCAGACTCGGTAAGAAACTGTTTTTATCGCCTAAGAGTACTTTATAAAATGAGGCCTTACCTAACTGAAACACTTAGAGAGCAGCTCGTCAAAAGTCTGATTTTGTCTAGGCTGAATTATGCAGACACGGTATACGGCCCACGCCTGCTAGCTCGTACAGACCGACTCATTCAAAGGGTGCAAAACGCCTGCGCACGCTTTTGTTATAAAATTCCTCCTAGAAGCCACGTAGCACCATTCCTAAACAAGCATTTTACCCTCAAAATGAAGTCGAGACGTAAGCTTCACTTGGCCTGCCTTCTATTCGGTGTGATTAAATTTCAGAAACCAGACTACCTATACAATAAACTGAGTTGGATCGCGAGCAAGCGAGAATGCGGAAGAAGGCAATGTTCACAGCAACTCTCATCACATCCCCATAGTACTGCATCATTTAGAGGCAGTTTCCGTTATTCAGCAATGAAAGTGTGGAACAACATCCCTCCGCCTATTAGAGTTATTAAAACGATAAGTACTTTTAGAAGACGTTTACGGCAATATTTGATTGATGCGCAGCGGAAACTAGATCTGACCAATTTAAACGTTTCACTAATATGATAAGTATGCTAATTGATTCAGTTAACCATCTTCGGTTTGTAGGTATCCATGGGATGTGTTGCACAATAATACAAAGGATTATACGTAGCTACAATGTGTGTGTGCGGGTGAGTGAGATTTCTTGAGCACCGGTGTCACTCTCAGCTGCCTTGTTTTTCCTGTGTCGGCGCCTGCCTAGCCGTTCATCCTCCTTATTGCAATTAACATTCTTTTTGGTGGTATGATTGAATCATTATGACCCGCACCTGCAAAAGGAAAAATCATACATATACTAATTTAGTAATGAATTTTTATTTTTTTATTTTATTTTTATTTTTTTACTTTTTACTTATAACAATATCTTTCTATATTTTCACTTTACAGACGTGACGTTAAACTGCACACACATACACAGATTGATTTTATTATGATTATTATTTATTTATTTTCAAATACCCGTAGTCGACTTGCTTTTCTTTTAACACATTTTTTCGCTGGTTTACAACTCGTCTACCGCGCTCAGATGCTAATAGCATAATGGGTTATGTAACGTGCGCTGTACTGATGCGGTGGCTCGAGACCATGTACGCTTGGACCTATTTAAAGTTTTATTTAATTGGGTACTGATTAAATACTCAAACAACTTACACTGAACATTTACGACGTATAATTTTGTACACATAAAAATATACATATATACACATATATATATACACATAAATATACTTTTACATATTTCAAAAACCGATTTTCATCCGTTACTCACCTACACTCAAAGGTTCAGTTGAAAACCAGCGTTAGGCAACTGCCACGGTTGTCTGACAGAATGCTGAACTGAACCTATTTGGCACTACCGTGAGACATATTATTGCTGATAGTTTTTATTTAATTTTTTTTATATTCTTTTTTTTTTAAGTTTTATTTAAGCTATTAATTTATATTAATGTTTTAATACTTGTTATGTTCATTGTGTGCCAAATAAACATGTTTTCTTTCTTTCTTTCTTTCTTTCTTTCTTCTTTCTTTCTTACTTGCGGGAGTGCAGATCTGCATCATCGTGCTGGTTTTTTACGCACTCGCAGGCTGCGGGTGACCACAGCTCGCGCGATTCTACTAGTTCCTCGCCATTGCAGCGGGAGCCGCAAACAACCGCGCACACCACGGCCATCAAACGCGTCGTAAAATGTGCATGAATTTTATATATATATATCTTTAGAATTCTACAGAACACAGACATGGGTTAAAACCGCTTCGTGAGTTCTTAGCCTAAGTAAAAGGCCGAGTGTTCAAAAATATGGTAATATTTTTAATTATTTTAGTTTTCAATTCATATTAGACTCTACTATAAATAAACACTACGGTATCTTTGTCCAGTTTTCCATAAAGGTTCTATTGTTAAAAAACCGGTATGAAAAATCGAATTTGGAGACATCACTTTTACTAAAAATCTGGCAACATATTTCTAGAATTTGACATTTGCACTTGTTAAATCATCGTCTTTAATGAAAAAATGAACTTTAATAGGTATTTATTTTATAAACTAGGCTTAGTTTCCATACTGTTCCATGGTGCGCGTGTCCAATGCGTTACGTCAATGTGTATGTTGTGTTCAGTGTTGGTGAATATGTGTGTTGTGAGCTTGGAAATATATAAATATATATGAATGTATATAAATAGACATAAACGGCGCAAATACTGTAACTTTATTGGTAATTACAGTTTTGAGCCGTTTGGGGTCGAAACGCTTGGGTCATGGGGTCCGAATGCGCGTCTCCTTTTTAAGGAAATTTCTCGCCGACTGATCGACACCTTGCGTGACCAGAGGGCTGGCTCGTTCTTCGCTCAAAGAATTAGCATTGCCATTCAACGTGGTAATGCTGCCAGTCTTCTGGGCACATTCCCGGATGACAGCGATGTGGAGGAGTACTTCGACGCCTGAGTGCACTTTGTGTTTTTGTATTTTATTTATATACGTTAGGTATTTATTTAGGTTTTAGTATAAATAGTTTAAGTTTGTTTGTTTATGTAGAGTAACGAATTATTTATAATAAATTCTTGTTGAATAAAAAAAAAAAAAAAAAAATAGACATAATAGATGTAGGTGAATATATATTTATTGTGTACGTGTTGTGTAAACAGTGTAAATATATGTGAGTCACCCACACCGCTTCCGATTCTAAATGCAGTTCCGATACCGGTTGTGATACCGGTTCTGGCGCCGGTTCCAATACCGGTGCCTAAACCGGTTTCGATACCGGTTCTAGTACTCCGGACGTCTGCTGCCGCTGAGGAACGTATATATAGCGCTGTCAACCGAAGTCTATGTTTTCTATAGAGCCCAGAGAAGTCGGTGCAAGTGATATGACGCGTCACAAGTTCACAAGAGGCTATCCATAAATTACGTCACATGTTAAGGTGGAGGTAGGGGGTCGACGAATTGTGAAATTGTGTGACAAGGGGGTGGGAGTCCGTGGGAGTGGTCCTAAATTTCGTGACGTCACATTTCAAAATCTATTATAATCTAAGTGTTAAAACACGAACTTTAAACTATTACTTTACGAAAACCTCAAAAACTATTCAATCGTTTCTTATTTGGTTAATTTCTTTAATTAATATAATTAATCGTTTTTTGTTTTGTTAATTGTTTAATTTGATGTTAATTTTATTAAAAAATAATTTAAATGGAAATAAAACTGATTTCTGAGCCGGTGTTTTCATTCAACAATTTCTAATATAAATTTGCAAAATATGTGACGTCACACTAGGGAGGGGGGAGTCTCACAAATGTGACCAGCTGTGACAAGAACGGGGGAGGGGGAAAAACCTGAAATTCGTGTGACGTAATTTATGGATGACCCTCAACCTCTTCTTCTTAGCCGACTTCAGAAAGAAGGAGGGTCTATGTTCGGCTGCATGTATTTTTAACTTATTTTTATGTAGGTATGTTCACCGATTTCTCGGTTAATTCTGGACCCATTCTGATTTTTTTTTTTAATGAAAGGGAATCTTTTATGTTTCCCAATGTGTAGTTATGTTTGTTGAAGAAGTAGCATCGTCTACCACCGTCACTGCTGCAGGCGCGACGCGCTCACTTTGCGCGTGAGAGGAGACTGCCCCTCAGCGAGCCACCGCCCATCACCACGGTTGCATTAAGGCTTATAGTCCCTTGAACCATCTGGCCAAAATTATGTGGACGCACCTCTCTCACCCGCCTAGACGGCAGTACGCAAATCTGTGCATTTATTTGCATACATATTATAGATAATTACACCCAGACAAAGAACAAATGATCATGCTCATCACATAAACATTTGTCCTGGGTGGGGATTGAATCCACGACCTCCGGCATAGCAGTCAGGGCCACTAACCACTAGACCAACAGGCCTGTTAATAATTTTTAATTTTATTCGCGAATGTGAGAAATCTAACATTCGTTACATCACTAATACGAACAATAATGCATATCAATAAAAACAATTTGACAATATGTATTAAAAAACCTGACTGCAAGAGAAGATTAAAAACCGGCCAAGTGCGAGTCGGACTCGCCCATGAAGGGTTCCGTAGCAGCAAGTAACATAATATAAAAGCTCTTGTAATGTGTTGTAACTTTGATCGATGTTTTAATAATAGTGTATTTTTTTCGATTTATGACGCATTAAAAAAAAACTACTTACTAGATTTCGTTCAAACCAATTTTCGTTGGCAGTTTTTATAGTAATGTACATCATATATTTTTTTTAGTTTTATCATTCTCTTATTTTAGAAGTTAGAGGGGGGGGGGACACACATTTTACCACTTTGGAAGTGTCTCTCGCGCAAACTATTCAGTTTAGAAAAAAATGATATTAGAAACCTCAGTATCATTTTTGAAGACCTATCCATAGATACCCCACACGCATGGGTTTGATGAAAAAAAAATTTTTGAGTTTCAGTTCTAAGTATGGGGACCCCCAAAATTTATTGCTTTTTTTCTATTTTTGTATGAAAATCTTAATGCGGTTCACAGAATACATCTACTCACAAAGTTTCAACAGTATAGCTCTTATAGTTTCGGAAAAAAGTGGCTGTGACATACGGACGGACAGACGGACAGACGGACAGACAGACAGACAGACAGACAGACAGACAGACAGACAGACAGACAGACAGACAGACAGACAGACAGACAGACAGACAGACAGACAGACAGACAGACAGACATGACGAATCTATAAGGGTTCCGTTTTTTGCCATTTGGCTACGGAACCCTAAAAAGCACCAAACAAGTCACTCTTCAAGCAGTTAGATGCAGTTGCGGGGTTACCATGACGTTCAAAGTAAGATTGTTTTAATCTTGTTTCCGTGTGGGTTAGAGATGGCGCTAGACAACCTGTATAGCTCTGTCTCTTACCCCCTCTGAAACAAGATTAAAACAATCTTACTTTAGACTTCATGGTCTAGGTCCTGGTGGCATTTGTTTTAATTTAATCGCAGCTTTTTGAATACTGTTTTTAAGGTTCCGTAGCCAAATGGCAAAAAACGGAACCCTTATAGATTCGTCATGTCTGTCTGTCTGTCTGTCTGTCCGTCCGTATGTCACAGCTACTTTTTTCCGAAACTGTAAGAGCTATACTGTTGAAACTTTGTAAGTAGATGTATTCTGTGAACCGCATTAAGATTTTTACACAAAAATAGAAAAAAAGCAATAAATTTTGGGGGTCCCCATACTTAGAACTGAAACTCAAAAATTTTATTTTCATCAAACCCATACGTGTGGGGTATCTATGGATAGGTCTTCAAAAATGATACTGAGGTTTCTAACATCATTTTTTTCTAAACTGAATAGTTTGCGCGAGAGACACTTCCAAAGTGGTAAAATGTGTGTCCTCCCCCCTCTAACTTCTAAAATAAGAGAATGATAAAACTAAAAAAAATATATGATGTACATTATTAGCGTTGGAATCTGTGGGATCGGAGTATGCACATTGTATCATCATGGGCGATTTTAACACAGACCTTACCCATCCAACTCCTCGTTCCCGTAAACTCCTACATATCATCGAGTCCGCGAGTCTCCATGTCCTTCCACTGCAGCCTACTCATTTCAATATCTCAGGTGAAGACACGTGGCTTGACTTAATTCTGACTTCCACTCCCTCCCTTGCTTCCTCACATGGTCAGTTTCCAGCACCTGGTTTTTCCCATCATGACCTAATTTTCATCTCATATATCCTAAAACCACCTAAACTTCCCCCTAAAGTCTTGAGCATGCGTTGTTTTGCTCGCATGGATGTTGAGAAACTTCGACAGGATGCGTCGCAACTCGATTGGGAACACCTTGCAATGGCAACATCTGTGGACGATAAGCTGCATATTTTTAATCAGACGGTCCTTGCCCTCTATGATAGACACGCTCCTGTCATGAGTGTGAAGCTTAAGCGTCCACCCGCCCCGTGGATGACGACAGGAATTCGCATGGCGATGAGGCGCAGGGATCGTGCCTTTCGAAAATTCAAAAAGGATCGTAGTGTCGAAAATAGAGACCTTTTTAGGACTGCAAGAAATCGGTGTAATCAGATGATACGCAACGCTAAACGCCGCCATATTCTTGAAAACATATCTTCTTCTTCTCCTGCTGATATCTGGAAATTCCTCGGAACTCTCGGTATCGGCAGACCACGTCATGTGGATCTTCCTAAGACTATCGCACTGGATGATATCAACCGTCACTTCACTACCACCTGTCATTTGGATTCGCAAATGCTGTCTCAGACGGTTGATTTCATTACTAGCCTACCAAGTCCTATCATTGAAGCGTTCCGCTTTTCCCCGGCCACCTTGGACGAAGTCAAAAAGATTATCCTATCCATAAAGTCCAAGGCTGTGGGTCATGACGACATTAGTCGTTACATGATTACCTTAATCCTCGAATTTCTTCTTCCTCCGATTACCCATATAATAAATTTTTCCCTTGATTCCGGACAATTCCCATCCCTGTGGCGTATGGCTTACGTGCGTCCACTTCCTAAAATCTCTAATCCCTCTCTGCCTAACCATTTCCGCCCAATTTCTATTCTTCCTTTCCTGTCCAAAGTACTTGAGGCCTGCGTCCATAAGCAGTTATCAGGATTTGTTCACCGTAACAACCTTGTTAGCTCATTTCAATCTGGATTCAGGCCTGGTCATAGTACCTCCTCTGCTCTCCTTAAAGTGACTGGTGACATTAGGGAAGCTATGGAGGAAACCAAGGTTACCGTTTTGGTTTTAATAGATTTCTCAAATGCCTTTAATGCTGTCAGTCACGATATTCTCCTATCTATCCTTTCCCATCTTATGGTTTCGTCCGAGGCGCTGGAATGGTTCTCTTCTTATCTTCGGGGACGTCAGCAGTCGGTTCGCGTTGACGAGAATTCGTCGAGTTGGCGTGATCTAGAATCTGGTGTTCCACAAGGCGGTATTCTTTCTCCCTTGCTATTCTCCATCTTCATAAATTTTATAACTCTCTGTCTTCGGTGTTCGTATCATCTTTATGCCGATGATCTACAATTATATGCGGCTGCGCGGGTGGAGAGTTTGTCAGACGCTGTAGAGGATGTAAACCGAGATTTGGAAGCTATCAGGGATTGGTCTGATCGCTTTGGGGTGTCCGTAAACCCCGCAAAGTGTCAGGCTATTATTATTGGTAGCCCGCGTATGATGGGTAGAGTGGTGGTTAACTCTCTTCCTCTAGTTGTTTTTAACGGTGCCGTCATCCCCATCAATCCTAGCGTAAAGGATCTCGGTTTGCATCTTGACTCGACGCTTGGCTGGCAAAGTCAAGTTTCAAGTGTCTGCCAAAGAGTCAACGGGACTTTGCGGTATCTGTATCGTCTGAGGAACTTTCTGCCTGCGAAGACAAAGACAATGCTTGTGCAGACTTTAATTTTCCCTATAATCGACTATGGTGACGTGTGCTACTTTGACCTGAATACGGTGTTGCTAGACAAGCTTGACAGACTCCTCAACAACTGCATCCGGTTTATATTTAATTTGAGGAAATATGAGCATATTTCAAGTTACAGAACTGAACTTAAATGGATGCCTATACGCCAGAGAAGAAGTTTGCGCGCATTGACTACACTTTTCTCTCTGCTGAATTCTCCCACCCCTCCTTCTTATCTTATATCAAACTTTCAATTTCTATGTTCTTCCCATGCCAAGAATCTGCGTTCTTCCAACAACCTTCTTCTGCTTTGTCCTTCTCATTCTTCTGATTTTGTCCATTCTTCCTTTCACATACAGTCCATTCTTCTGTGGAATGCGCTTCCTCTTGAAATCAGGACGGCCACCAGTCGGTATGCATTTAAGCGGAAGTTGCGGCTTCATTTTCAACACAAATAGCGGAGTAGTCTCAAAAATCCTTTCGTTACCTTATATAAATTATATATATTTGTATATATGTAGGTTTATATTATATTGAATATTTAAGTATGTTTATTATATAAATATTTGTACACTTGTTTTCTTATCAAACTATTCTTTTTTTTATGCACCTGCCATGTTTTCTCTTCACCACCCTAGGTTGACTGGTAGAGAATGCCTAAGGCATTAAGTCCGCCTTTGTACCTTTGTGTTGCATGAAGTTGTAATAAATAAATAAATAAATAAATAAATTACTATAAAAACTGCCAGAAAATTGGTTTGAACGAAATCTAGTTAGTAGTTTTTTTTTAATGCGTCATAAATCGAAAAAAATACACTATTATTAAAACATCGATCAAAGTTACAACACATAACAAGAACTTTTATATGATGTTACTTGCTGCTACGGAACCCTTCATGGGCGAGTCCGACTCGCACTTGGCCGGTTTTTTTTATATTGTTGTAATGTACATTTCCAAAATAAATTATTCATTTTTGAAATCGTTTTCTCGAGCTCATGTTTTGATATCCCATAAGTGATATCACAACTCTCAAAACTCACAGACAACATAATCAAAGCATACCACAAAAACTGTCAACTAAGCTCCCCACACACCAAAGGAAAGGGAAACCCTTGGTGGAATGCAGAGCTTGGCAAACTCAGAAATACATTACGCAAACATTTTAACAGTGCCAAAAACTCAAGACTCCTAGAAGACTGGGAGCAATACAAAGAAATTTACAGATATAAGAAAGCAGTTAGGACCGCCAGGAACTCCACCTGGCGCAAATTCTGTGATAGCATTGAATCAAATACCGAAGCAGTACGGGTCAGGAAATTCCTGTCAATTGACCAGGAACGTACCCTTGGTGCGCTGAAAAAACCAGACAATATCTACAAACAAACAGACCATGAGACCAGTAAGGTCCTTCTAGAAACGCACTTCGTGGACTGCAACGTACTTGAGGACAGGACGTGGTCTAGCGTACAGGAACAAATCCCATATGATTACTGGTCCAGAGCTCATAACATAGTGACTGAAGACCGAATTAAATGGGCCATTAGGACCTTCTAACCGTACAAGTCACCAAGACTAGACGGTGTCTTTCCGGCGCTACTGCAGTGGGGAGAACACTCCCTGGTGCCGTAGCTGCTGATGATATACCGAGCTTGCATAGCACACAGATATGTACCACATACATGGCGTGAGGTGAAAGTCATTTTTATCCCGAAACCCGGAAAAACTGACTATACTCAACCCAAGGCATAGACCCATAAGCCTTACATCTTTCCTACTGAAAACCCTAGAGAGACTCTGCGAAAGACACCCATCCGAGACGGACCCCTCTTGGTGAAACCGCTTCACAAGCAGCAATATGCCTACTCCACGGGTAAATCAACAGAATCTGCACTACATAGCGTGATCTCAAAGATCGAATGTACAATAAATCACAAAGGCTCCTCACTAGCAGTCTTCATAGACATTGAAGGAGCCTTCGATAAGACTATGTTCCGAAGTATCAGCACAGCACTCAAAAGTCACGGTGTTGACCCAACCCTGAGTGGCTAGATTACAAATATGGTCAGATTTAGAGCAGTACAAGTAAATATAAATAACACCACAAGAGCCATAGTGGCGAAGGGTTGCCCCCAAGGGGGAGTCCTTTCGCCTTTACTGTGCTACTTATTTGCAGATGACCTCGTTAAAAGACTCAACACAAAAGTTTATTTCGCCGTAGGATACGCCGACGATATAACCATTATAATAAATGGCACCCACGAAAATACACTATGCAACCTTATGCGACAGGCCTTGAAAATAGTAGAAGATTGGTGTAAGGAATACCAATGACAGTGAACCCCACTAAAACTGAACTGGTTCTCTTCACCAAAAAAAGGAAATTGGCAGCACTACATCTGCCACGTTTCTTTGGAACTACCCTTAGCCTATCAACTGAAGTCAAGTTTCTAGGCGTTTACCTGGACAAACAGCTGAATTGGGCAAAACACACCGAGTACATCACCAAAAAAGCCAGTATATCCATGTGGCAGTGTAAACGCATGTTAGGCCGTAGCTGGGGCATAGCCCCAAAGGTCACCCACTGGCTATATACAACTGTTAACAGGCCAATAATCACATCTGAACACAGCCTAAAAAGACCTTGAAAAACTGCGATCAGAAGCAGCTTGAGAACCACGCCCACGGCTGCCCTGCAGGCGATGCTGGGACTGCGTCCACTGCATCTAATAGTGTAGGAGGAGGCAGGCTCAGCGTTTCGGGCACCCTGGCTAAAGACTCCAGAAGCAAACACATACGCATAATGGAAGACGCTATTAAACGACAGCCCCTGATGGCAGCACCTAACGACAAAGCTCCAAAGTCGTATCATTTGCAAAACCATTTCAATATTTAATTAACAGAGGAACACGACTACTCAGGCCCAGCAGAACTGAGAGTCTACACGGACGGATCAAAGACAGATACTGGCACGGGCTTTGGAGTCTTCTCCAATGACCTCAATATCAGAATATCCGGAACGCAATTGTGCCAGTCCCCTTTGGTCAGCTGCATGGTTGGCTACGTGAACACACGTATATACAAGCGGCGCGCTGGTGGTCCTCGACACCGGGATGCAGGCAGGCCAAGGAGGCCTTACCACACCTCAATAAAGCCCTCACCAAAAAACTGTTAAGATTGAATAGAGGCGGTCTGCGCCTGGTGACGGGGACCATTACCGGACACTGCACACTGAATAAGCACCTCCACACAATTGGCACAACAGTCCCAGTCCCCTGTGCAGAGCATGCTTGAGGGGAAGGAGACAATTGCGCATGTACTCCTAAACTGCACAGATGTCACTGAAATAAGCACACAAACCTTAGGATCCCTGAATTCCCTTATAGATGCCCTGAAAAACCTGAGAGGCCTAAATAGTCATTTCGAATGAGAAATGATCTTATCCCAAAACCTAATAATGATTTTCAAATATCCATTCATCGATAAATTTTTCTAGAAGCCAGTCTCTAGAGTGTCACAAAGGAATAAAGATGGGCTAATATACATACAGCCCTTTCTTGCATCGGGCAGTAGGGTAAAACGGGGAATAGCTCACAGCACGTCATGGGAGAAGTAGTAGTGGTCGAAACACTGCCACGCACTGCCAAATATTTGCACGCCACACGTGGCAGAATGTGATGAGACTATTAATTTATTTCAAGACCATAATTATGTACCATATTCTGACTAAATAAATGATTTGATTTGATTTGACGAATTGACGAAGTTAACGGGGAATACTTGCATAGGCACAGCCTTGTAACCACGATTAATGTCTATCAGCAACTTGCTTCGAAGTACTCTCTTGTGGAACCGTATTGTTTTGAAAGGAAGATTCGGCCCCGGTAGTAAAGGCAACGAAGGAACAGGAGTGGGTTTTTAGATAGTAAAAGTCTGACACTATATTCCGCTCCGCCCAAGAGCGGGGAATGATTTTCCCACCTAAAAAAAAGTGGTATATAGGCAGACTTAATGCCACAATAAGGCATTTTCCATCAGATCCTTTGGGTTAGAAAAAAACTACACTGTGGTAGGTGTGCTCAATAAATAACTTTGCTACTTTCCGCCTAGCTGTTGCCCTACGCTTAAGCGCTCTTGACTGTTCTTCTCATGTGTTCTCATGTGTGTGTGTTCTTTCCCACTGTGGCAAACTTGTCAACAGCCTTGGTCACCGCGGCCTGTCATGCAGTCCAAGCGCGGGACGCATAGTGCAACACGCGAATATTAACGACATCATCCTACGAGCGCTTGTCACCGTTGGCGTTTCGGCCGTTTTGGAACCTCATGGCCTGGCACGCGACGATGGTAAGAGACCGGATGGTATGTCTTTATTTACGTGGAAAATGGGTAGGCCTTTAGTGTAAGACGTTACCTGTTTCGACAATCTTGCGTCATCCCATCTTCCTAGCTCATCGTGCAGTGCTGGTTCTGCCACTGCGGCTGCATAGAACCTCAAGCGAAGCCCATTTGGGGTTGAAACTTTTGGGCCGTGGGGTCCGAATGCAATACGATTTTTAAAGAATTATGCAAACGCTTAGTTGACACTTCGTGTGACCCAAGGACTGGCGGTTACCTCGGATAGAGATTAGCTATTGTCATACAACGTGGCTATGCCGCCAGTCTTTTAGGCATGCTTCCAGTCGATAGCGATGTGGAGGAGTTTTTTGACGTCATATTTTAGCTTGGAGTCTTTAGTGTACCTATATGTTACGCTCAAAGATCGAAACCGCTCAGTGAGCGGAAAAATAGCTCACAACGCGGTGTGGTCACAGTAAAACATCCACATGACGAAATTCGTGTTATGGCTCTAATGAAAACGCGCACGACGCGTTGTGGCAATCACAGAAAGACCAAATAGCGAAATTCGTGTCGTGGCTGACATGCTATTCGATCTCAACACGTTGTGGCAATGAAGAAAAGCCATGTCGCGTATGGAATATTATTTGATTACGATGCACACTACTTTCCGATATGGATGCTACTAGGCCTAGGCTGGAAACGTTTTGGTAGATGTCCTTAGGAAATATTTTTTATTTTATAAAATCACTGCATGTGTTTGTCATTATTAAATATGTTATATAATTATATAAATTAAAATAAAACGATATTTGTTATTTATTGAGATTACTTTATATTAAAAAAATCAACGTATTAAGTAATAAATTACTGAACACAAAATATTAATCATTTGTAAATTAATTATAATTCACTTAAAATAATTAATTTACTGTAATTATAGTTTTTAGTTGTGTATGTAATAAGTTAAATTGATTTAAAGTTAATAAATGTATAGAATGACAAAAAAAAAAATAGATAATAAATTGTAGTTTCCGTAAAAAAAAAAAAATTAGGGATTTTAATATTTTTATCACAATTTAAAATTCTTTAAAGTTATAAAAATATTTAACACAAACAATGTTTATTGATCACGAATAAACAACAACAATGTGCTCAAATTAATTACTTATATTAGATATTACTATAATTGTGAAAAATAAGTATTTGTGAAAAATAATTATATCTTTTTTGTGAAAAATAAGTATATCTTACGTCATGATATGGTTAAAAGAATGAATGCTCAGAACCCGTCTTGGCTTTTCTTCATTGCCACAACGCGTTGCGATCGAATAGCATATCAGCCACGACACGAATTTCGCTATTTGGTCTTTCTGTGATTGCCACAACGCGTCGTGTGCGTTTTCATTAGAGCCATAACACGAATTTCGCCATGTGGATGTTTTACTGTGACCACAACGCGTTGTGAGCTATTTTTCCGCTCACTGAGCATTTTCGATCTTTGAGCGTAACATATATACGGAAAACTCCCACCAAAGACTCACCACCAAAGATTGCATCGCTACTTACCATCAGGTGGGATCGCAGTCAAGCACTAGTTTATCTTAATTAAAAAAAAAAAAAAAAAAAAAACTATAATCCGGTATTATTTTCATTATCTAGGCATTGTATAGAATACCATACACATACATGTAGGTAATATATGAAATATTATTTATTTTATACTTTGCCTAGGTATTTGCCGGTGTGTAAGACGAGAGCAAGGAAGGAGGTGAATTTCCCAAATGACTTATTTTTTGTCTTGGATGAAATAAGTATTTGTAAAAAGGAATATTGTACTGAATTATTTTTTTTAGTATTCAATAGGGAGTTATTGGATTATGGCAAAAATATAATTTGCCTAGGACTATTTACAAAGGTAGAAATAAATACATAAACTTATATTTTTTTTTTAAATCGGTGCTGTCCCTCTACTTTTTTACAAACAAACAAGCTCATACACTAATAAAAATAAGTAAGTTAAGTATATAACTTATTTTATTTCATAGAATATTAGTTTTGTTATTAATTATAGCATATTTTTTTACATGATTAATGAATATTATTACTGAGAGGCACAAACGTACTTGTCCTGCGAAATGTTCTCATATCGGTGGACAAAAGTAATTTAAACCTAACTTTAAATCGACGAGTCCGACAGCGTCTCCACCTCAATTTTATTTCCCTCGTTAGTGTGTGCTAGAGCGCAGTCAGGACGGACTTGGGTCAAGTCGCTGCATATTCATTATTATCTGTGATTGCATTTTTCTAGTGTAATAAGTAGTTTTATTATTGTTGTTTGGTTCTAACTGAATTAGCTTTATTGACTGTTATTGAATTTATCCTAGATATTATGCATTTTTTCAAATTTCCTAAAGTGTGTTATTTCTCACGTCGGTGTTCTCTTATCGGTGTAATCGGTGGTCTTTATTACCACCGATGTGATAAGAAAAAATCAATCGGTGTCTTATATGTAATATCGGTGTTTTGATTCATGATTAACGCACAGTTTTGTCACATCGGTGAATTGCTTTATCATATCGGCAGATCATTTTATCATCTCGGTGAGTCGTTTTAATTATATCGTAGATCCCGTGTCATTTCGTTAAGTACAAAGAACATACAAACACATACATTATATACATACATACATGTATACCTACATACATACATACATACTTACCTACATAGACTGCCAAAATCATTGCCACGATATCACTGGGTAGTAAATGCATAAATATATCAATAGGCGAAGTCTGTATTCGGTAATGTACGTTTATTTATAGGCTGAGATGATGATGGTGAGGTGGAGCAATTGAACGCATTAAAGGTTTCTCTAGAAAATAAGTATTTTCTAGTTAAAAAAATAGTAAGTACATAATAATAAATAACAAAATAATAAATAGATAAGAAGAAAACATCATAATAGATTAATTTTGTTTAAGAATGTCGAGGCTAAAACTAAAGGAGGAGGAGAAAAAAGAGAGAAAGAGGTTGCTGGAAAGAATAAGAAAAGCTAAAATCAAAAGTAATCCTGTGTTAACTCCTGAGACCCCAAGCATTTAAATAGGTATAAATACAGGAAAAATGGAAAGAATTTAAGAGACAATTTTTTTTGTTTGGAGTTTGGGCCCACTACAAATTGTGGCGTATATCAATGAAATGCACGTTAGTTTATTCCTTCTAATCTCTAGATTACAGTGGTAATATTAGCAAAACTATAACTAACCGGAATACTGTGAAATACGACAATCAAAACATGACTCTCATAATAACCTAAAACCTCACAAGAGCGATTGTCTAATGAGTGGATATGTGTTCTTGGTATTTTAAGTCAAAATAGTGCACTGTTCAATAATATATAGTATAAAACAAAGTCACGTCTGTACTACGTGACAGATTTTGATGTGATTTACACGATTTCATAGACGTATTCATGAAAATGGATTAGATGTATAAATGAATGATGGAAAGATATATTTCGAAATAGCGCGGCTTTTGCCGGCCATTGACTGTAAACCTAAAATAATAAGGGTCGGCGCTTACTGCCGGCGTGGCACGGTAGTTCGCGCTACGGAATGCCGTGGCATCGTACTGATAGCCCAGTCACTCCGGCGCATCAATCAGTTTTGCTAATCTCTTGCCGTGCTCGGTCAGTGTGAGTGACAAAAAACGTGCGCAAGTGTGTCTTTTCCTTCCCTTGCCCCCCACGCATCGACCGGACCACATTAACCGAAATGACCGCTGCGCAAGTTTCAACCATATTTCAACTATTAGCAATCATAATTCCTTGACACAAAGTCACACATTACGTCTCGCGAAATGCAATGGTGCGCCGCGGCATGCCACAGTATGCCGCGGCTCGTCTTGGCATCGTGGAATGGAAATAAAGTAACATGAATTCTAGACTCATTGAAATAAGATTCAAAATAACTTGATTTGTAATAAAATCCTGTGCCATGCCGCGCCATGCCGGCAGTGGGCGCCGGCCCTAAAGTGATGTGTAAGGAAAAAAAAACACATAGGTACGTCACAAGAAGTATTTATTACTGTTCATCATCATCATTTTCAAAGTCATCTCTTAAAAGCAGTATTTCATCTAAAAAAGATGTAGGTGGCTCAACCTCACCTTGATGCCGCGCCCAAGATAAAAACCACACTATACACATCACATGTGCACAGCAGCCAACAGTGCGTCTGCCCACTAAACAATTACAACAGTATCGAGCAAGAGCAGCTCTAGTGTTAGTAATTGATGGGGTGCTGTCAACTAGTAAATAAATACAAATAATAAGTTTTCCTACTTGTGTGCCTTAATTGTATCCTGACTCATAGAAGATAATTATTTGAACTAAAATCATTGACAGACTAAATATACACTAGCGGGAAGTAGAAGCAACACACTTGTAATTCCGCTGTGTATAGCAGGTGTAACAGCCATAGCATAGGAGGTGGTTGTGGGTTGTTACTGCTGTGTTCAACATCCAATGGCTGTATTTCCATATCCCTGATTTCATCCTGTTGCCTGTTTCTACGCACAGCTCGGGAAGCTCTACGCCGGCAGGCTCAGATATTCATACAGACTTGTTCTAACGTTCCACCTAAGAAAATAGATCATTAGTATTGCAAATAAAGTCTATCTTAATATGTTTTGTTTATAGGAACCTTTATTGCACTGTAAATAGACGAAAAAGCAGCCTAATGTAGTGTTTGTGTGTGTTTGTACCTTTACTATTTTAGTGACAGACCAGATCCTACTTGGGGAGACCGGTACGCTAGACACTGCAGGCGCCGCATCCGCCCGCCGGATGCGGAGGCCAGAGAGGCGGAGCTGTATGAGGGATACAGAGCGGCAAAATGCACCCTCCGAGCGGAGATTAAGCGAGCCAAACTGGAGGCCCACAACTTGTGGCTGGGGTCTCTGAATGCGGACCCGTGGGGGCGCCCGTACAAAACGGTACGGGAAAAGCTCCACCCCTGGGCTCCCCCGCTGACTCAGAGTCTCCGGCCCCAGATCGTAGAGGGTGCGGTGAACGCTTTGTTCCCTGCGCGGGGGGAACACTCCCCCCGCCCATGGCTACGCCTTCACCACCAGCGGTGTCTGACGCGGACCGCAATAGCGACGACGACGACGATGCTCCAGAGGTGACCGAGGTAGAGATGAGAGTGGCGGTGCGAAGGCTGAGTGCCAAGATCACCGCCCCAGGACCCGACGGCTTGCCTAGAAAGGCCTGGGTCCTGGCCATGGAGGCTCTCGGGCCTCGACTGAGAGGGCTCTTCAGCGCATGCCTGGAGAGGGGCCAGTTCCCACTTTGCTGGAAGACGGGGAAACTGGTCCTTATAGCGAAGCCAGGGCGCCCTGCGGACTCTCCGTCCGCATACCGGCCCATTGTGCTGCTCGACGAGGTGGGCAAGCTCTTTGAGAGAGTCAGTGCAAACCGCCTTGTCGCGCGCCTAACACGGGTGGGGCCGGACCTTTCGGACGGACAGTTCGGCTTTCGCAGGATGCGCTCTACGGTGGACGCCATCATGAGCGTGCGAGCCCTCACGACGGGGGATGCGGTGTCCCGGGGCAGGTGTGTCGTGGCAGTGTCTTTGGACATTGCCAACGCCTTCAATTCCCCGCCCTGGAGTACGATCCGGAGGGCACTCCGGTACTACCGGGTGCCCGAATACCTCTGTCAAGTGGTTGAGGCTGCTTACCTGTCGGACAGGTACATTGTCTACCCCGGTCACCAGGGAGACTGGAAACGTCGAGAGATGTCGTGCGGTGTTCCGCAGGGGTCGGTACTAGGGCCACCCTTGTGGAACATCGGGTACGACTTCGTGCTGCGCGGCGACTTCCCTGGCTGGGTCAGCGTGGTTTGCTACGCAGACGACACGCTGGTTCTAGCGCAGGGAGAGTCGTACCAGGCGGCGGTCGCTCTATCGACACGCGAGCTTGCGATGGTCGTTGATAGGATCCAGGAGTTCAGACTCGAGGTTGCGCTTCACAAATCCGAGGCTATCTATTTCCACGGTCGCCGCCATTGAGTTCCCAACTAGCGGTAGGAGGAGTTCACATCGGTGTCGGGTCGACGATGAAGTACCTGGGACTCGTCCTCCACAGCCGGTGGAATTTCGTGGAGCATTTCCGACGTCTGGCTCCCAAACTCAACCGGGCTGGGGTTGCGCTCAAGCGGCTCCTGCCCAACCTTGGGGGGTCCAGATGCCTCCTGCCGGAGGCTCTACGCGGGGATCGTTCGGTCCATGGCCCTCTACGGGGCGCCGGTGTGGGCGCCATCGCTGAAAACGCAACCGGCGGCCATGCTGAACGCCTGCCAGAGGGTCATGGCAATAAGGATGGTGCGGGGATACTGCACGGTCTCCCGCGAAGCGGCGAGCCTTCTGTCTTGCCTACCACCGTGGGATCTGGAGGCAACAGTCCTTGCACACATGCACGATATGCGCGTGGAGGTGCAACGCCGGGGTGAAAGTCCGCTGCCGCGACAGGTCGCGGCATGGTGGACAGAGCTCCGGCGGGACCTCATGGTGAAATGGCGTCAACGACTATCGCAACCCAGTGCTGGGCACGCCACAATCATGGCGGTATGTCCCCTCTTTGAGGCGTGGCTGGAAAGACCTCACGGCGTCCTTACCTTCCGCATGACGCAGGTCCTCACCGGACGTGGTTCGTTCGGGAGTTTCCTGCACCGGATTCATGCAGAAGTGACGCCCGGGTGTCGCCACTGTGCGGAATGCCCGGAGGACACGGTGGAGCACACAGTCGAGGTATGCCCTGCTTGGGCGGAGCATCGCCGTGCCCTCGTGGGGGCGATCGGTGGCGAAGACCTCTCGCGCCGGGCCTTGGTTGAGGCCATGGTCCGGAGCGAGGAGGAGTGGCAGGCGGTCGCCGACTTCTGCGAAGCAATAATGCTCGCAAAGGAGGAGGCCGAACGCATCAGGCAACGGCGTTATCGCCGCCGCCGCCGCCGCGGGATTCTGCTCCCGATTTCCGGCCACCGTAGGCGCGGGCTTGCGGACAGTGAGCAATGGGTAGCTCACTGTCCGGCCGTCCGGTATTTGTTCGGACCAAGCCCAAGTCGTCGACGGCGCGCACTGTTTCCGCGCGCCTCAAGGAGTTGTCAGCAACAGCAGGGACCCAGCCGGGTCGAAGCCTACTGGGGCCAGGGTTATCCGAAAGAGCGCTCGAGCCCCGTTATGAAGGCTAGAAAGAACGGGGTGGGTATTTTAGTCAGTAAGAGTCTGACACTATCTCCCGCTCCGCCCAAGAGCGGGGGTTGTCATTGGATGATTTCTTCCCACCATAAAAAAAAAAGATACTACTTGGGGAAAGGTATGCATGCTGGGGTTAGTTAAAAAATGTAAGGTTCAGATGGTAACCAAATGTAATAAATAGGTATTTGAAATTAAATACTATATATACTATATTATAATTTTTTTTTTTTTTTTCTTAATAGCCATTACTGTCCCACTGCTGGGCAAAGGGTATACTATATTATATTAATTTAAAATGATAATTTAAATATTACCTGGTGCAACGGTATCCAATGTAAAATAATATTCTTTTCTGCAGTGTCAACATGCACAGCATGTGTTTGGTGTGCTCTTAAAATTGAAGAACCACACGAGATGCAAATATTCCTATGCCCGAATCCTCTCACTGAATGACCAGTTTGAATACATTCTTGTAATATCATAAAGAAGTTTTCACAAACGGCATCTAGTGGGTGTAACTGAAAAACACAAGACAAAAAACCGACCAAGCACGTCAGAAAAAACCGACGAAAAATTCCACCACTTGGGGGTCCAGAATCATGTACTGGATCCATGGTATTCGTTTGTGCGTCGATGTCAAAGACATCCTGTTTAGCCTACTAATTATTTCCTTTTTGATGTTCAAAGGTGGATAGATTATCATATTGCTGGATATTTATATCATTTCGGTAGATAAACTTATCATATCGGTGTACAGAAAAAAATAATCGGTGCCGATTTGTCATATCGGTGGAAACCAGAATTCAAACTGAATTTTCTCCTTAGTCTTAAATGATACGTTAATGATATTAAATTTGGGGGTACTTAATATCCTATAGATTACATAAAACCTGAAAAATATACAAAAAAAATCATAAATGAAAAAGTTCACCGCTACGATAAAAAAAATGGCATTTGTTGAAATTCACCCAGGTGATGTAATTTTAGGACACCCAGACACGGACAGGTTGGGTTAGAAGACTCCCGCCTTCGTGGTTATTATTTTTGCTTCACTTAAAACCCCCAGACAGAAATAGGACTTGAGTACTTGTAAGCAAATTACATTATGTTGAATTTTTATATTATGTAGGGTCAACGCTACAGTTGGCCATTTCAACTTACTTTTGACGGCCTAAAATAAGCAACACCCTGCCAGAATAGTAGATTCAAGTTTTTAATCTACTATTCTGGTAGGTTATTGTCTATTTTAGGTCGTGAAGTTGAAATGACCAATAACTGTATAGAGGCTAATACCTGTCGCGTTGCCCCTATAAGGAATCGGGTCCAATTTCTGTCCGCGGATTTTAAAGTAAAGTACGTATCACTAACCTCATTCTAACCTAACCTGTCCGTGTCGGGGTACCCCATAGAAATATAAAAAACAGTATATCTATGGGGTGCTCTAACATTACGTCACCTCCTTCTCTGTTCTCGTCTTTAACTTACATTGATTTTAAGTAATAGAAAATGTTCCATTTGCCTGTCATTTTGTAGGTAGGTTGGTTATCATTAAAAACTATGGACCAAAATTTATTTATTAACCGACTTCTAAAAAAGGAGGAGGTTCTTAATTCGGTGGTTTGTATTTTTTTTTAATGTATTTTCGCGCATAACTTCGTCACTTGCCAACCGATTTGAAAAATTATTTTTCTGTTGAAAAGGGTATACTTCCCAAATGGTCCCATAGTCACCAAGTCGAGATCTGATGATGGAATCTTGGCGAAATCGAGGGAACTCCTCAAATATTATAGGCAACTATATAGTTCCTTTGGTATTATCATCAAAAATTTAAGCATTTATAGTCAAAACATAACATTTGATGAAGTGTAACAGGTGAAGAAGACCAGAAATGGCCAACGGAAGTTCATGCTCACACTGATCTCCCAATGAACATAGTTACAAATAAATCAATAGTTCTGAATAGGTATGTTGAAAATGGTATCATCGATGTGACCTGATGATGATGATGGAGCCGGAAGATAGGCACCGGAACTCCGTAATTAATCAATGTATCCTAGCCGTGTTTGGGCTTATTAGAATTGTCATGAGATGCACTTTGGCTATAAGGTACTATCGAACTGATCTGATAATGATGATGGAGCCGGAAGGTAGACACGGGAACTTCATAATAAAACAATGTATCCTAGCAAGGTTTGAGTTAATTGGAATTGTCAATTGGCAACTAAAAAGTGTGAAATAAAAAACTTTTTACAAAAAAATATGTATATAATATTTCGGAAGTCGGTGTTAAATAACGAAGAGGCAAAACTATTATAGAAACACCAACTTCCGAAATTAAAGTTATTTTGATGGTTTTAGTGTTTTTTAGTAAGTCGGTTATATTTTTTTGTAAAAAGTATTTTTTTTACACATTCAGGTACTCTATACAATCCCTAGGAATTGTATACTTTACTTAGATAAAGTATGTAATGGACAATAATATTAATATTATTTCATATGTGCATTGCCCCGACGTCCTAGGTATTTTATACGTTGCCTAGGTATTGTATAGAATACCTGAATTTTACAGATTGCTGGTAACATATACACCACTAATTTTTAATTAGTACAAATACTTAAAGGGCTTATTAGAAAAGCCCTTGTTATTATTTAAGTAAAGTCTCAATAAATAATATTCATAAACATTCTATTAGCGTTTGTGTTTATCCCAAAATGTCTCTCAATTTATGGAAATATTGTGCAGGCTATTGATTATGAATAAATGACGATTAAAATGCAAAAACACTTCCCGCAGTATTTTCTACTAGCAATTGTTATGTATAATTGAATCTATGATGAATTTACCTTTTCGTGATCAATTTTAGGATTTCGGTTTTTTCTACTTTTGAATACAAAAATATGATCAGTAACGGGTACAGATACAGCCCCATTTTTTTTGTACTAATTAAAAAGTAGGGGTGTATAATTATGTCCATTAAGTGGTTTTCTTTAGTTGTTTGTAAGTATAATATAATTAATTAAATAATATTATCTATAAAAAACAATCTATAAAACAGTAACGAAAGAAAAAACTGTACATTGAGAATTTTCGAGAAAAAATTAAGTGGCTTTTGTTAGAAAAACGTAACTGATCACAAAAAGTGACTTTTTAGAATTTTTGTCTGTTTGTTGTTCTGTGTGTATGGTACGGCTTCACGTTAAAACTACTGGATAGATTAAATTGAAATTCAGCAAAAATGTTCTTTTGTTATGTTTAGGCTACATATTATTACGCCGTATGTTATGGGAGGTAAGCAATATTGATTTTTAAAGGTTTTTGTTCGTAATTGATTGCACAAAATGACATGTTATTTAGTTAATAAAAAAATGTAACTCTGGGAACATATTAATCACGCTTTTTTTATAAAGGAGCTGGGCAGTAATTATCGATAAGGAGCCAATCAGTCAATTATGTCATTTATTTAGGAACGTCTATTTTGAACGAAAATCGTCGAAGACCGTGGCACAGTGGTTTCACACCTAGACTTACATGTAACATGAAGGGTGTTCGAATTCCAGATGGCTTTTTTAGAAGGAAGACTTTTAGTTTTTTTTTTTTTAGTTTTTCACGGTAAATAAGATTTTTTTTTTACATATTTTTGTACGCTTCCAATTTTTTTTTATATCCGTAATAAAATGGGTAAATTGAAACCCAACAGTAGTGGCGGTAAGTACCCTCTTTGAGGCGTAGCTGGAAAGACCTCACGGGGTCCTTACCTTCCGCATGACGCAGGTCCTCACCGGACATGGCAAGTTGGGGAGGTTCCTGTACCGGATTCGTGCGGAAGTGACACCCGGGTGTCGCTACTGTGCGGAACGCCCGGAAGACACGGTGGAGCACACAGTCGAAGTGTGTCCTGCTTGGCGGAGCATCGTCGTGCTCTCGTAGGGGCGATCAGCGGCGGAGACCTCTCGCGCCGGGCCTTGATTCAGGCCATGGTCCGGAGCGAGGAGGAGTGGCAGGTGGTCGCCGACTTCTGCGAAGCAGTAATGCTCGCAAAGGAGGAGGCCGAGCGCAACGGCGCTCTCGCCGCCGCCGGGATTCCGATCCCGATATCCGGCCACCGTAGGCGGGGGCTTGCGGACGGCGAGCAATTAAAAATTAAAAAAAAAGGTAGCTCGCTGTCTGACCGTCCGGTTAATGTCCGGACCGAACCCAAGTCGTCGACGGCGCGCACTGTTCCCACGCACGTTTCAAGGAGTTATCAGCAACAGCAGGGGCCCAGCTGGGTCGAAGCCTACTGGGGCCAGGGTTAGTTTCGAAAGACCACTCGAGCCCCGGTATGAAGGCTTGAAGGAACGGGGTGGGTTTTTAGTCAGTAAGAGTCTGAAACTGTCCCGCTCTGCCCAAGAGCGTGGGTTGTCATTGATGATTTTCCCACCATAAAAAAAACTCAACGGTAGGAGACTAGGCTCGGGCGACGGTTCGATCCCAGATAAAACAGTCTGTGCCTCCTGTTACGGCTATAGTCATCAGTCATATTAATTTCGGAAGTCGGAGTTTCTCAATATTGTTTGTTCCTTATTAAACACCGACTTCCGTAATTAAAATTATTTTGATGGTTTCAGTGTTTTTTTAGTGAAGTCGGTTACTTTTTTTTTGTATTTTTTTTTTTAATTCACACTTTTTAGTTGCAATACACTTACAGCCAGAGTACCTTTTTCTCATGACAATTCCAATTAACTTAAACCTGCTAGGATACATTGTTTTATACTCGATGAAGTTCCCGTGTTTATCTTCCGGTTCCATCATCATCATCAGATCAGTTCTATATATAGTACCTTATAGCCGAAGGTGCATCTCATGACAATTCTAATAAGCCCAAACACGAGAAGGATACATTGATTAATTATGGAGTTCCGGTACCTATCTTCTAGCTTCATCATCATCATCATCAGATCAGTTCGATAGTACCTTATAGCCAAAGTGCATCTCATGACAATTCTAATAAGCCCAAACACGGCTGGGATACATTGATTAATTACGGAGTTCCAATGCCTATCTTCCGGCTCCATCATCATCATCAGGTCACTTCGATGATACCATTTTCAACAAACCTATTCCATCCCAAACCCAATCATTTATATATTTGGTGTTTTTCATTATTGTTTGTTCCTTATTTAACACCGACTTCCGAAATTAAAATTATTTTGATCGTTTTAGTGTTTTTTTGGTGAAGTCGGTTATATTTTTTTATATAAAGTTTTTTATTTTACACTTTTTAGTTGCAATACACTTACAGCCAGAGTACCTTTTTCTCATGACAATTCCAATCAACTCAAACCCTGCTAAAATACGTCATTTTATTATTAAGTTCCCGTGTCTACCTTCCACCTTCTGGCGCTATCATCAGATCAGTTCGATAGTACCTTATAGCCAAAGTGCATCTCATGACAATTCTAGTAAGCCCAAACACGGCTAGGATACATTGATTAGTTACAGAGTTCCGGTGCCTATCTTCCGGCTCCATCACCATCATCAACTTACTTCGACGATACCATTTGAACATGACTATTCAGAACTATTCATTTATGTGTATTGTCATAGTCGCATAACTATGTTCATAGTGTATATCTGTTTGAGTATGAAGTTCCGTTGGCCATTTCTGGTCTTCTTCACCAGTTCCACCTTATCAAATGTCACTTTTTGACTGTAAATGCTTAAGCCCTTGATGAAAATATCAAAATGACTATATAGTTGCCTATAATATTTGAGAAGTTTCCTCGATTTAGCCAAGATTCCATCATCCAATCCCGACTTGGTGACTATGGGACCATTTGGAAAGTATACCCTTTCCAACAAAAATAGTACATTGTTACCATTTAACCCCTCGAATTAGCGACCTCGCTTCGCTCGCCCGCCAACTCCTTCTCGGGACGAAATGAGTTACTTTCACCCCGAGGTAAACACTGTGCTTTTCATTACGAATACGAGGAAACTATAAATAAAATAAAAAGTTTGTAAAACCTGAGTCGTCGTACCTATGATTTTAAGTAGGTATTTTCCGTACCTTCCTTCTGATTTAGGCGGTAAAAGGTATTCCACTACTGCTTTAGCCTCTTCTCTTATGAAATTAGGCGTTAATCACTATTTTAATCTGATAAACATAACGTGTTAATACAAATCTCTGTTGTACGGAAATGTAAACAAAACTCGAAAAAACCAACGACTGATTGCCACTTTCCCGCCATTTTGTTTTTTTTTTTCTGCGGCCGGCCAGCTATTCAGCCTCATTAATGAAAAATTAGAAATTTATTGTAATCTTTTAAAAATAAAGTATTTTAAAGAAATAGTTGATCAAATAAATCACTTAAAATATAACATTATTTAATTAATACTTGTCTTTATGTTATTTCAATTTTATATCGCGCTGTGATTGACTTGCTGTATGGAAAATTGGAACATGGTTCAATAGAAATGTGAAGATAGAACTAGTTTTTTTTTAATTATTTGACAGCTGTCAGTTGTAAAGTAAAACTCCCTAGGGATGAAAAGTATCACTTTCAGCCCGCTCCTCAGGCAACTTCAGACCTACTTTCAGAGTATGAGTAATGAAAAAGAATTTTTCAAATCGGTTGGTGTGACTGTTCCAATAAGACCCTAGGCTGATAAAATTTTCATTTTTCCTGAATTTTCCTACATGAAGGTATGAAGGTCGGCTTCCCCTCTGAGGGAAGAGGGCGAGCGCCACCATTCGCCCGCTCTTGTAGCTTTCAACCAGTGACTTGGACAAGCTCCCACCGACAGTAATGGATTTCCAAGGAATATGTCACCTTCTCCCGACTTAGAAAGCTAGGGGATTAGGTGGGGAATTGAGAAAAACAAAGTTAAAATCAAATAGGGTTGGAAATCCAAGGGATAAGGAAGGATAATCTACTTTTCTTTTTAGTTATGAATATTATGAGACTGAGAGGGCTGCAAAAGGGTATATAACACGTGACGCTTGTATTTGCAAGTTAAATAATTTTAGAAACTACATTAGTCCGTTTCGCTCGTGCGTGTCCTGACCAATCCTACGGCAAAGGGTTGTGAGGCCTCTGCTATTGGATAAGACACACTTCCTTCAACAATTGACTCCTTATCTACCACTCACGCATTATTAAGACAATACAAAACTTAAACAAGCGTGACGCATCGTCAGTCGGTCGCAGAACTGTTTACAGTCGCCTTGCTAGACGCCGAAGTGGTTTTCAATAAATCGACACTTCTCACTTCCTTACTCTACCCAAAGGTGAGGACATCATAACTTATATTTTTCCGAGCTACGTCTAGCTGCGGGGTTTTCCAGAGATGAGCCCAAATTACGTGTCTCGCTAAATATTATTTTTTTGTATCAGTAAGAGGCCCGAAGACCGGTGTGTGTTTTAACGAGATACGTTCCCTAGCGTTCCATAGAACGACTATCAATGCAGTTTGGGGTACTTGGTGAAGCCTACCCCCGCTTCCTGGAAGTGTGCGTATAACGAGAGCAGTGTAAATCACTCTACTGTCAGTCAGTTCTTAGGGGGAGGTAGCCGTCGCTAACGTTTGGTGGCTCGTGATCTCAGTGTGGCTCAAACTAGCCTTAGCATGTAGCGAATGTTTATTCGGTTCAACCTTCAATTGGCAGTGCTTCAGTCATGGTTGCGCCAAGTATGGCTAGAAGTGTCAAGTCCTCTCGAAGGAAAGTTAATGTCATGCTCACTCCAAAGGAAGGCCTTCTCCGAGTCCCTAACACCAACCGCAAGCTCAGGTTACCTTGTCATAAGATGGAATAAGGAAGGATAAAACACACAACACTCACCCATTCAGTCTTCAACACAGCCGCTGAGATTCACTCGCGTACTTACACACTACTCACTAGATCACAATCAACGCCCATCTATTCGTACTCTGACTCACACGCACAGACCTGTACTATAAATATTTGAGAAGCCTAAACTGGACTCAGTCCACCTATATCTAATACTGTATTACAATACTGGCACTCCTAAGAATTACAACGGGACGTTGCTCTACGATATACCGAGTCAGATGGCTTAGCTGAACGTGTCCTTTCTCGGTCCCTGAAGCCCAGTCTCTTAGACGTGTGTTCCCTACTCGGCCCTGACGCTAAGTCTCTGGACGTCTGTCCCCTACCAGGGTCTCACGCGAAGTTCCCTATCCTGCCGAGTCCCTCGTGCCTTCCCTTGCCTTACGGCTCAGTATCGCTTGTCAATTACTTATTATGGTTTTGTTTTTGTATAGTTTCTAAGAAGGTTTGGGTCGTCTTTGTCCGACGACGCGCCCGGCGTGCACATGTTCCATCTTTAGAAATTGCATCCATTTCTTTACTATTGTGCTAAAATATTTCCCTTTTTTGTAATTATTCCTTTCACATTAAAAGGACAATTTATGAGGGTCTAAGTGGCCCATGTCGCCAGACGTGGTGTTCAAAGATAAATATAATATTTTGTGTATTAATTTGGAATTAGTAACAGACAGTCACATTGGCAAGCGACGAAGTTATGCGCGAACATACTTAAAAAAAAATACAAACATCCGAATTGAGAACCTCCTCCTTTTTTAGAAGTCGGTTAAAAACGATGAAATAGTTTGTCATGTAGTTTAGAAACAATTGTTTTGCCGTAAATGATCTTACACAGATTTGTTCATTGTTTCTTCTCACCCTCACCTCTAAGAAATAGTACTCTAAATGATAAATGATATTTATTTTACAAATAGGTTTGAAAAACACTTTTACACGTCAATTTTTTTTTGTCAGTTTAAGCTAGATGAGGCCGGTGTTTCTTAGCTGACTACCCTGAAGATGAAACACCGGAAAAAAATCCAGGGTCAAAATCTCTTTTAAGGTCCATACAGTAAATATTTAATGGTCAAATCACAAGAGAACAACGCATTTAGTCTGAGATGGTCTTTTGAAGAAAGAACCATACAGATTTGAGTGGACCCGCCCAGTTAGAGCAAGCTGACATTTGTCAATGATAAATAATAAATGATCTTTATTTTGCAAGAAGGTTTTATAAAAACACTTTTACACGTCAATTTTTTTTTCCGTCAATTAATGCTAGATGAGGCCGGTGTTTCCTAGCTGACTACCCTGAGAAGAAACACCGAAACAAACTCAGGGGTCAAAGTCTCTTTTAAAGTCCATACAGCAAAACATGTAATAGTCAAATCATATGAGAACCGTGCAGATTGAGCCTGAGATGGTCTTTTGAAGAAAGAACCACAAAGTTCTAAGTGGACCTGTCCAGTCAGCGCAAGCATTTGTCAGTATGGGTGTAGCTCAACTCAGGACTACTAAGGAGCTCAACGACTTGACGAACAATGCCAAAGAAAGGACATTTGGGTAGGCCACATCAAATACTCAAAACTGCCAGGCATACGGTTACGAGAAAAAAAAGTAATCAACATAGTCGAATCTTCACATTCACAATTACTGATTTCAAAAATTCAAAAACATAAAAGTAAATGAATTAGTGTCTTGGTGTTGTCCGACCAATTATCAGTCTCATCCACATCTCTTCACAATCCACAGTCCACACTCAGAAATGCTACTCAAAACCAACCATACTCTTGATAAGTGCTTAACGTTGATCAGTCTCGAGTAACACCTCGAAAACCCGACTTCTCGCTTCCGGTCCTGGTATAGGCCATGGTATAGAACACGAATCCAATTCAGACAGCAGTCATCACCTTCCGCTAAATAATGATGCGAGCGAAAAGAATGGCAGAAAGCGTAAGGGAGTGTCAATTTTCACGCCTCGACCACTCACTGCAGGAGACCTTATGAGACATTAGGATTCGTAGTGCGATTTCTGGGTATTGTAGGAGCGGGTTTGTAAACGGTGAACAATTATTAGTTGGCTGTCCAACAAGGACCGGCCTGAGTGGACTTAGCGTTATGCTCCACACGCGCCTTTTTTTTTTTTTATGCTGTGAAAAAATCATGCATTGACATCCCCCGCTCTTGGGCGGAGCGGGAGATAGTGTCAGACTCTTACTGACTAAAAGACCCACCCCGTTCCTTCTAGCCTTCATACCGGAGCTCGAGTGCCCTTTCGGATAACCCTGGCCCCAGTAGGCTTCGACCCGGCTGGGTCCCTGCTGTTGCTGCCAACTCCTTGAGGCGCGCGGGAACAGTGCGCGCCGTCGACGACTTGGGCTTGGTCCGGACAGTTACCGGACGGCCGGACAGCGAGCTACCCATTGCTCACTGTCCGCAAGCCCGCGCCTACGGTGGCCGGAAATCGGGATCAAAATCCCGGCGGCGGCGGCGGCGGCGATAACGCCGTTGCCTGATGCGTTCGGCCTCCTCCTTTGCGAGCATTACTGCTTCGCAGAAGTCGGTGACCGCCTGCCACTCCTCCTCGCTCCGGACCATGGCCTCAACCAAGGCCCGGCGCGAGAGGTCTCCGCCGCCGATCGCCCCCACGAGGGCACGGCGATGCTCCGCCCAAGCAGGGCACACCTCGACTGTGTGCTCCACCGTGTCCTCCGGGCATTCCGCACAGTGACGACACCTGGGCGTCACTTCCACACGAATCCGGTGCAGGAAACTCCCGAACGAACCATGTCCGGTGAGGACCTGCGTCATGCGGAAGGTAAGGACGCCGTGAGGTCTTTCCAGCCACGCCTCAAAGAGGGGACTTACCGCCATGATTGTGGCGTGCCCATGACGGGGTTGCGATAGTCGCTGACGCCATTTCACCATGAGATCCCGCCGGAGCTCTGTCCGCCATGCCGTGACCTGTCGCGGCAGCGGACTTTCACCGCGGCGTTGCATCTCCACGCGCATATCGTGCATGTGTGCAAGGACTATGCTCCACACGCGCCTCAAATAGATATCAGCAAAAGCGACGAAGCCTGTTAGGGCCAATAGGTTTTATTTCATTGACTGAATATCACAACTTTGCAAACTCTACCAGTGATGATAACGAATTCAAAGATTGCGGTTGACCATCATTATGTGTCGGTTAAGAAAAAAAATATTTTAAACTCTTGGTTGAGTAGTTCCTATTATAGAAAAACATTCGTTTGATGTATGGAAGTCAGTCAAATACCGCACCAAAAAAAATTCTCTCTGAATGAACGGGTAATTTAAATACCCAAAAAAACCGGCCAAGAGCGTCCGTCACAATAAGTGTTCCCACTTATGAGTTTAAATAATTTGTAAATGAGGCTGGCTCACAGGTTCTATTAGTTCCGGATAAAGAAAAAGAGACACTTCTCTAGGCCGAAACGATGTGTGTTGGGCTAACAAATCATGAAAGGCGTGCACAGCGTCGTCCTCAACATGATTATTACTGTTCAAAATATACGAGAACATTTTAATACCGGACAATAAGTAATTATACACAAGTGTTCAATGTAACTATACTGTATAGGCAACACTATGTATTTTAACAAACTAGCCTACTTCAAATCGTAATTAGCTAGTAGTTGTACGTATCAAGTAACTGCGTACATACAAAATTAATATGAACAATAACCCCAAAAGAAGTTAATTTTACCCACAACATACATACATACATTGTACATTGAATCGCTTGGGACCGGTTTTTTTGTTAGCCGTAAGGACTGTGCGATTGAATTTACGTATAGTACCTATAGTTTTGATGATGACTTATTTATTCTTAGAATGTGTTTTTTTTCCTGTTTCATATATATCTGTCACTAAACACCTTACTATTATTTATCATTTACTACATACTAATTTATACCTACATATAATAATATACATATATTTATTTATCTCACAATAATAACTGATTAACATCCATAGACTCATAGCAAGGTTCAGTTGAAAACCAGCGTCAGGCAACTGCTACGTAGTGGCCTGGCATCATGCTGAACTGGACCCATTTGGCGCAGCCGTGAGACATACCATGTAGATATCTTTAAGTTTAAGTTTCTATACTATAATAATTGTTATCTCATTGTGTGTACCTATGTGCCAAATAAACGTATTTTCTTTCTTTCTTTTCTTTCTTTCACAATCTAATTTAATCAAACCTAATTTATGACCCTTAAACTACGACGACCATCAACCACTTTTTTCCTCGTACAAGTTAAAAATAAAACCGTCAATATAATTTACTAAGACACAATAACAATTTCCCACTATACCAAATAGCTATTTTTTTTATTTTAAATCAAAAATAGTACAGTGTGCAAGTAGTAGAAATTTCAGCGATTGTGCACTCGTAAAATTACGAATATATTTAAGAAGCAACGATTTTTTACCACGGTAGGTCATGAAAGCACAGAAAATCTTAACATCGACTTTTAAAAAGATGACGTCATTACGCAACGCCATCTATCGAACTATTTATGAACTGGTTTTTACCATAACTCGGCGTCATGGGGGTTGGGTCTGTGAGACCCGTCACATTTTATATCGATTCTAGTTCGATTACTATGCGTGCGACGTTGCTGTTCTTCTCAATAGCTGGAGCTATTGAGTTCTTCTACGCATCGCATTTAACACTTTTGACGTGCAACAGACGCAGTGGGAGTTACACGATCTCAAAATTGAAAAGGGTCTGTGAAACCCATCCCCGCAGTTCGTGTAACAATTTCGCGCCAGTTTGTATGATGTTATTTTATTTATTATCCGTGTATTTATTTGTTTTTTGTTGTTGTTTACAATTAAATTTTCTGATATATAATTTAATGTATTGAATTTGGGGTTTTTGAAGATTCTTAGTAAAAAATTAATCCAGAAGAGATAGAACGGCAGCGTATTCTTTCGAATTTACAAGAGTCTGACTCTGATTCTGCTTCGTCCGACTAGGAGATGTGTGATGACGAAGATCGCTTGAGTGAGCGTAGTTATCTTAGTGACACAGAGAAAGATACCTCAAAGTCTGAGTTTGATAATGATATTCCACTTTCTACGCTATCCGATACATCGTTCGCTGGTGGAGTATTGGATATCTGGATCGGTTAGTTCTTCAAACGCAAACCGTGAGTGTGCTTCGGGTTTTTATCGTAGCAAAGACGGTACAAGTGGTATAAGACGCCTTTTCGACAAAATGTCAGGACTAGAGTCGAAAACATAATCCATCAATTGCCAGGAGTAGTACCAGTCGATATTTTTTTAAAGCTCTAATAAATATGATCAAAACATATTATAATACGACATTTGAGTTTAATTTATTTACATTAATACCTCAAAAACTAAACACGAATAAAATATTAACTTTGTTATTTATAATTTATTGGATAATTTGTTATCTAATGAACGGGTCTGTGAGACCCACCCCAACGTCCGTGTAACACTTTTGCACCCCCATGACCCCGGGTTAACATTTTGATAGATGGCGTTAAAAAATGAATTTTAATTTTGTTCTAAATTGCCTTAGCATGTTCCTGATAGAAGTTTTATGTAGTTATAAGATAATACCGCCAATGCCAAGGAGAGACCAACCGAACAATTCGATAATACCCGACCCCATCAACTCAAAAAAATCCTAACAGCGCGAACGCGAAATAGCCAAGCACCATCTCTCGGGGAATTGGGTTACTAATTAATACATAGGTACCAGAAGAAGTTTTCGGTGGTAATTTTGGATTGCGAGAACCGATTTTAATCATACTTTTTTTGTTTGAAAGAAGATACGTTCAGGATAATAAAATATGTCCTCCTTGCGTCGTATTCCTCAATGCTGAGGGTCGTGACATCCCTGCTTCATCACTTTAACCTTTATGATATTCCTCCATCTGTTTCTGTCTCTGGCGGTGTGAAGGGCACTGTACATCGTAGAGTCAAGAGCGGTGCGGATCTGGTCGGACCAACGTATTAGGCTGCGCCCGCGAGACCTTTTCCCATCCACTTTACCGGTCACAATGAGCCTTTTGAGGTTGCCACCGTCTTTTCTTGCAATATGACCGAAGTATTGCAGAACCTTGCGAAGACACTCGGACGACAGCCGTGAGGCGATTTTAAGTACTTGCAAAATGGATATGTTAAATAAAATATGTAAACGAAGTTAAAAAAAATGCTTGCATATACGATTATACTACAAACTTAGTCCAGAAATTTTGTAGAACCTTTTTGTCTTTTTTGTACAAAAACTGTTCTTCCCATCAAGTTCAAAATGATTTTCCTAGAAAGTCCTTATAAAGTTCTACTTGTCAGATTTTTTTCATATTTTCTAAACTTATGGTTCAAAAGTTAGGGACACACACACACATTGTTTTTTACTTTTGGAGCGATTATTTCCGAAATTATTGACATTATCAAAAAATGATTTTAGTAAACCCCTATTCATTTTTAAATACCTATCCAACAATATATCACACGTTAGGGTTGAAATTAAAAAAAAATAACTGCCCACTTTACATATAGGGCCTTACTTTACCCTAATAAAACCTTTTTATCCAATTTTTATTTTACCACTTTGTCGGCGTGATTGATATACATATTGGCACCAAATTTCAGCTTTCTAGTGCTAACGGTCACAGAGATTAAGTGAGGACGGACAGACAGACAGACAGACAGACAGACAGACAGACGGACAGACAGACGGACAGACAGACATGGCGAAACTATAAGGGTTCCTAGTTGACTACGGAACCCTAAAAATGTTCAGTGGTGGTTGCGAATTGTCATGTGACTTATGCTTAGGCGTGGCTGGAAAGACCTCACGGCGTCCTTACCTTCCGTATGACGCAGGTCCTCACCGGACATGGTTCGTTCGGGAGGTTCCTATACCGGATTCGTGCGGAAGTGACGCCCGGGTGTCGCCACTGTGCGGAATGCCCGGAGGACACTTTGGAGCACACAGTCGAGTTGTGCCCTGCTTAGACGGAGCATCGCTGTGCCCTCGTGGGGGCTATCGGCGGCGGAGACCTCTCGCGCCGGGCCTTGGTTGAGGCCATGGTCCGGAGCGAGGAGGAGTGGCAGGCGGACGCCGACTTCTGCGGAGCAGTAATGCTCGCAAAGGAGGAGGCCGAACGCATCAGGCAATGGCGTCCTCCCGATTTCCGGCCACCGTAGGCGCGGGCTTACGGACAGTGAGCAATGGGTAGCTCGCTGTCCGGCCGTCCGGTAACTGTCCTGACCAAGCGCATGTCGTCGACGGCGCGCACTGTTTCCGCGCGCCTCAAGGAGTTGTCAGCAACAGCAGGGACCCGGCCGGGTCGAAGCCTACTGGGCCAGGGTTATCCGAAAGGGAGCTCGAGCCCCGGTATGAAGGCTAGAAGGAACGGGGTGGGTATTTTAGTCAGTAAGAGTCTGACACTATCTCCCGCTCCGTTGTCATTGGATGATTTTTTCCCACCACAAAATAAAAGATAATTTGCGTTTTGACTTATAACTGTCTTATGTGATAGAAAAATAAATGAATTGTTGCTTTCGGTATGAATCACAAGCACAGAATTATTATTTACTGTTTTGTTTTACTCTAGGTTCTTATATTCCATCCCAAGGCTGTCTGGAAGACATCTCTTTCAGCGATAAGACCGCCATTGCACCCATAGATTTAAGTTTCTGTGAAATTGTTACTATTTTGGTGTACAATAAAGTTTATTCTAGTCTATTCTATTGTTACATTACAATTTATCATAGTGCCTAATTAATTAATTTAATACTTAAAAATACGTTCAGAAGTAGACTGTATGGATCACAATACTGTTATGTATGGATCAGAATGTTGGGCTGTGAAAAATTGGATGAAAAAAGATTGCATGTAGCGGAGATGAGAATGTGAAGATGGATGCGTGGTGTTACGAGAATGGATAAAGTGAGAAATGAGTATATTAGGGGAAGTTTGAAAGTGGTGCCAGTGATTGAAAAGTTGAAAGGGAATCGTTTGTCTTGGTATGGTCATGTGAAAAGGAGGGACGAAACGCATGTTGCTAAAAAAGTTATGAGTTTACATGTGGATGGATGGAGGGGAAGAAGGAGGCCAAAGAAAAGATGGATGGATTGTGTGAGAAGCGATATGAAAGAAAAGGGAGTTAGTGATAGCGTGACGAGTGACAGGACAGAATGAAAGAAAAAAACGTGTTGCGCCGACCAGAAATAAAACGGTACTAGGGCAGGAAGATGATGATGACGTTCAAAAGTAGACATCAAAAATTGAATTTATAATTTTCTAGCTTTTGCCCGCAGCTTCGCCCGTGTACTTAAAATATAGCCTACGTCACTCAGGAATAAAGTAGCTTTCTATAGCTCTGTAACGGACGCCGAGTCATGAAATATAAAACATTAAGAAAATACATAGAAATACGCTAAGAATGCTTAGAACATTGCGTAAGAACCAACACACGTAAAGTGGCGCCGCTCGCAAGGAACTAACGCGTGCCACGAGCAGGTCGCGACAGGTCGGTACAGTTTTGGGACAGGAACGAGGACTCAACCGAGCTCAGACAAGAAGATTGGAGGAGACACGGAAAATGGGAAAAGTCATGAACCGCCTCCGCCACGACTTGCACCCACGTGCACGCACTGTAAATATAGGACGAAATCTTTCGGCAAGTAGTGAAAAGTTCATGTAGTAAGTTCTCTCCAATCTCTTTCATGTATTGTTTATGTGCTCCATTTTCTATGTACTTTCTGTTTTATGTGCTCTATGGACTTTATTGTGTTGTGTGCTCTATTATTTGTGGACCATTTCGTGATTATTGTATAGACTGGTGACGCCAATTTGCCACCAAGTGAATAAGATTTTTAATGGACTGTAATTTGCGGGCTAACGAAATCTATTATATACTTGACACCTTGCAATTCATGATGGGTACAGATAGAGCCGTTTCAGGATTAGGGAAAGAACAGAAGAAACAGCTCAAAGAAGGAATGCACTGACCTTTCGAACTTTGAGACTTCCACGTGGTTCAGCGTCGAGTAGAATTGATAGAAATAACACTGCACGGTTCACAAGCACAATGTGGTAGAGGTCCAGGCAAAAGGCGGCTAGAGTACAACAATATTCAATTTTCTAGTAAAAGTAGTTTCTAGAAAAAGTAGTCAAGTTTAAAAGTTATTTGTCATGTCGACAGCAAAAAACAGTAATTTCAAAAATTGACAACAATATAAAAATAGAATATTGTTCAGAACTTAAAATTAATAGTTGCGGTGTACCTCAGGGGAGCGTATTAGGGCCTCCATTATTTATTATATATATTAATGATCTTTGCATGAACCTAAAACAAGATTGTACACTATTTGCGGATGATACTACTCTAACCATAAAAACTTTAAATAGAAATGACTTAGAAACTGACACAAACAACGAACTATTATGTGCTATAAAATGGCTGGAATGTAATAATTTACAGGTTAACATAGAAAAAACAAAGTTAGTGCAGTTTCAAACAAATAATTCCTTAATAAAGCCTGCCAATATACAATACTCCAATACAATATTGGAACCTGTACAATCAACTTTATTCTTAGGAATCGTTATCGATGAAAAATTGAAATGGAAAGAGCACGTGAAAAGAGTCTGTACACGCCTGGATAAATTTGTGTTTGCTCTTCGAAAGTTAAGACGCATAGCTGATACAGAAACAGCTCTTAAAGCTTATCACGGATATGTCTCGTCAGTGCTACGTTATGGACTGGTGATATGGGGTAACTCAGTAGACGTGAACAGAGCCTTCCTTGCACAAAAAAAGTGTGTAAGAGCGGTTTATGGAGCTGAATATTTGGAACATTGCAAACCCTTATTTAAATCATTAAAAATTCTTCCACTTCCTTGTCTATACATTTATGAAATCTGTTTATTCGTAAAAAAATATTCTCACTTGTTCCCATTATATGAGCACGTTTCCAAAAGAGTACAGAACAGGAATCCAAACGAATTGCTGGTACCTAGACAGAGACTACACTTATACAGCAGGAATTCCTATTGCATGGCAATCAAAATTTTTAATAAACTACCTGCATACATTAGAGTGTTGCCTACTAATAAATTCAAGAAAATAATTTTCGATTGGCTTTTGGATAACTGTTTCTATTCAGTAAATGAATTTTTAAATCGAAAATATTGACATTGCATAAATAATAAATATTGACATTGTAGAAGTAATAAATATTGACATTTTATTAATAATAAACATTGGTATTGTATTAATTATAAATATTGACATTGTATTCATAATAAATATTGACATTGTATTAATAATAAACATTGACATTTTCGGAATTATTTTTTTTTGACATTATTATAATATTTTTGGATGACTTTTTATTATTCATATTGACATTATATAAAATAGTTAACATTGAATAACGTCTTATTTTTAATAATGTACGCATAAAAATAATGTGGTTACACATATTAATTGTACTTTTTTTTTGTATTTGGTTGGTTTAATTTTAAATTTTATTCAGTATTGCATGATTTGTAACTATATGCATTGTAAATTACATACTCATTTAATATTTCTACACCAGTAAAGGTAGTATATGTGATTCTGTTTAATATTAAGATCTTCATGCACCATGTACTCAGAAATAAACGATTCTATTCTGTTCTATTCTATTCTATTCTAAAAAAAAGCGCGGCACAACGTCTTTTCGTAGCGAGAGATTTCAACCGATTTCTTCTTGCTTCCGTCTCTCTTTAGGTAGTGCGGGAAAAAAGGACAGAAGATAGGTTGCAAGGTGTCATTTTAACAAAAACGCAGAACTATTTCTTCGAAAGAGAGAAAAACAGAGGTGAAACTAAACTCTATTACTATAACTAACTATCGCCTAAATATCAATACTAGATAGCAAAAACAACTATGCCACTACTGCTGATTAGGCAGAGGGCAGAGGCGAATAACCGAACGTAGGTACGACCCAGTTGCGGTTTTAACTCTTACGACTCGCGTTATTCCGTTCGAACCCGGAAAAACTTCTTCCACTAACCAAGAGGCCAGTGCAGAGGAGGCGCACTCTCAGTTTTCAGTATAACCACAGTACCGACAGTGACTGGGTCTGAAGGAGTGTTCCACTTCTGACGCGACTGCAGCGTATGCAGATAATCTGTTCTCCATCGCTTCCAAAAGGACTGAACCAAGCCATCCAGCAGAGCGTGACGCGTCTGGAGATGCAATTTGTCACTCTCGATATCTAAAGCGGGCAAATATTTGACCGGAGTTGTCGTCAAGAACTGAGCTGGCGTCAACGCCAGTGGTTCCGACGAATCACTAGACAAAGTCCGACACAACGGACGCGTATTCATCAACGCCTCTACTTACTTACCTTTACTTAAGGCTTTTAATATTCGCTTCCCAATTACCAGGAAGAGAGGGCGCTGCTGTGCGTAAACAAACAATCAGCTCCGTACAAATATTTCTTAAAAAATAGAAAAAGTGATTATTTACTGTCAAAGTGGTGTTTAAAATAAAGTATTAGTGACATATAGTCAGTGACATTAAAGTACGTGCTTATTTTTTAGTAAAATTGACAAAAACAAGTGTTAGAAAAATAACGACTCAAACATTCAAAAGTGACACTAAAAGTGATTGATTACAAATCGACAAAAAACTGGTTAATACTGGAGTACCTCAAAAAATACTGGAAAGATAATTGATGAGAAGGTAAATTATTAATTATTTGGTTCAAAAACATCCAAAATAAGGAAATTTACAAGCTATCTTTACTTCACTAAATGTGTAAAAGCACCATCTATGCAAAAGAAACTTAAGCAAAACGAAGATACTAACGCCATCTATTACCAAAAAACGAAAAGACGATTCCAATAGTATTGACACAACTCACACTAGTCACACTAGGTGTCGCCACCTGTATCTTCGTTCTAAACCTTCTACGAAAATTCGAGAGATGGCGCCAGCTTCCCTGTGTGCAGGATGCCGGCAAAAACTGCCTATACGGGAAAATCTTATTTGTTCGCTCTGCAAATGTAAATACGATCTGGAGTGTGCTGGGGTAACAAAAGAGTATTATTTGAAGTCGATGACATTAGAATTTAGAAACACCTGGAAATGCCAACAATGCGTCTGTAAAATACCAAAGACAGGAAACACTGATACTCCTATACGATCACAAAAAAGCCTTGAATGCAACAACCCAACTACACCAACAGCTAATAACAACGTTACTATGAGAAAGAAAACTATAAATCCCATTAATGATTCAACTAGCTCTGAAGACCTGAGTTTGCTTGGTGACACCTTACAAATAGGGGATATTGCCATTACTGAACGCAATTCAAGTCTTACATATGAGAATATAAATTTGTTGAACAACACAGTAGGTCAAATAAACACGCAAAGTTTGAGCGAATTAATTATACGACATCTGAAAGAAAATAATAAATCTATCATTGAAGAACTACAGAACACAATACAAACCGTGATTAATAGAACCATTACGGAATTGAAACTAGATTTCGACGCCAAAATGAATACCTTAACTATCCAAAATGAACAGAGGAGACAAGAAATAGAAAGCATCGATACTAAAATTACAACACTGTAATTATAAAATGAAAATTTAAAACTAGAATAAAAAAAATTGTCAACTCAGTCATTCCAAACACCGTGCTCACCTGAAAAATATCACCACAAATTAGTACTCTATGGCCTCAGAGAGTATTATGAAGAACCTGAATGTGTACTATATAACAGACTGATAGAACTTTACCGGGACATAGTCAACGTAGACCTATCAGGCTACATAGAAGACATGTATCGAGTAGGTAAAAAAGGAACGAACAATATACCGCTTGTGATAGAACTACTCAGTAAGAGAATGACCAAATATATCATCAGCAACAATCAGTATTTTCAGGGAACAGGACTAGGTATTTCAGAGTTTTTAGACGCGAAATCACGAAAAGAAAGGGCTCAAATGAGAGAAGAACTATTAAAAGCTAGACAGAACGGACATCACGCAATAATAAGAAACCATCAGCTATACATTGATGGAAAACCTTTTCAGAAAAACCATCACAACATCAAACCTTTATCTCTGCATGAAACGAGTCACCACGAAAGCCGGATGAATACGATGAACAACATTTACCAATCTGACCATATAGATAAATCTAATGAACCTGAAAATTATACATTTCGCAAACAAAGACCTACCATTTAAAATACTTTACCAAAATTTCCAAAGTCTTAACAACAAACAACACTTACTAAACGAATTCGTCACCCAAAATTCTATATACAAAGCGATATGTGTCTCAGAAACCTGGCTCTCAGAAGAAAAACTAGACTTAATAAAGATTAGCGGGTACAAAATTGCATCATCGTACTGTCGCAGTACACGAACAGGCGGTGGCGTGTGTATTCTACTTCAAGAACATATAGAGTGCATACATAGAAGTGATATAACAGATAAATCTATAGAATATGTACTCGAGTTATGTGCATGTGAATTGCCTAAAGAAAACTTATTAATAATTACTATGTACTATAATAGAAGGGAGGAAGAAGTATTTTACCAGCAACTAAATGTAATTCTCAAATATATAAATGAACAATATTCTAAACTAAACATAATTATAGGCGGCGACTTTAATATTAATATATTATCAGATAACAATAAATCAAACCAGTTCATAAATTTAATGCAGGAGTATAAATTTACCCAATATATTAAAAGCCCAACACGTGTAACGCCAAACACAGCTACATGCTTAGATTTAATATTTACTAATCATAAATTCAAAGATATGTACACTACTGTAGAAGAGCTAGGATTCTCAGACCACAATAGTACAATTTTATATTTTAACTTGTCCAAACAAACAAAAAGAGTCATGTGGTATGTGAAAAAAAGACTTTACAATCACACAAATATGTTAAAATTCAAATCTAAACTGCAACAAACAGATTGGAATAATATCATAATAAATGGAAAAGATATTAATAGTAATTATGAAGCTTTTAATGACACCCTCATTAAACTACTAAATGAGTGTATGCCATTTAAAAAAATTAAGTTAAAATCTAAATTTAAAAATTACTGGCTCACTGTAGGCATAAAAAAGTCTTGTAAAAATAAAAGATTATTAAAAATATTAACAACTAAAACAAACAATCCGATATTAACCCAACATTACAAAAGATATGAAAAGATTCTCAAGAAAACAGTAACGACAGCAAAAAAACTCCACTACAAAAATAAATTGACTAAATCAATAATAAAGTTAAGACAATGTGGAGTATAGTATATGAACGTACAAATAAAAAAATAGCAAGTGAGAAATGTAATATAACCCTACAAACGAATAATAGTTTTACATCTGTACCAAAAGAGGTTGCAAATATATTTAATATTTTTTTTTTTCGTCTGTCGGAGAGGCTCCGAACAAGCCATCCGACAGACCGAAAGAACCTTCGGTTATTTGCCCTTCTGAAAATTCAATCTTCCTCAGTCCAATTGATCCTTACGAGGTGAACTCATTAATAAAAAAATTAAAAAATAAAAACAGTCATGGCATTGACGAACTTCCACCTTCCTTATTAAAAATATGTGCAGATGAATTAACCTTACCATTTTATTTATTATTAAACCAATCTTTTGAAGAAGGAATTTTTCCCAATCTTTTAAAAAAAGCTCTGATAAAACCAATTCACAAGAAAAATAAAAAAAACTGATCCCAATAATTACCGTCCAATTGCGCTCTTACCGACTGCTTCCAAAATATTTGAAAAGGCCATGTGCAACCGAGTATACGCTTTTTGCGAAAAATACAAAATATTTAATGACTGCCAAAACGGTTTCCGAAAAAACCGCTCCACTGTTCTAGCCGTTTACAAATATATACAAAAAGCCCTTGAAATAATTAATAACAAAAAATATGCGGTAGGACTCCTATTGGATATGACTAAAGCATATAATAAAGTACAATTTGAAATATTATTAAAAAAACTATATAGTATAGGACTCCGCGGAAAATGTTATGATTGGTTCGTATCTTATTTAAAAAATAGGGAGCAAATAGTTGAAATCGAGCATTATAATAACAACAAAAATGAAATAGAACTAATCAGATCCGACAGCAGACAGATTACCGCTTCAATCCCGCAAGGAAGCGTAATAGGATGTTTTTTATTTCTCGTCTACGTAAACGACCTGCCTGCTAATATAAATGAGCCATGTGTCCTATTTGCAGATGACATATCTATACTTACTTCATGCGAAAATAATTCAAACATAAATGAAAAATTAAACTCCATACTAGACTCCACAATAAACTGGATGACTGAGCACAACTTAGAAATTAACTTCAATAAAACTAAAATAATCCCATTCCACCCTCGCCAAAAACCACCAATAAATATAAACTTTAGCTTTAAAAATAATAAATTAGAAGTAGTTGATAAATTCACCCTATTAGGCTTAAACATTGATACGCACATAAATTGGAAAATACACATCCAGAAAATAAAAGCAAAAATATCAAAATTCTCTTACGCTCTTCGAGAGATCAAAAAAACGACAGACCTAAAAACTGCACTAGTAATGTACTACGCTTATGCTTATGCATGGCTCAAATACGGAGTCATTTTATGGGGCAATAGTACTGACATACCTTCGCTGTTTACCCTACAAAAGAAACTAATTAGAATCTTGGTAAATATTGAAGACACCGACAGCTGTAAACCCCATTTTCAGGAACTAAAGATCTTACCCCTACCCTGTCTCTACATATTTGAAGTATGTAAGTTCGTGCGTAAGTATCCAGATTTCTTTACAAAAAGAGAGGATATACAAACAAAAATTATGCTTAGACATAAAAATAGACTAAACTTACCACCATCGCGACTAAAAATGCACTCCAATAGTACCCTTGTCATGTCCATAAAAATCTACAATAAGTTACCCGAAATTATAAAAAATTTAGACAAAGATAACATCTTTATTTATTTAATCTTCATGCAACAAAAGATACAAAGGCGGACTTAATGCCTTAGGCATTCTCTACCAGTCAACCTAGGGTAGTGTAGAGACAAAATGGCAGGTGCATAAAAAAAGAAAATATTATTTAAAACAATTATAGAATTATATATAAAGCTAAAACTAAACATACATATACAAAATCATATTTAATAAAATATATAGCTATACATACATACAAATATATACTATGTATATATATACACAAAGAAAAGGAGTTTTGAGATGATTCTGCTATTTGTTCAGAAAGTAATTCCGCAACTTCCGCTTAAATGCATACTGACTCGTGGCCGTTCTGATATCAAGAGGTAGCGAATTCCATAGAAGGATAGACTGAATATAGAAGGAGGAATGAACAACATCAGAAGTATGAGAAGGACAAAGCAGTAGGAGGTTGTTAGAAGAACGCAGATTCTTGGCGTGTGAAGAACAGAGATATTGGAAGTGAGATATAAGATAAGAAGGAGGGGTAAGAGAGTTGAGCAAAGAAAAAAGAGTTGTCAAAGCTCGCAGACTTCTTCTTTGGCGAATAGGCAACCATTTGAGCTCCGATCTGAAGCTTGAAACATGGTCATATTTCCTCAGGTTAAATATGAACCTGATGCAGTTGTTCAGGAGCCTATCAAGCTTATCCAGCAAGACTGCGTTCAGGTCATAGTAGCACACATCACCATAGTCGACTATAGGGAAAATTAAAGTCTGCACAAGCATTGTCTTCGTCTTTGCAGGCAGAAAGTTTCTCAGACGATACAGATACCGCAAAGTCCCATTGACCCTTTGACAGACACTAGAGACCTGACTTTGCCAGCTAAGCGTCGAGTCAAGGTGTAAACCAAGGTCCTTTACCGTAGGGCTGATGGGAATGACGGCACCCTTGTAAATAGTAGGAGGTAGAGAACCAACCGCCACTCTACTCATCATGCGTGCACTACCAATGAGAATGGCCTGACATTTTGAGGGGTTTACAGACACGCCAAACCTATCAGACCAGTCACTAATAGCACTCAAATCTCGATTCACATCCTCTATAGCGTCTGACAAACTTTCCACCCGCGCAACTGCATACAATTGAAGATCATCGGCATAAAGATGATACGCACACCGAAGACAGAGAGTTATAAAATTTATGAAGATAGAGAATAATAATGGAGAAAGAATACCGCCTTGTGGAACACCAGCATCCAGGTCACGCCAACTTGATGAGCTCTCATCAACGCGAACCGACTGCTGACGTCCCCGAAGATAAGAAGAGAACCATTCCAGCGCCTCGGAAGAAACCATAAGATGGGAAAGGATAGATAGGAGTATATCGTGACTGACGGCGTTAAAGGCATTGGAGAAATCTATTAATACCAACACAGTAACCATTGTGTCCTCCATTGCTTCTCTAATGTCGCCAGTCACTTTAAGAAGAGCGGAGGCTGTACTGTGGCCAGGTCTGAATCCAGACTGGAATGAGCTCACGAGGTTGTGTCGGTGAACAAACCCCGAAAACTGCTTGTGCACGCACGCCTCGAGCACTTTAGAAAGGAACGGAAGAATGGAAATTGGACGAAAATGACTCGGTAGGGAGGGATTTGAAATTTTAGGAAGTGGACGGACATAAGCCATACGCCACAGGGATGGGAATTGGCCAGAATCGAGAGAAAAGTTAATAATGTGGGCAATGGGTGAAAGGAGAAATTCAAGGATCAGGGTGACCATATGACGACTGATGTCATCATGGCCCACGGCCTTAGATTTAATAGACAGGATAATCTTTTTAATTTCATCCAAGGCGACGGGAGAAAAGTAAAATGGCTCTATGATTGGACTTGGTAGGCCAGAAATGAAATCCACCGTCTGGGACAACATTTGAGAGTTCAAATGACTGGTTATTGAGAAATGACGGTTGATATCATCCAGACCAATTGTTTTTGGGAAATCCACATGACGTGCCTTACCGACACCAAGAGTTCCTAAGAATTTCCAGATATCGGCAGGAGAAGAAGATGAAATGTTATCAAGAATGTGGCGGCGTTTGGCGTTTCGTATCACCTGATTACACCGATTTCTCGCAGTTTTGAAGAGGTTCTTATTTTGGTCACAGCGATCCCTTCTGTATTTTCTAAATGCTTTATCCCGAGACTTCATTGCAACACGAACCTCTGTCGTCATCCAAGGAGCAGGAGGACGCCTAACTTTAACCCTCTTTACAGGCGCATGTTTATCATAAAGAGCTAGGACCGTTTCATTAAATATGCGCAATTTATCGTCTACGGTTATTGCTGCTCCCAGGCGTTCCCAGTCCAGTTTCGACGCATCCTCACGCAGCTTTTCCATATCCATGCGCGCAAAACAACGCATGTGCAGAATTTTAGGGACAGGTTTAGGTGGCTTAAGGACGTAAGAAAGGAAAATGAGGTCGTGGTGGGAAAAACCAGGTGCAGGACACTGGCCATGAGAGGAAACAAGGGTGGGAGTGGACATTAGGATCAAATCGAGCCACGTGTCATCACCAGAAGCATTAAAATGAGTGGGCTGCAGTGGAAGAACATGGAGACTGACGGACTCAATTATGTGAAGGAGTTTACGGGAACGAGGAGTCAGGAGAGTAAGGTCTGTGTTAAAATCACCCATGATGATGTAATGTGCATACTCTGACCCTACAGACTCCAGTGCCAATTCTAGGTTGGAAAAGTAGTCAACGGCGGGTGGACAATATACAACACCTAGTAAAGTTTTGACACCTTTGATGTAAATCTCTAAAAAAAGATATTCAGCGGAAGCACAGGAAGGAGGAGAAGAGGCAATAATTTTGAATGGGATATCACTGCGGAGATAAATGGCGACACCGCCCCCTCCCCTTCCAATTCTATCGTTGCGGATGAGAATGAAACCGGGAAGCGGGTAGGAAGTGGATAAAAGATGAGGCTTAAGCCAACTCTCGGAAATCAGAACGGCGTGAACATTAGCATTTGAAAAGGTGTCGAATAGCTCAGTATAGTGACTCGGCACACTCTGGGCTTTATCTATAAATTGAAACTTTTTCTTATAAACAAATGTTACTATAGCCTAAATGAATACCTAAATGATAAATTATAAATAACAATTTACATAATTTAATAATAATGACGATAAAAATAAATAAAAATACCTGACATATAATTTACTTATACAATGACGTAATAATAATACACATAAATAAATTAATTTGAATAATGACAATTTAATAATAATTATGACAAAATATAAATAAAATATCTGACAATTTAAAAATAATCATGAAAAGACATAAAACTTTGCGTACTTAAGTCACCGGTTAACTCTATGTGAACCACACGAGTCGTCATACAAACGAATAGGCAAACGTATGCCTTTGTGGAACGTATACCGCGACCACGGGAGATAGTGACTCTAAATGGTCCAGCTAAATCCGTACCAGTATGTACGAAAGGTTTCACCGACTGTACCTACAACACGATAAGAACGATGATCGGCCATCTCAGATGCGGTGAAACGCGGGCGAAGCTTAAAACAGGGCACACATCTGTGCACTCTAGCGCGAATCAAATTGCGAGCGGAAAGTATCCAGTACTTCTGTCGAAGAATAGACATTAACAAATCGGGACCAGAGTGATAATTCACCTTATGATGATAATCTACTAACAAATCTAAAACGTGATCCTTGTGTGGTAGAACCACTGGATGCATTTGTTCGAATTCTAACTTAGCATTTCGCAGACGGCCACCCACTCGAATGAGTCCGTCTTGCAAAAACGGTTTCAAATGTTGAAGTGCGCGTCTACAGGGTTTATCTGATTCTAAACTACGAAATTCTACTGAAAAATCAAACTTCTGTAACTCCCGAAGTATGACTGATTCAGTTCTATCCAAATCAGCTGTGGTTATAGAACCACACGATGACAATAATTTAAAAAATCTGAGGACGTAAACTACGCAGCGTAAACAGTCTCGACCAAGAAGAGATTCGATTAGACAACAACAACATAGCTGACTCTTCACGTGGAACTGAGACCACAAGCGTTTGTTTCTTTTCCTCGGGTGGTTCTGAGACAGCAGCAGGGTTGATCGGAGTACTTGGCCACTCGTTAGGAGCGGTATAAATCCAAGGAGGGTCGCAAACCACGCGAGAGACAATCAGCTGGATTTTCTGTCCCAGCGACATGGAATATATTTTCCGGTGACAATTCAGATTGAATCTTTGTCACCCTATTTGCGACAAACGTGCCCCATCGATGGGGTGAAGAGTGGGCCCAACACAGAGCAACGGTTGAGTCTGAAAAGGCTACAATTCTATCTATATTAAAGCGAGGACGGCAAGTTTTAACTATAGACGTAATCAATTGAACTAACAAAAGAATAGCGCAAAGTTCGAGACGAGCAAGCGAGACGACCTTACGAGGAGATAAAAAAAAAAAAAATTGTTTATTGATACCAAACATAATCATTCACAATATTATAAGTCCAATATAACACAGGTACAGTAAACGCAGAAGTTGCAGATACTGGTTCCCAAACTAAGTTTTCACTTGTATTTTGGGACACAGTGTTCAGCCGTGGCTATTTTTTAACAATTTATTTCAAGATACATTTGTTGTGAATGTGAATAGCTTCTATATAAATTTAAAGTTTATACTAAATTAAAGTTAAGAGGTGATGGGTGTGTGTGTGAATGAATTTGTGTAAGAGTAAGTATGTGATGGTGTGATGGTGTGGTGTGTGTGCGGGTGATGGGGGATGTTGATTACACAATGAATTTTAACAAGTCTTCAGTCTCTTGATAATCCATTTTGAGTAGCCAATCAGTAACTTTAATTTTTACTTTGCGTTTGTTAAGTCCTACAATTTTCAGTTCCTTGTTAATACAGTCGTACAGTTTGCAACTTAGACTGTTAAATTGTCCTCTGGCAAAGACTGTCTTAGTAGGGGAACGAACACAAGCAGTCATCCTTCTGCGGGTATTAGGGGCAGTAGATGGGACTAGTCGATGTCTTCTCAGGGTAGATTTTAGCACATAGAGCTGCCTAACAGTCAATACTTTGCTGTCAGAGTAGAGTGTTGCAGTGGGATACCTGTAAGGCTTTTTATTTATTACTTTAAGGACAGCTCTCTGCGCCCTCTCCAACCTGAGGAGGAGCATTTTACCTGACCCGCCCCATACGGGGATGCAGTATTGAACAACAGACTGACACAAGGCCAAGTAGACTAGTCTTAGCTTGTCAGGAGGAGAAGAGTCCCTAAGTAATTTAAATATATGTATGAGCCTTCTCACTCTTGTAGTAACTGTATCTATGTGTTTTTCCCATCTCAATCTGCTTTCCAAATATACACCCAGGTATTTAGCACTATCCTTACGAGCAAGTTCTGGACACGTGCAGTTTCCATCCGGAGATGAGCAGACATGGGCCTTGACAGTGAAGTCTTGTGGAGGGGAGGTGTTTTTCCTGATGGAGAAGGTCACATAATGTGTTTTACTGATGTTAAGGGTAAGTAAGTTGTCAGAGAGCCATTGCATGATTTTGGCTACGGAGCGTTCAGCAGTCTTTTTGACAGCGGCCCAATTTGGACCCCATACAAGGATAGCGGTGTCGTCAGCGTATGTAAAAAATTTTGTGTTTGGGAGGGAGATTTGGCAAAGATCATTAATGTACAGGAGGAAAAGAGTGGGACCAAGTACGCTTCCTTACGGAACGCCGTAGTTGACTGTGTCCTCTTCACTGAAGAAGTCGTTTATCTTGACTCGCTGTTTTCTATTGGTTAGGTAGTCTTTAAAAATCTTGTGGATGGTACCTCTAATGCCAAGCCTTTCCATCTTAGCCAGAAGAATCGGGACAGAGACTGTGTCAAATGCTTTGGAAAGATCTAGAAATATACACATGCATCTATTTTTGATGTCTAAGTTTTTAACTATAGCACTAGTTAAGTCTGTTACAGCATCTTCGGTGCTATATCTGGAGCGAAATCCATATTGATTTGAGGCTATAATTTTAAATTTGTGCAGAAAGTTTTTTAATGCTCGATTCAGTATTCTTTCCAAGATTTTAGAAATTGCAGTCAAGATTGCAATGGGGCGGTAGTTGTTGACACAGTCTCTGTCGCCACTCTTGTGGATTGGGTGGATTATGGCTTTTTTAAATGCTTCGGGGAAAACGCCAGTGTTTATAGCAAGATTACATATATGAGTTATGTAATCATCATCAATCATGCATCAGCCCGTAGCACAGTCAGGTCGCAATTCCATTATGCGAGACTCTATTTCTGATTCCGTTACCTCCAGAACAGCGAGCGAGTTCGGTTGATATTTGATGCTGTTGGTCGCAGTCGGGCCAGAAACAGAGGCTGCAGAGAGTATCTTATTAGCCAGATCTTTTCCTATGGAAGAGAAGAAATTGCAGACTTGATTGGCAGACTTTATAGGATCATCTGTAATTTTTAGGAGTTCTGTTGGACTAATGTTATTTTTTTGTGTTTGCGAGATGTTTTTTATTGCCTTCCAAAGGGCCCTAGGATCATTGCCTGCTTGTTCTATTAGACTCTTTGCATATGCTATTTTTAATTTACGAAGTAGACGGTTGCAGTAGTTGCGATAGCGAGTATAGGTTAAGTTGATGATCATATTCTCAGGAGATTTTTTTGCTTTCGTGTGCAGTTTATCGCGATTTTTGATACACCGAAGTAACCCAGGAGACATCCAGGGCTTAAGGATTCGATTTTTCCTAGTCACTTTTACTGTGGTTGTGTTTTTGGCGATAATTTCGGAAACTAGAGATACAAGGTTGGACGCCACTGAATTGGCATCATGCATCGACAAAATATCCGTGTAGTCAACTTCTTCAAGGTCAGTCTTTATTTTAGGATAGTTGATGCGAGTTTTTGTGATTTCCGTTTGCCTATGTGGATTTCTTGTTCCAATGCTCAAAACTATAGGGAAGTGATCTGTTAGGTAGGATTCAAGAATTAGCGAGGTAACACACATTTCAGGCTTCGTGAAGAAATGATCTAAACAGGAATTAATTCTTGTGGGGATTGTATGGGCTGGGAATAGTCCATGAGTGGCATTAAATGTTAAATATTCTTCACATAACGGGTCTGAACTATTTTGACTAATATCGATATTTATATCACCAACTAAAACCATGTTGCGCGTGGCAAAATGGTTGTAAATGTCATTTAAACCATTTATAAAGTTTGCAAAGTTTTCACGGGTTTTTAGGGATGGGGAGCGGTATAGCCACGACCGTTGTATCCTTGTCTATTTGAAGCAATAGACAGCTAGCATCTTTAAATACCGGCTCACTTACTTTGCACGATAAGTTTATATTAGTAAAAATTACAATTCCGTCATTTTGGTTACGCGTAGAGCCCGTGGAGTGCGCAACATAACCGTCCAGTATAGGCAGAAGACTGACCCCGCGAAGCCAACACTCGGTGAGAATAATGATATCAAATTTAACGTCGGTCATTGATAATAGTATACGCAACTGGTCAAAGTTCTTATTTATACTACGAATGTTAATGTGAAAGAGCTTAAGGGAGGGCTGATCTGATTTTATATATTTAGGGCAGTCTTCTGGTTGACAGGAGATTGTGTTTGAAGCCTCAAGTGAGTCTATTTCGTTGTGAATTATTTGTAAGTTAGCCATTTATTAAATTTGATAGTTTTGCTTTAGATTGACTCAAGTCATCGAACATACTCGGGAGTAGATAACTTTTGAACATTAATATAAATATGGAAGGCATGTGTGTATGAGAGCGTGAATGAGTTTTTAAGTGTGAAGTGCGATGGGTGAATGGGAGTGAGATGTGAGAGTTCATGTGTGTGATTGTGAAATTTGTATAGTATTGGAATGGAGTTGCGTATTTACGTACGTTTATTATTAGTACTATAGAAGCTACCTGTAATTGTTCATGCCTATTGTGGGATTTATTTATGATTAACATACAATTTAGAGACAAGTGTTTCTGTTGGCTATTAGTGAGTATTATTTAATAGTAGTTCAGTAGTTTATACTGAAATACATGGGGCGCTTGAGTATTATTGTGATTTTGTGTTCGTTGTGTAATTTTCAGTGTGCGAGTATGTGTTGAATTTATGATAATTTTGAAGTATTTGTTGTTTTTTTCCATAAGTATAGTTAATAGAAATCGATCGACAAAAAACACGTAAGTATATTAAGGCTAAGACTACAAAGACTGCTGTCTTGAAAATGCATAAAAAAAACATATATTGGTGACGCGACGAAGAGTGATAGTCACTTGGCACTACCGCGTAGATCCAATAGTGATTGTTCTGAGGAAATAGGAATTGGTTTTTCCCCCTGTTCTTTACGTATGAATATGTTGCCGTTTGAGGACCAGCAGAACTTATAATTGTTATTTTTTGCGAATTCCCTGGTGAGGTGGAAGAGTTTCTTGGAGCTTGCAGGCAAGTGATCACTTACGAAGATCGCTTGTCTTTTACCGGGGATATTAATAATTTCAGTGTTTAATTTCTCTTCAAAACTGTTTTTGCGGTTGTTAAATGCCCGAACGGCGGCAATCGTTCTTTGTTTCATTTGAACGTGATTAAACTCGGCAACAATAGGTCGGACAGATTCAGGCTTACCAGGTAAGCGGTAGATGTCACGTAGATCCAAAGCTGACGTCGTTATGCCAATGGCCTGGCCAATTCTGCACACCATGTTGGAGAGGTCCTCACAAGTTTCGTTAACAGCCTGAGGAATGTTTCTTATTTCGATGCTTGAAGATCGGGTTTTTAAGTGTAGGTCTTGTATTTTTCTTTCCAAGCTTTCAATGCATTTAAGCTGAGTTAATCGTTCATTTTGTAATCGTTCGATCGCTGATTTCATGTCCTCATACTGTTTGCTGATGAAAGTCATGGACCTATCTGTCTCTTCCAAAGCTTTTTGCATACTGGAGTTTTGTTTTTTCAGCTCAGACTGGTCAGTGGAAAGCTGGGATATTAGTTTGTTTTGTTTGTTGAACATATCATTCAGGTTTGTGTCGAATTCTGACTTCCAGTTATTCAACAATTCCATTATTTCTCGCTTAAGATCCTGTTGTACTTTATCGTCTGGCGAGCGGGGACCATCGGGAACTTTACGTTTTTATTATGTCTTTTTTTGCCTATGAAGGTAAGATCGCTATCTTCCCCATCGATATTCAATTCTCCTTCGGGCTGGGTAGGTATGACTCTGAGATATAGCTTGAGTAGGTGGAGGTGTTCGTTGGAGCGACATTGCGGAGTTATGTTATCTACATGAACACTAAATATCTTAGCGCGATAACGCTTGGCTGCGTATTATAACCAAGTACCTGAACAGGCGCGGCAGCTGATTAGTGAGTCGCCCGTAGCCGATAACGTTTCGTAGCACTTATGCGTAGCACTGAGCGATGACGCGTCGCCTCGTAGCAGCCGGCGTAGCAGCCCGTCTCCGTAGCAGAAGCGCGGCCCGGCCATGTGGGGATGTTGTATTTCACTCAGCGCGTAACTGACTCCGTGGCTCGGTGGTCGGCGTCTCGACTGCGGCGCAGCTCCGCCCGGGTTCGGATCTCGTCAAATCGGTGTCTTCACTCAGACTTCCTCTTCCCCCCGGACCTCGATCACGAGCTAACGTCTGCTAAACCGCTGCTCCATGTTATTCAAGTTTAATTCAATTTTAAATAACTCATAAATTCATGTAAAATATTCGGAGTTCATAAAACAGAAGAGCTAACCATTAGCATACAAACAACAAGTTCAAGATAGGAACGGCCCATCCCACAAGCAAGGAAGACCAACCTACGCTGAGACGGCGCACCTCCTACTTGCTGCGGACGACGGCAGCAGTGGATGTTCTTCACCTGCGCGGGCGCCGCCTTCCTTATCGTGCGCCTATTAGGACGAAGCTCATTAGGAAGCTCTTAATGACGTGTGAGTCAATTCGCATTACGCTTAATTTCTTTTAAAATAGTACTTAATTACTGTCACCTAGTGATTATTTGTGCTTGTACGTACATCTGTGCGCCTGGTACTTTGAATTGTGGTTGTGTTTATAGATACACACCCGTTCCGTACGAAAAATACGCGCTTGCGCGTGGAATGGTACGTCAGTACGACTTACAATAGCACTATTATCTGTTAATCTCACAACTTTACTGGATTTATTGACAACAAAATATGTTGCACTCTCCGCCATCAAACAAGGCCAAATCATCCTCTGACACCAACATTATGTCTAAAACTGGTGGCGATGAAAACAATCCGCCAAATGTAACCGTGAGAGCTCATCGTCGCAAGCTATCGAATGATGAATATGATGAACTTACGGCTTTTAAAATGGAAATACAGAAACTTTTTCAAGACTTTCAGGTTACCCAAAATAAAAAGTTCGACTTACTGAACAAGCACCTAGAAGAAGTTAAATCACAAACATCTACGATACGCAACACAAATCAGGATATAGAAAAAGCTCTAGAGTTTATGAACGACCAGTTACGTTGTGTGCAATCCAAAATCGATGGGTTGGAAAAACAACGGAACAATTTCGATTTACAAATATCTAACATTGAGCAGAAATGCGACTTCCTGGAAAAAGCTCTTAAAAAAACAAGTATTGAATTAAAGTATATTCCACGAGTAGATAAAGAAAACAAGGAAACTCTCTTTAAATATGTAACACAGCTTTCCAATTGCCTTAATATTACCCTGTTGCCTGGCGACGTGCGCGATGTCTATCGCATACCTAATAAAAAGGATCCAACAAAGTCAGCGGTAATTGCGGAACTTTCTAATACCTTAATAAAAAATAATTTCTTGGCCTCTGTAAAAAGTTTTAACAAAAGCAAAGAGCTAAAAGTGAGCCATCTAGGAATAGTTGATAACTCGTCACTGCTTTTTGTTTCGGAATCACTCACCGCTAAAACAAGGCGACTTCACTTTCTCGCACGAGAATTTGCAAAAACCGAAAAATACAAATATTGTTGGACATCAAACGGTAACGTGTACGTCAAGAAGCAGGATGGTTCCGAATATATTCGTATCAGTGATGAACAGCAACTAAATAAATTGAGACAGTTAAATTGACTAGAGAAGAAAAGAAACCTAATTATTGTATGCATGCCAAAATCTTATTATTCTGTCATTTATATTAATGTATCATATAAAAATTATTTAATGATTTTTTACAGTGGTGCACACAATTTACACTTACACATGATTACTCAATTCACATTACATAATTATACATGCTATGTCAACTCTACTAGTGGACTAATTAAAACAAAAATGCTCTATAGTTTGCTTTCATACACGAAATATTATCAATTACATAATAATGTACTGACTTTATTACTGAATTGTCTAAGTATATGTTCGGCTATTAAATACCAAAACCATATTATTAAGAAACATAAACTATTTACATTAGTTTTAAATGAGGGGGTCACTGGAAAATTAGCGCAACTAAACTTAATCGTAACAATGGTAAAGAGAGGTCTGTGCTGGGCAACAATTTGTTATAATAATTTAATCTATTCCAATTTACTTGTAATTCTTTCATTAAAGCACAATGTTGGATAACAGCTTATTTTTTGAAGATATTGACAGTACACAACTTTCAAAATGTATTGAACTCGATAACCCCGACCTTTGTAAGGAATACCTCGATGTTGCCCATAATAAACTTACAATATTGTGCCAGAATATACGCAGTATAAAAAAAAACTTTGATACCCTGCTTATATTTCTGCAACGGTTAAAATTTAATCCCGATCTTATAGTATTGACTGAGTGTTGGCTTGACGATACCTTTAATAGCATTAGTCTAGAAGGTTACAACTGTAATTATTCAAAAAAATATATAAACAAAAACGATGGAATAGTGGTCTTTTCCAAATCAAATCTTAGCGTTCTTATATCAGAGCCCCCTTTCAACCATGCCAATTGTTTGCAAGTAGATATTGGCCAATCATACTCTGTTATAATTATCTATCGCTCACCATCGTTTTATAACATAAGTAACTTTTTGACTTCCTTAGAAAATGTCCTGGGTAAATGCACTGGCCAGCACTGTGTTTTAGTTGGTGACATTAATCTTGATATTAAGGAAACATCTACTGATACTCGCACTGATGAGTATTTAAGCCTTATAGCTCACTGTGGGTATGTTCCCGGCCACACCTTTCCAACGCGTGGTCCAAATTGCTTAGATCATTGCATGATAAAATCTAAACTTGCCTCTACAACAATTGTCTGTCATTCTGATATAACAGATCATAGCTCGATATTGTGCATTATGGGATCATCGTTCCCTAAGAACAAAAATAAAAAAACATGTACCACAATTGATTATAAAAACCTACTTTAGGACCTCAAGGTAATTGATTGGTCTGACTTGTATAATAAAACCGAAGTTAACGAAGCCACAAAATTTTTTATTAAGAGATTTAATTCAGTCCTTGCAAAAAATAAATGTACTCGTAAAGTGAGCAGTTCAGAAGTGATTGTTAAAAAATGGATAACCCCTGGTCTTTTAAAGTGCATTAGACGCCGTGATGAGTTACATAGTAAAGCCAGAAAAAGTAATAATGACCGCAATTTGCAGGAAAAATACAGACTGTACAGAAATTACTGTAACAATATATTGCAGCAACAAAAAGAACAATATGAGCGAAAACTGTTAACTGACAATCAAAATAATATTAAAAAAACATGGGACTCAATTAAAACTATTTGTAATATTAGTAAAATAGTTAATAAAAATGAAGACTTACTTAAAGTAAGACCTAATTGTACTGAGTCGTTGAATGAAGTTAACAACTACTTCAGCACAATTGGTGACCAGTTGGCAAGTACGGTACTTAGTAAATTAGGAAAATCGGAAACAGAACTGGCGAGCAACACATGTTATGCAGGAAACACCTCACCAGACTCACTATTTATGTCACCCACAGATGAAATTGAAATAATAAAACTAATAAGTACACTCAAACCTATTACAGCTGTTGGACATGATAATATTAGCAATGATATGCTAAAACTAGCAAAGCATGTTATAGCAAGTCCTATAACATATATTTGCAACCTAAGCATATCCTCAGGTGTGGTGCCTAATGACCTAAAGATAGCCAATGTGATACCGATACTGAAAGCAGGCGACTCACGTCAACCAGCAAACTATAGACCTATTTCACTTCTCAGTGCACTGTCGAAAGTAATTGAAAAGGTAGTTAACGTGAGATTGCTAAAGTATCTCGAACAAAACGGTTTATTGGCCGGGAATCAATTCGGTTTTCGTGCAGGCAGGTCCACGGAGGATGCCGTCTCGCATCTTATTGACTCTGTCATAAACAAAATGGAAAATAGGCAAAAATGTGTCGGTGTCTTCCTGGATTTAGCAAAAGCTTTTGATACAGTTTCCCGACCAATACTACTGAAAAAGCTAGAGTGTTTCGGGATAAGAGGCTTAGCTCTAGACTGGTTTAGGTCCTATTTAGAAGAACGAAAACAGCGTGTTCGTATTGGTGACCACGTCAGTGACTTTGCAGATATTTGTTTCGGCGTACCGCAAGGCAGTGTTCTGGGTCCCACGCTGTTCTTGATCTACATAAATGACCTATGTTCTATTAAACTTTTTAATGCCAGCATCTTTACTTTCGCGGATGATATTGCAATAATATTCCATGCAAAAACCTGGAAGGATGTGGTGTGTGTGGCTCAGGAGGGACTTGAGAGGGTTGCTGTCTGGCTGCAAAACAACCTGCTAACTTTAAACGTTAGTAAAACTAAGTCGATATATTTTAGCGCCACTGATAGATCTGCACCCGACCAGAATTTGCAAATTAAACTGCATGTATGCGGTAGCGTGGACGGTGAAAGCTGCCTCTGCTCAGAAATTGAACAAGTTGAGAACATTAAATACCTAGGGATTCAAATTGACGAGCACCTAACATGGAAAGCTCAAATTGATGGACTAGTGAAGCGCACGAGAAAACTCTCACATATTTTTAAGAAATTAAAGTCCATTTCAACACCTGAGATCATCCGTATGGTGTACTTTACCCTATGCCAACCAGTGTTAAGTTACTGTGTATCCGTCTGGGGAGCAGCAAACAAAACCAACTTGCTTAGACTGGAGCGAGCTCAACGAGCTATACTTAAGATTGCATACAAAAAGCCATGGCGATATCCAACTGACGCCTTAAATTCGGAATCTAGCCTTCTCCGTGTAAGGCAATTGTTCATCGCTTCGATACTGCTACGATTTCATAGAGATGCAAAAAAACTGGCCCGCCATTCATCTAGATCGTTAAAATGGGATCGACCAAGAGTACACTCTTCTGTTACACGAAGATCTTTTCCGTTTCTCGGACCCTACCTCTACACTAAATTCTACTCACACAATAGCAATATAACCATGTTAACCTATAGATGTTTTAAAAATGCTGTTTATAAATGGCTACATCCCAAAAATTATTACCAAACGGAAGACCTTTTACATATACAGTCGTAAAATGATTTACATCAAAAGAAATGAAGCTAATATAAGCGTGTTAAAAACAGGCAAACATCCACTATACACTCCACTCTCACCCACACACCATACCTTACACTCCACACATACACATACACTCACTCAAAGCACCTAAACCCTTTTTTTTTTTTGTCATTAACAATAAAACATTTTTTTCAGCAGTTCTTTGGTGCCCATTTTTAAGAACAAAGGTGATGTGCTTGAGTGCAACAATTATAGAGGAATAAAGCTAATGTCACATACTATGAAAGCCTGGGAGAAAGTTATTGAAAGGCGACTGAGAGAAGAGAGTGAAATTTCACAGAACCAATTCGGTTTTATGCCTGGTCGGGGTACAACGGATGCCATTTTTGCTATACGCCAGCTGTGCGAGAAATACAGAGGTGCGCATAAAAACTTGCACATGGTATTCATTGACCTCGAAAAGGCATATGACCGGGTACCTCGTGAGGTTCTGTGGTGGGCCCTTAAGGAGAAAGGTGTGCCTGGGAAGTATGTGCAGTTGATCCGAGCGATGTACAGTCGATGCAGTACCCAAGTCCGTTCTTCAGTGGGCACTACTGGAAGCTTCAATGTGGCTGTCGGCTTACACCAAGGGTCAGCCCTCAGCCCTTACCTCTTCCTGATGATAATGGACGCTCTGACGTCGGACATTCAGGAAGAGGCTCCCTGGTGTATGTTGTTTGCCGATGACATTGTGCTGGTTGCCGAGAGTGGCCTAGAGGTCCAGAACAGATTGGAGGTGTGGTGGCACAGATTGGAGAGTGTTGGCCTGAAATTGAGTAGAACCAAAACGGAGTACTTGTTCTGCGATTTCGGCGGTCTCTCCAATCCAGTGCCCTTAGCTCTCGCTGGAACGCCCATACCGATCTGTTCCGACTTTCGGTACCTCGGGTCGCTCGTCCAAGGGGATGGTGAGGTAGACCGGGACGTAACACATCGGATCAACGCAGGATGGATGAAATGGCGACAGGTCACGGGAACAACTTGTGACCCACGGATGCCCCTCAAGTTGAAGGGTAAAATCTACAAGTCCGTGATAAGGCCTGTCATACTGTATGGATCAGAATGTTGGGCTGTGAAAAAGACGGATGAAAAAAGATTGCATGTAGCGGAGATGAGAATGTTAAGATGGATGTGTGGTGTGACGAGAATGGATAAAGTGAGAAATGAGTATATTAGGGGAAGTTTGAAAGTGGCGCCAGTGACTGAAAGGTTGAAAGGAAATCGTTTGTCTTGGTATGGTCATGTAAAGAGGAGAGATGAAAAGCATGTTGCTAAAAGAGTTATGAATTTACATGTGGATGGATGGAGAGGGAGAGGGAGGCCAAAGAAAAGATGGATGGATTGTGTGAGAAGTGATATGAAAGAAAAGGGAGTTAGTGATAGCGTGACGAGTGACAGGACAGAATGGAAGAAGAAAACGTGTTGCGCCGACCCCAAATAAAATGGGACAAGGGCAGGAAGAAGAAGAAGAATAAAACATTTTTTTCTAATTTTAATTCTTTATAATTATATCTCTTACTTTTTTTTTTGTTATCTATCTAAAAAATTGTAACTTAACTATTAATTATTATTATTATTGCTGAACTCGGGAAGAGACTGGATCCCACGACACAGGGAATCCTAGTGTGGGGTCCAGGGAATTTGTAAAAAACTAGCATTTAAGTCTTTGGTGTATCGCATTAATGTATATTTATTGAACCTTGTCGAAATGAATCAAATAAAGCTTTATTATTATTATTATTATACTTTTGGTGAATTAGAACCAGACAAATTGACTGCTGTCCCTGTCTAGGACCGCCCAAGAGGCGTCAATTGTCGGTTTACGGTCCCAAAGAGTGACAAGGAATCGAAATTTAGTAAAATCGACCAATCCGCAAAAAGATTTAATAAAATATGGTATAAGGCACCAGAAGCAAGCGACACACGTCCGTGCACGATCCGTACCACGGCTAAACTGAATATGATACTGATACTTTTGATTTAGCGCTAATGAGGAAAACTGAAATGTTATCGCCATTTTGGACCCGAAAATAAACCACTCCCTCGTAAACCCTCTCACTGGCGTCTGCGAAACCTATTACATTAACAACAGTGTCTGGTGTTATACCAACATGGCGAGGAATTTGTATCTGATCGAGCTTTGGAAGCTCTTTTCTATATCGAGCCCACAACTTAGCAACGTTGTCAGGAGCGGTGTCGTCCCAATCACAGTTGGTAAGCCAAAGCTCTTTTATAAGCAGCTTTGCATTCAAAACGACAGGAGCCACGAAAACCATTATATCCCATATCCGAGTTACACATGCTAGGATGGTGCGTTTAGTACAAGTTGGCGGGGTTGAGCTAATTGTAAGACTGAACATATCAGTTGCGGGTGACTAACTTAAACCAAGAATCTTGTGGGAATAATTATCATCGAATTCCTTCACCGAAGTCAACCGGTGTGACGGTGGAATTGACTCTAATGCTGCTTGCGAGTTGCTTGTCCATTTCATGAGATCGAATTGTCCAGATTTCATGAGACTGATTACTTGAGCAGCGGTCTCTATGGCCTCTGCTTCACTTGGTACACTGTATACAAAATCATCCATGTACAATCCGTTTTCAATGGTAGCTCTTGCTCTCGGGTATGTATCACCCTCGTCAGCGGCAAACTGCTTGACGGTGCAAAGAGCGTGAAAGGGACTAGATAGACTTAAGCCCAAAACAAACACGATTGAATTCGTAAACCTTCAAAGGTTCCTGCGGGGAAAATCTATACAGAAAGCGTTGGAATCTGCGGTCACATTCCCTGATTCCAATACAAAGAAACATTTGTTGAATATCCGCAGAGAGCGCAATAGCAAACAAGCGAAAATGAACTATTATGTCAAATAAGTTGCCCTGGAGGTTTTGACCACAATACAAAATATCGTTGAGCGAAATGGAAGTATTAGTTTTAGCACTACCATCCATAACTACACGCAGTTTAGTGGTAAGCTTATCCTCTCTAATAACTCCATGGTGCGAGATGATGTAAGACGGGTAATCACGTGTCTCTTCAGTATCAGCAGGCGCAGGTGAGATATAACCCTTATCTAAATATTCGATCACCACATAAGCTTGCTTCAACTTAGGAGACGCCTGCATCTTACGTTTCAAACAATGAAAGCGTTTTTCAGCGGAGGCATGGGAGCCACCGAGCGAAAAAATATCACCCTTGAAAGGGAGCGCAACAACATAACGACAATCTTTATCGCGAGTAGTCGTGCGACTATACAAGGTGCAGTTTTAAAGGTGCAAAAAAATTCAGGAGGTAATTATGTTAGTGATTCTCGACCCGAATCAATAATAAAATGAGTAGGTATTTTTTTTCTTATATATGGAAATCGGTATGTGTGAACTACCTTTTTTATAAACTCTGCTAGTCTGATACCTCCCTTATAACCGCGCTTTCACACACACAAACGCACCATTATTTAAACCGCGCTTTCACACACATACACGCAACGTAAAGCACCAATAATCTCCCGCACGACACACCCTAGCCACGCCCCCGCGCCATCGATCAATCGATCATGTTTAGTGTAACTGACGTCGCCGACGTGTGCATACACGCGCTTGCAATATTTGCCCACAGCGCCTTCGGTTAACGGTTGCGGTATCTAGTGATGAAAGATGACAGACCAATACTCCAATGTAAAGTTGGTCGAGATAGTCCGCTTGTATGCTATCAGTGGAAACATCGTAACGTCCATCTCAAAGGGTAATACTGGCTGCTACGCAAAGACTCCGCGAGTTTCGACGATTCGGCGTTCCCCGGCTTGCTGACGGTCGCGGCAACGAAGGCCTGCTTGTCGCCTTGCAGGAAAATATCCTGGAATACTTCAAGCGAGAGCCACGGGCCAGCACGCGGGATGCTGGTCTACGGTTTGGTTTCCTCACTACGGTCGGCAAGTACGTTACGTGAAAAGGTGATCACTAGTGATTAGTGCTTTCGACACTTTAAAACGAATGTGTTTGTGCTACGAAATTAAAAGAAAATCAGCAACGTCGTGCTAGACTGCTGTCTGTTTGAACAACACCTCCAGGTAACATAAGTACCTGCTTAGGTATTTATTTTATTTTATTAGTAAGTACATAAAAAGTCATTTGTAAATACGTTGTTAGCCGAATCAATTTGATTAGTGTAAATAAATTGATTTAAAAATTTTAACTACGGTAAAAATACCTACCTAACAGGCAAGATAAATCACTTAAAAACCTACCTATCTACGTAACTAGCACAAATTATCTTGAAGTGTTTTTTGTCGGTCCTCAGCCCATTAAAAAGTACGAAGGGAAATTTCACATCCACCAATTTAATCTACAAATAAAAACGAAATTATTACGGAAAACTGACCTTGAGAATGACATTACCTACAGACTGCGTCTGGTAGGTACGTTCATGTACCACTGCGTATCTAAATCTCGAGCGCGCGCGCTCCATGATACCTACGGACGGAGGCACGGACGCCTCATAAGGTTTATTGATCTCGGCCTAACATTTTATTCATCAGCTGATACGTAAGTACCTATCGACGCGACGTCAACGTGACTTTTAAAAGATTTTTACATTGTGATGATGCTTAAAAGCGAGTAATTAAATAGCGAAATTTAAGACATTAATGTACATTATGATCATCGAATTCGATCTACATCTAAGGTTAAATTATTCATTTCGTAAAATAAGTGGGCGGAGCCTCGTACAGGTTGATGCACTCACACACACAGTGACACGGCGTGCGATAAATCGCAACGGGTGATTCTGTATTTTTTTAAGAAGTTTATTTAGAGAGTTATTCTGAAAAACGGTTAAAATTAAAAAAAAAAAATAACAAGTTTTACTGATTATTGACCAGGTATCGTATTTTTATATGATTATTTATGAGTTTTATTACAACCTCCTGAAATATTGTGCAGTTTTAAAACTGCACCTTGTATATCTCTTCAGTGACCTGATCTTCAGGGCTGAGTATAGGCGGGACATTGACCTCTTCAATTTCCCAGAACTTGCGGATGGTAGACTCCAGCGGCGGTTCGACGGTGCAACAGTACGACACAGTCGAGTAACTATCTATACAAGCGGGTGCGGAGCCAACCACAACAAAACCAAGAACTGTTTCTAGTGCGTGCGGAGCAGGGTACGTCGGTAGACCTTGAATTTTACGCGATAACTGGAGATGCGGGAGAATCGAAGCGCCGATCAATAGATCGATATCCTCAGGAACAGTGTAATTCTTGTCCGCTAAGTGCAAGTTCTTAAATTTCGTTAGCATGGACTTGTCAACCGAGACCGTGGGCAACCGTTCCGTAATCTTATCTGCTACTAGCGAATCCATTTCAAACGTAATATCTGAATTAAATCGTGAACTAATTATTATTTTAATCGACCCGTGAATGGCTGCCTTTAAACCTCCAAAACCCTTTACTACTGAACGGGATAACCAATTATTAAAACTAAAATCAAGGCGTTGACAACAATCCCCAGTAATAAAATTACTCTGGGAAGCGCCATCTAATAGCACTCGAACAGTACGCGATTTGCCAGAGGCATCTACAATGACAACTTGAGCGGTCGCGAGCAAAACCGTAGTGAACGCTGGACTAGTGGCAGACAGCGAACACTATGCTACGTCGCTTGCAGCAGGCCGCGCGTCACCAGCGTCGCGCGTTTGCGCGGGCTGCGGCTGTGGCTGCGGCTGCGATGTCAGCTTACTATTCTCAAAATGCAACAAAGTATGATGTCTAGGTGGACATTTGCGACAACTAACACTACTGTTACATGACGTTGTGACTATTCCAATAGGACCCTAGGCTGAGTAAATTTTATTTTTTATTTATTTATTGACACTTCTTGCACAAAAAAACTGTACAAAGGCGGACTTAATGCCTTAGGCATTATCTACCAGTCGACCTTAGGGTGGTGCAGAGACATAACATGGTAGGTGCAACTTAAAGGCAAACAAACAAAAAGAAAATTAAAATCAACATAAATACAAAAATATATAAATAAATACTTATATAAATACATACAAATAAACAAAATTATTATGAGAAATGAATATAACAAATCACTGCTGTGATGATTCCGCCAACTTCTTGCGAATGTGTTCACGAGCCATTACCTTAAAGGAGAACCGGTTGGATGCCATTCTGATGTTCAACGGGAGCGCATTCCAAAGAAAGATCGCTTGGACAAAGAAAGAGGATCGGATAAATCCAGAGCGGTGTGAGGGACATCGTAGAAGACGATTATTCGTTGATCGGAGATTTTTACTATGGGCAGAGCAAATGAATTGAATTTGAGAAGTCAGATAAGAAGGAGAAGAAGGTTTGTCTAGAAAAGAAAACAGGGTAGTCAAGGCCCTTAGTGCTCTACGCTGACGAATAGGTAGCCATTTCAAAAGCGAACGATGTTCAGATACATGGTCATACTTACGGAGGTTGAAGACAAATCGAATGCAGTTATTCAGAAGGCGGTCAAGTTTATTGAGGAGATCTGCATTCAGGTCATAGTAGCACACATCACCATAGTCAATAATGGGAAAAATAAGGGACTGTACAAGCAATACCTTTATGTGAGCTGGAAGAAGATTTTTAAGACGATAAAGCGACCGTAACGTTCCGGTTACTTTTCTACTGACACTTGCAACCTGCTTGCGCCAGTCAAGGCAGGCGTCGACTTGTAGACCCAGATCCTTAACCTCGGAGCCAAACGGAATAACCGTGCTGTCAAATATCACATGTGGAATAGTTTGGTTATTAAGCTTTCTCAAACTATGGGGGCTCCCAACTATGATAGCTTGACATTTAAGCGGGTTAACTGCCACACCAAAACGGTCAGACCAGCTTTTTATGGTTTTTAAGTCTTGGTTAAGCTTCTCGATCGTATCAGATACGTTGTCAACACCTGACTGACAGTAGAGCTGCAAATCGTCGGCGTAAAGATGATACGCACACTGAAGCTCGGGGGTTATGAGATTGATGAAAACAGAAAACAAAAGAGGAGATAAAATACCGCCTTGAGGGACGCCAGCTGAAAGGTCACACCACTTTGATGAGGAGTTACCAGCACGAACTGACTGCTGACGTCCCTGAAGATAAGAAGAAAACCACTCCAGTACCTCCCGAGAGACTATAAGATAAGAAAGGATGGACAAGAGGACTTCGTGACTGACGGTGTTAAAAGCATTGGAGAAGTCGATTAACACTAAGGTAGTAACTTTAGTATCTTCCATTCCCCGCCTTATATCGTCAGTCACTTTAAGGAGAGCTGTCACGGTACTGTGCCCGGGCCTGAAACCAGATTGAAAAGGGCTGATGAGGGAGTTCCGATAAATGAAATTGGAGAATTGTTTGTGGACACAGGCCTCGAGCACTTTAGACAGGAATGGAAGGATGGAAATTGGACGAAAGTGACTGGAAAGAGTGGGATTGGAAATCTTGGGTAAAGGACGGACATAGGCTTTACGCCACAGGGAAGGAAAAACACCAGAGTAAAGAGAAAAGTTGACGATGTGGGATATAGCAGGCAGAAGTTGATCCAAAGCCGACACGATCATATGACGACTGATGTCATCGCAGCCCACGGCTTTGGATTTGATGGATAGGATAATCTTTTTGATCTCTCCGGGATCCACTGGAGTAAAGACAAATGGGGCGATATTGGGGCGCGTCAGACTAGCAAGGTAATCAACAGTTTGACATTTGGTTAGACTATCAAGCGTAGGAACGGTAGAGAAATGATAGTTAAGCTCGTCCAAACCAATTGTATTAGGAAGGTCTGAATATCGCGATTTACCGACACCTAGAGTTCCAAGGAATTTCCAGATATCGGCAGAAGAAGACGAAGCTATATTATTAAGAATGTGGCGGCGTTTAGCGTTGCGTATCATCAGGTTACATCGATTCCTAGAAGTCTTGAAGAAAGTCCAGTTGTCTTCAGAGCGATCCTTCTTAAATTTCCGAAACGCACGGTCTCTCCTTCGCATTGCCATCCGAATGTCAGTGTTCATCCATGGTGCAGGTGGACGCTTCAGCTTAACTTTCCTAATAGGTGCATGTGTGTTATACAAATCGATCACAATTTTGTTAAAGATACAAACTTTGTCATCCACTGTAGCAGCTTCCTCCAGGGGTGTCCAGTCAATAGCTGATGCATCTTTTAAGAGTTGCTCACTACTCATACGTGCAAAGGCACGCCTGTACTGGAACAAGGGTTTGGGTTTAGGGGGTTTAAGGACATAGGATAAGTAAATAAGATCATGATGGGAAAAGCCGGGAGCATCAAGTTGACCATGTGAGGATGTTAAAGAAGGATTAGAGGTAAGGATAAGGTCAAGCCAGGTATCATCACAGTCTTTATTATGATGAGTTGGCTGGAGAGGCAATACATTTAAACTGGCTGACTCCACAAGATGCAGGAGTTTACGGGACCGAGGGGAGTTTTGGGCAAGGAGGTTGGTGTTAAAATCTCCCATGATGATATGATGTGCATACTCCGAACCCAAAGATTCAAGTACCGATTCGAATTCGGTGAAAAAATCAAGAGTAGGGGGACAATAGACGACACCTAGAACGACTTTAGCTCCTTTGACACAAACCTCAAGAAATAGAAACTCAGCAGTATTAATCGGAGAAGAAGTAGTTAGAATTTTAAAAGGAAAATCACTGCGTAGGTATATAGCTACACCACCCCCTCTCCTACCGATCCGATCATTCCGAAGAAGAACGAAGCCAGGGAGAGAGTAGGAAGTAGACAGAAGGTCAGGTTTGAGCCAAGTCTCGGAAACCAGGATGGCATGAACGTTGTTGCTAGTGAACGTATCATATAGTTCATTATAGTGACTAGGGATACTTTGGGCATTAATGTGGCAAACGTTTAACAGTCGGTCTTGGTTTGGATTGAATTTTTGGCGTAATAAATCGCCAAGAGTGTCCGTCAAAGAGCCAAAACTGGCATCACAAGAAGAGGCAGTAGAATCGTGAGCAGAATAAAAGGATTCATTATCTGATAACATAAAAAAAGAATAATAATAAATAAATAGATATACAAGCTACATACACAGGCTGGTTCAGCGTTGGCATTTCTGCACCACCCGCCAGCTAACATCATTTCAATGTGGTATTCAGAACGCACTTTACAATCTGTGAGTCTGTGAACGTATCCGAACGTAAACGTCAGGTGAAAAAAAGTAAACATAACCTCTATTTTAATTTGACATGACAACTGACTAAACGTTAAGATTTAAGGATAAACTTTACTTATATAATAATATAATATAACATGTTGAGGGTAAACAGTAAAGTAGTTTAGCAAAGAAAAAAAAACAATAAAATAAAATACAGAGGTCAAAGTGGAAACTATAGATTACTTTCGAAAACAGACAAACTACAAGAAGTACAGAGGTAAAATGAAACCTACATTGGAAGGCGAGAATAGTGAAAGATTGCTGTGGTAAGTAAAACTAAAGTTCTTCGTAGGAAAGTTGATAGAATTTAGAAATAATAAAAAGACCATAACTACCGCGTCTTCTTTTGCAGGCTATCACCTCCTTGGGCTTTCGGATACTTCGCCAATAGAGGACTTAGTTCGTCGAAACCAGAGACCTTGTGCCTACTGCCATCGGGAGCCTTGATAACAATGACGCCGTCCTGAGTCCAACAGCATCGCATACCAAAATGAAGCCGCGCCTTCCCAAAGATGGTCTGCCGGGCCCTTGTCAGAAACTCCTTGACTGAGATAGTGGTCCCCTTTAAGCCTTTCTTGGCTCTCCAGACAGCAGATTTGTCTTCGTAAGTAGAAAATCGCACCAGGATGGGCCTATGATGGACTTTGCTGACCGCTCCAAGTCTGTGACAGACCTTTATAGAAGATGCAGACAATGACTTGGATACCATCTGCTTGTTAATGATATCAAGGACCACTGTACTTGCAACTTCACCATCAGCCTCTGCAATTCCATGGAAAACAAGCGCCTTCCTCCGATGTCTCGTCTCCAACCCATCAATCTGCTTGGCACATTCACTAATTTGGCTCCGGAGCAGGCCAAGCATGCTGAAGACCAACTCCCTAAAGGTCCGGAACTCTTCAGCAACCCTCGCTACAGTATCCTTGGCAGGTCCAGCACTCTGGATTTGTGATTCCAGTTCCTCCATCTTCCTTACAAAGCAGTCTTCAAGATTTTTCTGAGCAGTTAAGATCTCATCTAGCTGCGACATATTGACTCACAAGTGTCCAGTGAAAACTTAGTGATGAATCAGATGATAAGCTGGCAGGTGGTGTAAAATTTTCAAAAGTTACATAAAAGTGCTGCAAACGTGAGTAACTAGCTATTGAAGGTTATGAACTGATTACAAATAAAAATTACTTAATTTAGATATGATTTACTATTTAAATTTTCATTTTCCCTGAATTTTCCTACATGAAAGTATGAAGGTCGGCTTCCCCATAAGGGGAAGAGGGCGAGCGCCGCCATCCGCCCACCCTTGTAGCTTTCAACTAGAGTCTTTTTTCTTTGTTTTTTTTTTTTTTTTATGGTGGGAAAAAATCATGCATTGACATCCCCCGCCCTTGGGCGGAGCGGGAGATAGTGTCAGACTCATACTGACTAAAAGACCCACCCCGTTCCTTCTAGCCTTCATACCGGGGCTCGAGCGCCCTTTCGGATAACCCTGGCCCCAGTAGGCTTCGACCCGGCTGGGTCGCTGCTGTTGCTGACAACTCCTTGAGGCGCGCGGGAACAGTGCGCGCCGTCGACGACTTGGGCTGGGTCCGGACAGTTACCGGACGGCCGGACAGCGAGCTACCCATTGCTCACTGTCCGCAAGCCCGCGTCTACGTTGGCCGGAATTCGGGATCAGAATCCCGGCGACGGCGGCGGCGATAACGCCGTTGCCTGATGCGTTCGGCCTCCTCCTTTGCGAGCATTACTGCTTCGCAGAAGTCGCCGACCGCCTGCCACTCCTCCTCGCTCCGGACCATGGCCTCAACTAAGGCCCGGCGCGAGAGGTCTCCGCCGCCGATCGCCCCCACGAGGGCACGGCGATGCTCCACCCAAGCAGGGCACACCTCGACTGTGTGCTCCACCGTGTCCTCCGGGCGTTCCGCACAGTGGCGACACCCGGGCGTCACTTCCGCATGAATCGAGTGCAGGAAACTCCCGAACGAACCATGTCCGGTGAGGACCTGCGTCATGCGGAAGGTAAAGACGCCGTGAGGTCTTTCCAGCCACGCCTCAAAGAGGGGACTTACCGCCATGATTGTGGCGTGCCCAGCACTGGGTTGCGATAGTCGTTGACGCCATTTCACCATGAGATCCCACCGGATTTCTGTCCGCCATGCCGTGACCTGTCGCGGCAGCGGACTTTCACCCCGGCGTTGCATCTCCACGCGCATATCGTGCATGTGTGCAAGGACTGTTGCCTCCAGATCCCACGGTGGTAGACCAGCCAGAAGGCTCGCCGCTTCGCGGGAGACCGTGCAGTATCCCCGCACCATCCTTATCGCCATGACCCTCTGGCAGGCGTTCAGTATGGCCGCCGGTTGCTTTTTCAGCGATGGCGCCCACACCGGTGCCCCGTAGACGGCCATGGACCGAACGATCCCCGCGTAGAGCCTCCGGCAGGAGGCGTCTGGACCCCCAAGGTTGGGCAGGAGCCGCTTGAGCGCAGCTCCAGCCTGGTTGAGTTTGGGAGCCAGACGTCGGAATTGCTCCACGAAATTCCACCGGCTGTCGAGGACGAGTCCCATGTACTTCATCGTCGACCCGACACCGATGTGAACTCCTCCTACCGTTAGTTGGGAACTCAATGGCGGCGCGTTCCGAGACCGGCGACCGTGGAAACACATCGCCTCGGATTTGTGAAGCGCAACCTCGAGTCCCAACTCCTGGATCCTATCAACGACCATCGCAACCCCGCGTGTCGCTAGAGCGACCGCCGCCTGGTACGACTCTCCCTGCGCTAGAACCAGCGTGTCGTCTGCGTAGCAAACCACGCTGACCCCGTCAGGGAAGTCGCCGCGCAGCACGTAGTCGTACCCGATGTTCCACAAGGGTGGCCCTAGTACCGACCCCTGCGGAACACCGCACGACATCTCTCGACGTTTCCAGTCTCCCTGGTGACCGGGGTAGACTATAAATCTATCCGGGAATTGAAGGCGTTTTTTTTTTTTTTTTTATTAATGATAGGCTTGCGTTTGACCACTATCTCACCTGATGGTAAGCGATGATGTGGTCGACGATGAAGCACGCAATGTCCAAGGACACTGCCACGACACACCTGCCCCGGGACACCGCTTCCCCCGTCGTGAGGGCTCGCACGCGCATGATGGCGTCCAAAGTAGAGCGCATCCTGCGAAAGCCGAACTGTCCGTCCGAAAGGTCCGGCCCCACCCGTGTTAGGCGCCCGACGAGGTGGTTTGCAATGACTCTCTCAAAGAGCTTGCCCACCTCGTCGAGCAGCACAATGGGCCGGTACGCGGACGGAGAGTCCGCAGGGCGCCCCGGCTTCGCTATGAGGACCAGTTTCCCCGTCTTCCAGCAAAGTGGGAACTGGCCCCTCTCCATGCATGCGATCAAGAGCCCTCTCAGTCGAGGCCCGAGAGCCTCCATGGCCAGGACCCAGGCCTTTCCAGGCAAGCCGTCGGGTCCTGGGGCGGTGTTTTTGGCACTCAGCCTTCGCACCGTCACTCTCAACTCTACCTCGGTCACCTCTGGAGCATCGTCGTCGTCGTCGCTGTTGCGGTCCGCGTCAGACACCGCTGCCGGCGGAGGCGGAGCCATGGGCGGAGGGGAGTGTTCCCCCCGCGCAGGCAACAGAGCGTTCACCGCACCCTCTACGATCTGGGGCCGGAGACTCTGAGTCAGTGGGGGAGCCCAGGGGCGAAGCTTTTCCCGTACCATATTGTACGGGCGCCCCCATGGGTCCGCGTTCAGAGACCCCAGCCACACGTTGCGGGCCTCCAGTTTGGCCCGCTTGATCTCCGTTCGGAGGGTGCGTTTTGCCGCTCCGTATCCCTCATACAGCTCCGCCTCTCTGGCCTCCGCATCCGGCGGGCGGATGCGGCGCCTGCAGTGTCTGGCGTACCGGCGTCGCGCGTGACTGCATGCGTTACGCAATGCAGCAATCTCCGGCGACCACCAGCACACCTGGCGCTTAGCTCGCCCTGGACGGACTCGGGGCATTGCCGCGTCGCAGATTTGCGACATGGCCTCCCGGAACCACTCCGCTTCGACGTCTATGTCGACAGGCCTGTCCGGTGCTTGCACCCAGGCCTGTACCGTCGCGGCTTCCAGGAGGAGCTCCCGGTCCATCTGCTTAAGCGCCCACCGCGGACCGCAAGGGCTCCGTCGGACCGGCGCGGCCGAGGTTTCGGCGGAGACGTCCAATCGGATGTACCGGTGGTCGGAGTACGTCTCCACCTCCTCCATAACGCGCCAGTCGACGACACGCGGCAACAGAGCGGGGCTGGCGAACGAGATGTCCACCACTGATTCACCCCGCATCCGCGCCAACGTGGGGACAGAACCCCGGTCCAGGACGACCAGGCCCAGCTCCAAAGCCCAGTCCTGCACCATCTGACCCCGTGGGTTCGTGTACCGGGAACCCCATACGGCTTGGGGTTCCCGGAAACGACCACGGGGAGGGTATCAAACCCAGCGACGACGACATTTAGCTCCATAAGGGAGATCTGGAGTTCGTCGAGAGATCTGTTCGGGGACAGGTAGACGCCTACCACTGCAATGTCCCCGAATCGTGCTGCCACGCAGCCCAACAACAACAACAACAACAACGACAACAGCCTCGAGGGGCGGGGTACCGGCGGCGGCCGACGAGATTAACGTCATCGAGCCGTCTAGGTCCTGAACCCAGTCTCCACGGGGATGGACGTAGTACGGCTCGGAGACGATGGCGACATTTATCGACCACTGCGCCATGCTCTGGAGCAACAGATCCTGAGCGGGGGCGCAGTGGTTGATATTCGCCTGGAGGAGACGGAATGGGGCCGTTATTGGCAGTCCATCGTCTCCTCCCGTGCCCTTCTAGGGGGCACTGCCGCGGCGGGTGCGGCGGCGACTGCGGCGGGTGCAGCGGCGAGAGCGGCGGGTGCGGCAGCGATAGCGGCGGCGGCCAAGGAGGCGGCTGCGGCGGTGAGGACGTCGGCGGGGATGGGCTTACGGGCTCTGCCCCTGTCCTTGGCGGGGGGGTCGCAGGACCTGCCCCCAGCCCGGTGGTTGGCCGGCTTGCCTGCCGCCGCACATGCATAGCAGTGCGGCAGAGCACGGCATTCTGCGGCCTTGTGACCGGGCTGGCCACATTGGTGGCAGCGGTCGCTGCGGTCCACCTCCGCGGCGCTGTGGGCGCCAACGTGGTGCCCCACTTGGCACCGGAAGCACCGCAGAGGTCTGGGCTCCAGCAATTTGACCTGCGCGGAGCCGCCATGGCCCGCTTTTTGCGCTCTTGGCGCCTCGCACGCTTTTTGGCCGCCTTAGCCGCCCTGCCCGCCTTGTTCGCGGCGCCGACGACCGTCCATTCGGCGCCAGGTTCCTCAGGCGGAGGAGGCGGCAGGCGCGGCCTAGTCGCCACCGCGGCAGGAGGAGGTCCCGCCGGTTTAGCGGCAGGCGCCGCCTTACCTTTTTGCCGCTGCTGCTGCTTAGCCGTCGGGGCCGGCCTCGCGAGCTCCGGAGCCACGGCCCCGCGCACTGCTTGCCCCGACGGGCCCACCTTGGGCGCAGAAACCGCCGCCGCGGCGGCGGCGTAAGACGCCGCCTTTCGTTGCAGGCCAGAGGCCGCTAGCGGAGGGCGCAGCACGATGCCCTCCAGCAGGGACAGCTGCTGCTGGATGCGCAGCTGGAACTGCTGCTGCTGCTGTTGCAGCTGCTGCTGGAAAGCAGCTAGTTCCCGCTGCACCAGCGTTAGCAGCTGGGTCTCCGGCTCGGGCTGGGCCTGGGCCCCCCCTCCTGTCGTCGGCTCCTGGCAGCCACCGCTATTGGGCGCTCTCGCGAGCTCAGCTCGGACTTCGGCCCGGAGCTCGGCCCGGAGCTCAACCTGGAGCTCACTCCGGATTCTAGCCACCCTCTTCTCGAGAGAGGCGCCAAAGGCTTCCCGGAGGGACTTCGCGTGGCGTTGGGCCGTCCTCTCCTTTGACGTCTTCTCCCTTTTGCGGCTCATATCCCGCAGCAGGGTGACTGCCATCTTCTGGAGGGACTCCATGTCGGAATCCGCTTTAGCACGCCTCTCGCTGTCAGATGGCTCCGAGAGGTCCCTCTTTGAGCCGGCCGCTCCTGGGTAACGCCCCTCCGCGGCAAGCCTGGCGGCTCGCTGAGCGGAGTCTTTGGCCGTTAGCCCCCTCCCCTTTCCGCGGGACTGGCCCGCACCACGGCTGATGGTGGGAATTTTTCTCCTCCCCTCAGAGCCAGAGCCAGACGATCCGTCTTCTCTCCTGGCAGACGCGGAGCGCTTCCGGGAGCGACCCGAGCCTCTCCCAGAATTGCACGCAACCTCCTCCACTTCCGAGCGCCCGTCATCCCTCCTGACGAACTCGGAGCGCTTCGGGGAGAAACCCGAGTTTCTCCCAGAATCGCCAGCCATCTCCTCCGCCTCCGAGCCCTCCGAGCCCCCTCTGGATGTCGCGTCGGACTCCGACCGCGCATCACTCCCTGGTTTCTTAAAGAACTTTGATTTTAGTTTTAAATTTTCCTTATTTGTTCCCACGAGTAAAAACTTTGGGTACTTGCTCAAACACGTGGTTCGCACTAGAGACTAATTTAGCTACCCATTAGTCAAGCTAACAACCTCCCTCACGGTGCGCCGCCGCTTGGAGGTTTGGGGTAATTTTTATAGAGGTTGTCTTCCTCGCGGCCCAGGCGGTTAAGCCAAGACCCTCGTCCCCCATCAAAAGTCAGAAAATGACCTTGGACAATCTCTGGGGCTACGAGAATAACGGTGGCAGAAGGAGGAGCAAGCCTTTCTCCTGCCTGCCCGGCGGCAGTGTGAGTGCACACCGAGCCCGCTCTTACTTCGCCACTGTGCCCTCTGCTATAGCAGAGGGACACGCGTTGAAGCGTTCCTTCAGACAGAACATTCGCAGACGGCCATCGAGGCCCCTTGGGCAGCAATACCCAAGGGGGTCATTGGCCGCCTCCCAGGGTGCACCGTCCCGCAGACTGGCCTTCACTCCGGACGTATCCGCAAGGGAACTACAGCCTGCGGGCACTCGTGGAGGTTTTCTGTCGTGGCACCCCTCGACTAGAGTCTTGGGCAAGCTCCCACCGACAGTAATGGATTTCCAAGGAATATGTCACCTTCTCCTCACTTAGAAAGCTAGGGGATTAGGTGGGGAATTGAGAAAAACAAATTTAAAATCAAATAGGGTTGGAAATCCAAGGGATAAGAAAGGATAATCTACTTTTCTTTTGAGTTATGAATATTATGAGACTGAGAGGGCTGCAAAAGGGTATATCACACGTGACGCTTGTATTTGCGAGTTAAATTATTTTAGAAATGACTGTTAATCTGTTCCGCTCGTGCGTGTCCTGACCAATCCTACGGCAAAGGGTTGTGAGGCCTCTGCTATTCGATAAGACACACTTCCTTTAACAATTGACTCCTTATAACGGCCTACACACTCATCACTAAGACAATACAAAACTTAAACAAGCATGACGCATCGTCAGTCGGCCGCAGAACTATTTACAGTTGCCTTGCGCTGAAGTGGTTTATCGACACTTCTCACTTCCTTACAGCCCCAAGGTGAGGACAACATAACCGGCACGCCTCCGAGCTACGTCTAGCTGAGGTATTTTTCTGAAATGTGTCCAAACTTCGTGTCTCGCTAAATATATTTTTTTTGTATCAGTAAGAGCCCTACGGGGGCCGGGTGTGATTTAACGAGATACGATCCCTAGCGTTCCTTAGAACGACTACCAATGCAGTTTGGGATACTTGGCGGTGACTACCCCAATCTCTGTGGAAGTGTGCGCATATCAAGAACAATGTAAAATATTCTACTGTCAGTCAGATCTTAAGGGGAGGTAGCCATCGGTAACGTTTGGTGGTTCGTGATCTCAGTATAGCTCAAACTGGTCTTAGCAACGAATATTTATTCGGTTCAACCTTCAATTGGCAGTGTTTCAGTCATGGTTGCGCCAAGTATGGCGGGAAGTGTCAAGTCCACTCGAAGGAAAGTCAATGTCAAGCTCACTCCAAAGGAAGGCCTTCTCCGACTCCCTAACACCAACCGCAAGCTTAGGTTACCTTGTCATAGGGTAGAAAAGGGAAGGATAAAACAGACAACACTCACCCATCCAGTCTTTAACACAGCCGCTGAGATTCACTCGCGTACTTACACACTACTCACTAGATCACAATCCACGTCCATCCATTCGTACTCTGACTCACACGCACAGACCTGTACTATAAATATTTGACAAGCCTAAACTGGACTCAGTGCACCTATAATATCTAATACTGTATCACAATACTGGCACTCCTAAGAATTACAACGGGACATTGGCCTATGATATCTACTGAGTCGGCTAGTTTAGCTAGATCTTTCTGGACGTGTCCTCTACGCGGCCCTGACGCTAAGCGTTCCTAGACGTCTGTTCCCTACTCGGCCCCGACGCTAAGTGTCCTATCCTGCCGAGTCAACCCCGTACCTCCTCTCGCCTTACGGCTCAGTATCCCTTATCAATTCCCACGCTTTGCTAACTAATTTTTACTGCTTTGTTTTTGTATAGTTTCTAAAAGGTTTGTGTCGTCCTTGACCGACGACGCACCCGGCGTGCACATGTTCCATCTTTAGAAATTGCATCCATTTCTTTACTATTGTGCTAAAATATTTCCTTTTTTGTAATTGTTCCTTTCACATTAAAAAGGCAATTTATACCCCTTCGTTTAGCGCCACGTGTTTAAAGTGCCGTGGTGTTTAGAATAAAATATAATATTTTGTTATTAATTTGGAGTAAGTGACAAACAGTCATAACGTAACCTGGTGTTTATCACTTAGACAATTAAAACAAATTATTAGTGTGAGCAAACTTGTAACGATCAAAAGCCGATAACCTTTGAAATCCCAAACACTTATACAAGTGTGTATGGCTACCCTTACACAGGGAACAGTCAGGAGTAGGGGCGGTGTTAACTAACGTATGTGCAGTGACTGACTTCGATGACGCATCCACACGGCTATCGGAGCCTGTCCTATTCGTAACCTCATGCCTCACCGATGTGCGTTGTAATACTTTAATATGATCACGAATAAAGGATTCTAAATTGTCGAACTTAGGTATGTTGTTACCGCGTTGAGTCGTCTCAAATAGACGAATAGTATCAGATTCTAATTTTTTTAAACCGATATACAAAAATAAAAAGTCACAGAGGAAATCGACCTTTAGGTTCTTTAATGTGCGAGCAGATGATGCGAAAATATTTAAAAACTTCTCTAAATTTTTATCGTTATTTGGAGGTAGGCGGAACAGAGAGTAAAGTGCCTCCATTGAAAAGGGAGGATCCTCCGACCAGACAGGTGTTATAGTCTGGTGGGCGACTGCCCGATAGATGATTTCGGGCTGTCGTATATGTTCAAATCGCGCGGAGAACTTTGATTGCGCGATGCAGGATTTCGTACTTTCTTCGTAGTTCTTATGTGGCGCTATAGATGTCGCTACAGTTACAAACCGTAAAAACTTTCATTTCGTATAATTGATCTATGTATGCGGTTGTTACTAAACGTTTATCTTCATATTTGGTTTTTAAAGTGTCCAAAATTAAAGTATAATTTTCGGCACTAAAGGTGATTCCAGCACAGACAGCTTTAGCCTTACAGGTCAATTTTTCTACGAGATAATATTATTATAATCTAGCATGATCTGTCAGCAATGTGTTCTTATCTATTATATTTTCCAAACTGTCTATAAATAAATTCCAATTTCGAATGTCCCCATTAAATTCGGGTATTTGAATTGGCGGCAATCGCGGACATTCGCGGGGAGAGTTAGATGAACCGCTCGCAAATGGAGGGTTCTCCAAGCTCCTAGCGACGCGTTTGATTCGACAATACAAATCATCAAAGGAAGACAATGCCTGATAACTTACACAGTAATCAGGATTTAACTCTAACTCCAAAACATTTATGTTATTAATTATGGATTCAAAATCCGCGCGTAAACTATCTAAGATTTCCATCGAACACAAGAACGCATCTCTAATCGCTAGATCCGAGGTTTGCAAAGCGTTATCACAAATTGATTGTACACGTGAGAATAACGCGTCCCTTTTTGCGTTTAAAAGTTTCAACTGAACTTTATTATCAGTACCAACCTTACTACCTTTGGTTTCTTGCCCGTGTTACTACCAATGTGACTACCAGTAGTAATACTGTTAATTTTATTTCCTTTCTTACTAGGTACTGCAATAGTAAGTTGTTAGAAGGGTAATTATAATTCATCCTTGGTACTACCTCCACTTGCAACTAAAACTTCTTTGTCAACATCAAGTCAGGTAAAAGGTAAAGGAAATATCTTAAATAAAAAGAATCTTTTTTTTCAATTGGAAATGTCACCAGGACCTAATAGCTTAAAATTAAACTTATAGCAAACAAGTAGCTATCTTTTTAATAAAACACTAAAACAAATAGTTGAACTCAAAAACTCGAGTTTGAGAGTTTTTGAGTTCAACTATTAGTAGTTAGTGGCAGTAACAAGGATGAATTATAATTACCCTTCTAACAACTTACTACTGCAGTAGGTAGTAAGAAAGGAAATAAAATTAACAGTATTACTACTGGTAGTCACATTGGTAGAGTCCGTCTAATGAAAGCGTGACCTGAGAAAAGGAGGTTACAACCAAAAACTTTGAATGTGGTATTATTGAAATAGTAGAAGAAAAAAGTTTTGATACTAGAGTATTTTTTGTATTTATGACAATTGTATAATAGTAATCCTATTCAGAAACATGTGTGTAGACTTAATTATTTGGTGGGTGTAGGTATGGTCAATAACCCACAAAATGTTAGTTATTATCCCAATTTATTTTATTTTATCTGATCTCTCAAATGTCGCTATAATAATATTCAAATAATATTCTTTATTTATTTACCATTTGGCCTTCTGGCAAGAATACTAAGTGCACAACACCGCGATAGTCAAATATAATGGTCAACATGATTTCAACTTCATCACGTCTCGCCAACACTAATAATGTGTTTCAAGATTGTTGGGCTGGCATCGATTCGTTTTAGCATAGAGAAAATTCAGATCTTTTGGGATTAGTCAAGTGGGAACATGTTTTATACTCCAATGATTGTTTCAAATGATACGGATCGACTCGTGAGACACAAAAAGATCAGCAGCTATCTCTCTCAAACTTGAACTAAGATTTCAGTCACTATTTCCTTCACTTTCGCAATTTTAACTTCAGTTGAAGATTTTGATGCACTATCAGACAAAGTGAGGCAAATCTTTCATTACATCTCAACTGCTTTTGAACGCATTCTACCACTCACTAGCATGTGTTTTTGATTAAGTCGATTAACCAAAAGCCTTCTTCGTTCGATGTTTTTGTCCATTATGAAATTCGCAATATGTCAGATTATCTAAAAATATAAGAAAAAAAATCATTATATCCTAAATATAACTATCTAATAATATTAGTCGACAAGGATCAAGATTATAACGTCATACTAACTTAAAAATTCAGAAATCGTATGTAAACATTGTTGGTTTTCATTGAAAACACCTTCTTTCTCTTCTTGTTTTTGTTTGAACTTATTAACCATAGTGTGTAGCAGTTTTTGCACGTTACTGTTTATTGTCTTACCCATAATTAAGCAATTATTCTTGAAAAATAAACATCTGTTTCCAAAACTGACAATTGCAACCATAGACTTTGACGTGATTTTTTTCGGCAAAACAATGTTGCCAATTTAATTAAAAAAAAAAACTCCAGGTTACGCTTTCAGTAGACGCACTCTAGTAACAAAATAATTGTTGTAATCGTATATCTACGAATGTTCAAATTACAATTAAAAATGTAAATATAAAATAGTACGTTGTTACACTAGGGGTGAAAGTAACTCATATCGTCCCGAGAAGGAGTTGGCGGCCGAGCGCAGCGAGGTCGCTAATTCGAGGGGTTAAATGGGTTACTTTCACCCCGAGGTAAACACTGTGCTTTTCATTACGAATACGAGGAAACTAAAAATAAAATAAAAAGTTAGTAACACCTTTTTTTTTTTATGGTGGGAAAAAATCATGCATTGACATCCCCCGCCCTTGGGCGGAGCGGGAGATAGTGTCAGACTCTTACTGACTAAAAGACCTACCCCGTTCCTTCTAGCCTTCATACCGGGGCTCGAGCGCCCTTTCGGATAACCCTGGCCCCAGTAGACTTCGACCCGGCTGGGTCCCTGCTGTTGCTGACAACTCCTTGAGGCGCGCGGGAACAGTGCGCGCCGTCGACGACTTCGGCTTGGTCCGGACAGTTACCGGACGGCCGGACAGTGAGCTACCCATTGCTCACTGTCCGCAAGCCCGCGTCTACGTTGGCCGGAAATCGGGATCAGAATCCCGGCGACGGCGGCGGCGATAACGCCGTTGCCTGATGCGTTCGGCCTCCTCCTTTGCGAGCATTACTGCTTCGCAGAAGTCGGCGACCGCCTGCCACTCCTCCTCGCTCCGGACCATGGCCTCTACCAAGGCCCGGCGCGAGAGGTCTCCGCCGCCGATCGCCCCCACGAGGGCACGGCGATGCTCCGCCCAAGCAGGGCACACCTCGACTGTGTGCTCCACCGTGTCCTCCGGTCGTTCCGCACAGTGGCGACACCCGGGCGTCACTTCCGCATGAATCGAGTGCAGGAAACTCCCGAACGAACCATGTCCGGTGAGTACCTGCGTCATGCGGAAGGTAAGGACGCCGTGAGGTCTTTCCAGCCACGCCTCAAAGAGGGGACTTACCGCCATAAGTTAGTAACACCTGAGCCGTCGTACCTATGATTATAAGTAGGTATCTTTCTTCAGATTTAGGCGGTAAAAGGTATTCCACTACTGCTTTAGCCTCTTCTCTTATGAAATTAGGCGTTAATCACTATTTCAATCTGATAAACATGACGTGTTAATACAAATCTCTGTTGTACGGAAATGTAAACAAAACTCGAAAAAACCAACGACTGATTGCCACTTTCCCGCCATTTTGTTTCTTTTTTTTCTGAGGCCGGCCAGCTATTCAGCCTCATTAATGAAAAATTAGAAATTAATTGTAATCTTTTAAAAATAAAGTATTTTAAAGAAATAGTTGAACAAACAAATTACTTAAAATATAACATTATTTAATTAATACTTGTCTTTAAGTTATTTCAATTTTATATCGCGCTGTGATTGACTGGCTGTATGGAAAATTCGAACATGGTTCAATAGAAATGTGAAGATAGAACTAGTTTTTTTTTAAATTAATTTGACAGCTGTCAGTTGTAAAGTAAAACTCCCTAGGGATGAAAAGTATCACTTTCAGCCCACTCCTCAGGCAACTTCAGACCTACTTTCAGAGTATGAGTAATGAAAAAGCTTTTTGTAAGCGTCAGGACCCCTGGACCACTAGCGATATTTGATGTTTGGAGAACACCAAAATTTACTACCTTTTTCTACTACTTGATACCTACCTTCAAACATTTGGTATCTCTATTCTAACTAATCTAATCAGGAGAATAATATTTTTTTACACCACCTGCTCGATAATGTCGTTTTACACGTCATACAAACCTCACTTAAAGCAAGTCATTATATGCCTAGGGAGATAATGCAGTATGGCCGATCCCTAGGGAATAATGAGATTTGAATTTGGAGCATCAAGAATCGTCAACATTGTGAATTAAAATGTAGGCGCATCGAACAAGTTGACTCGAAATTCAAACCAAAGAGTATGTAATCACTATGATTCAAACTGGCCACTAACAAAAAAAAAGAAAATAGAATAAAACGTGCGTACTGACGACACGAGAGCATTATAGAAAATTGAAACTATAGAATCTTGGAATAGTGAATTTTGTTTGTTCGATGAACTTGTAAATATAATACTTATATTTCTCTAATATATGATTTGGTCCACCAAATTGTCTTTTAATTATCTCACAGATGGTGTAAAAAGTAGAGTATGCAACACGGGGATAAAGCTGTCTTTGTCTTGGGCGGCTTAAATTCCTCACTTCACTCAGGTTTCTTTATTAACTCCCTCGCAATGCTCGGGAGTTAATTTTATAAATCCCTCACTATCGTTCGGGATTAAAATCAGCAACCTTCGTTTCGTTCGGAATTCAACATGCCGCCCGCGACTTAAAGACACTGCTTTATCCCCTAGTCACATAAACTACTATTAATTCCCGCATGAAATTCAAAACGATGTTTGTTGTCACCCTACATAAATAATTTGTAAACAAAACAGAAAACTTACCTAAAAACCGGCCAAGTGCGAGTCGGACTCGCCCATGGAGGGTTCCGTAGCAGCAAGTAACATAATATAAAAGTTCTTGAAGTTCGTTGTAACTTTGATCGATGTTTTAATAATAGTGTATGTCTCGTAGTGGACATTATGGAAGTTTAATAAAAAACCTCAATTTCTTCACAAAACCGCTTTACTTTCAATTTTGGAAAAAAATACAATAAAACTTGGTTCTAACAATCTAGACGTAGCCGTGTACCAAAAGGTAGTGATCATTTTCATAAAAGTTACAAAAAATGTAGGTGCAAGAAAAAAAACTTTAAAAACATTATGAAGATTATGAACATCAGCACTATGTCCCGATTGAGCAACTTGTGGTATCACGAATTTATTAGGCGCATAGGCGTAGACATCTTCCCTCCCGTTGAAAGACTCCTTTCAACTTCTGCAGTCGTCATCCGGTACAGAGGTAGGCAAGGGGCAGATCCGAGTGAGAGGCCTTCTGAAGCAGCCTCTGGTAGTTTCCACGTCTGCGACTCGTGTGACGCCATCGGTCCCAGGGAACAGGCGTCTGACTCGTCCCATTCGCCAGCTGAGTGGTGGGACGTTATCCTCTTGGAGAAGAACTAAATCTCCAACTTGCAGGGATGCCGATTTTTTACGCCATTTGGAGCCTTTGCCAGCGCTGCCAAAAGTGTTGATGTATTTGTTCAAGCTTCATGTAGCGTTGAAGGTTGTTCTGGTTCTCGTGCTCGAGCGATGGACCAGGCAATGCATTTAGGGCACGCCCTATCAGAAAGTGACCGGGAGTTAAGAAGTGGTAATCATTCGGGGAAGGGGAAATTTGGCATAAAGGTCGACTATTAAGCACAGCTTCCACTTGTGAGAAAAGAGTACATATTTCCTCAAATGTTAAATGATTGTTCCCCATAACGCGCTTCAAGTGATATTTCGCGGATTTAACGCCGGCTTCCCAGATGCCGCCAAAATGTGGAGCATACGTGGGAGAAAACACAAACCTTATGCCTTCATTGGTAGCAAAATCAACTACAGGTTCATGATTAGTTTTAAGAAAATTGCCTATTTCTTTGGCTGCTGCAACAAAGTTGCGGCCATTGTCGCAAAATATCTCCGCTGGCTTGCCTCGTCGCGATATAAACCTACGTAACGTCATGATGAACGCATCTTTAGACAAATCACTGACGGCTTCCAGGTGTACACATTTATAGCGGAAACATACAAACAAACATAAATAGGTTTTAGTTAATCGTGCGCCTCGACCCTTTCTATTTAGTGTAAGGAACGGACCAGCGAAGTCAACACCAACGGTACGAAATGGAAAATCAGGTGTGATGCGCTGGGCAGGTAAGTTTCCCATCATGGGAGCTAGCGTTTTGCCCTGTATCCGCCTACATCTGACGCATGCATGTACTGTGCTGCGGGCCAAGTGTCTGCCGTTTATAGGCCACACAGTCTCTCTTACACAGGCTAGCAACAGCTGGGGCCCAGTGTGCATATTATGTAAGTGTTCATATTTAAAATATAATTTTGTAAATGGATGAGAGGCGTGCAAAAGTACGGGGTGTTTTTTAGCATAATTGTAATTGGATAATTCTATTCTACCACCGACTCTTATCACCTTGTCGCCGTCCAAAAAAGGTGAAAGTGACAAGAGAGTTGACTTGCTACTTAATTCTTTATTTTTTAACAAAATATTGTACTCTAGAGCAAATGAAGTTTGCTGAGCAATTCTACATAAACTAATAAAAGATGAGTCTAATTCAATAACTGTAAATTTACCAAATAGTTTATCTTTAGGATATTTATGTCTTATGTTATGTATAAATCTATTGACATACGCAAATATGCGTCTCAATTTCAGAAATGATGAAAACTTATCTATGCTTAGGATTTCTGTTTCAGGTTCTTGGATAACAGTGGAAGTGGACTTTATTTCAGGTAAATCAGTTTCATTTATTAATTTATTTAAATGGGGCCAGTCAGACTCAGACTGCATTAGAAAGTTTGGACCTGACCACCACAAATTAAAGTTGATAATTTGATCTGGGCTGACACCCCTTGAGATCAGATCAGCCGGATTCTGATCAGTTGGCACATAGCGCCACGACGAACTATCAGTAAGTTCGTTAATTTCGGCTACCCTATTAGCTACAAACGTTTTTAACCTTGCAGAATTACCATTCAACCAACTGAGGACAACGCTAGAGTCGCACCAGTGAATAATGCGATTGAACTTACATCGTAGACAACTGACGACTGTTTTGCATAATTTTGCAGCTAATAGAGCAGCGCACAGCTCCAGACGCGGTATTGTCGTCGGCTTCAACGGTGCCACCTTGGACTTAGCACAAAGTAAGTTTATCTTTACATTACTAGTCAAGTTGTGTGACCGCAGGTACACACAGGCACCGTAAGCGACCTGGGAAGCATCACTGAAGGTATGTATTTCTACATAACTAGGAGCTTCGCATAGCGTTAAGCGCGGGATCCGTAAATCTGATAAAAAATGTAAATTGTTAATAAATTGTTTCCAGGATTCCAGAACATCAGAACTAACTGGCTCATCCCAGTCCTTTTTATTGATCCATAAGGATTGAAGTAACATTTTAAGTATAATCACACATGGACTTAGAATTCCAAGAGGATCAAAAATCTTGAATGATGCAGACAAAATCGATCGCTTGGTAACTACATCATTTTTGTTGGGAATCTTAATTGATATTTGAAGAGTATCGGTTTTTGGGTCCCAATTTAATCCCAACGTATTAGTAGATTCACTTAGACTGACTTTATCGTTTTGATCAATGACTGATGATGATAAAATGCTTGGTAAATTTGATCTAAATTTACGTAGTTTGAATCCACCAGATTTTAGCTTGTCCGATACTTCGCGTTGGATGTATAATAACTCGGACTCATTATTAGAACCGGTGACTAAATCGTCGACATAATGATCGTGTTTAATAATATTACTTATAAGCTCGTCGTCGCAATCCTCTGCCAATACTGACAGACACTTGGTACTCAAATATGTAGCACTTGCGAGACCATAGGTTACGGTTTTTAGACGAAAAGTTTTGATAGGATTAGACTCGTCACTTCTCCAAAGTATTAATTGTAAATTACGATCCCTTTCATCTAATCTAATCATTCTAAAGAATTTTTCAATATCGGCTGTCAAAATATATTTATACTGACGAGCCCGAATTAAAATACAAAAGATTGAGTCTTGAACATTGGGGCCGACCATCTGTAAATCGTTTAGGGAGAAACCTGAGGAAGTTCGTGCCGATCCATCGAAAACAACACGAGTCTTTGTTGTTTCACTATTCTGTTTAAACACTGCATGATAGCAAAGATAATAGGATGGATCGGGATTAATAGCCGGACATTCCTCTAAATGGCCCAGTTCTAAATATTCTTGAATGAAATTTGAATATTCTAGCTTTAATTCTGGATTCTTACGGAAACGTTTTTCTAAATAGAGCAATCGTTTCTTAGCCATTACGTAAGAATCTCCTAGACAATCTGGAGTATCAATTAGGGGTAGCCTAACACAAAATCTACCCGATTTTAAACGGTAAGTGTTACGATAAAAATGGTCTTCGCATGCCTGCTCGACTTTGCTAAAATATTGCTTATCTGGAACTTGCTCCAGTTCCCAAAACTTCGTCAATTGAGAGTTAATGTTGGAATTACTGCATTCGTCACTATCACTAATTGAAACATGACACTGAATATTTTTAGGTGACGAACGATTCCTTAAACTTGGAAAAATAGGGCCAGCAATGAGCCAACCTAGCTTTGAGCTACGTAGCTTGGGCATGTTATGACCTAACGCTAGCTGATCACGTCCTAATAGGTCCCAAAATAAGTCTGCACCAATCAAGACGTCTACAACCGAAGGCTGATTAAATTTAGGGTCAGCTAATTGTATATTTTTTGGAATATTTAGTTCACTAATATCTATAGGCCGTCTAGGAATAGTACCTGTTAATTGGTTCAATACATAAAATGACTGAATGACGCTGTAGTTATTGTTAAATGAGTTTAATCGGGCAATGCAACTTTTGTTCACATGTTCCGCTAAGTTGTTGCCTATACCAATTACATTTATAGTGTTAATGGCACACACCTGTAATGATAACTTGTTCATCAGCGACTGGCTAATGAATGAAGACTGACTTCCACAGTCTAATAAAGCACGTACTCGAAGTTGTTTGTTTGTTTGAGGGTTAATAATATTAACCATGGCGGTTGATAAAAGAATGAGATTTTCTGTGAGATTCTTATTAATCGAATTATTGACTGATATTTCAGTTGAACCATGATTTGTGTTAGTGTTATTGCTGCTGACTGTACTAGCATTGCTCGTACTAGTCTCGTTAGAATTAGGTGAGTGCAAAAGTGAGTTGTGCTTACGCTTGCACTGACGACAAGGGCCCAACTTGCAATCACGTACACGATGTCCAGTTCGTAAACAATTGGAGCATAAGTGCAACTTGAATGCTTCATCGCGTCGTTCCTGAACACTCCTCGCTAGAAAGGTAGGGCAATCATATATCCAGTGGTCACCTTTACAGACAACACACTGCTTAGTGACAGAGCTGGTGTTCTGAACTGTAGATGGAAAGGATTTAGTACTACGAGAATTATTATTTCATTTATTTATATTTATACATATTATTTATATTTTTAAATATTTCTTATAAAAAAGGATATTAAAAAAAAAAAAAACATTTAAAAATACAAAAAATAGTAGCCCACCGGCATCGGGAACAGGGTCCAAGCTACCGGTGGTTAGGGCTCCTGAGAGAGGAACCTCCGGACAATACGCGCCGTGTCAAGGAGTACTGCCTTCTGGATCAAGCCCTTGATCCAACTGCCTAACGAGAGCCTCCGCAGATGTTGATCGAGGCTCTTGGCTATTAAGCCATTGGCCGTCACGACTATCGGCACAATGATTGCTCTATCCACTTCCCACATGTCGACAACCTCGCGAGCCAAGTCAAGATATTTAGTTTGTTTATCCTTCTCAGCTTTCACGAGGTTCTCGTCATGAGGGACCGCTATATCAACAATCATTGTGCGACGCTCTAGCCGATCTATCACCACTATGTCAGGCTTATTGGCAACAATAGTCCTGTCAGTGATGATAGATCGATCCCAATACAATGTGACGCTGCCATTCTCGAGAACTGGGTCGGGCACATACTTATAGTACGGTACCTCTGATTCAACAAGATTGTATTTAAGAGCAAGTTGCTGATGGATAATCCTGGCTACAAGGTTGTGTCTGTGCAAATAGTCTCCGTTAGCTAAATGAGAACACCCAGAAATAATGTGTCGGATTGATTCTCCGGGCCGGTGGCATGCCCGACAGATGTCAACCGTGCCGTCCTTCACAATATATTTCCGGTAGTTGTTCGTCATCATAACTTCATACTTCCATAATAGCAAAGACAAAACCTTCGGTTTCTCCAAAGAGATTACCAAAGCGTAGCCAGGAGACGGACGCTAAAAGATCTACATCGGGCCCATGTAAGGCCCGGTAAAAGCGCCCGTGAAGCTCCTTGCCCTTCCATACTTCCTTGCGTTCATTAGTATCCATTACTATAGGTTTGCGCCAGTTCTCGCTGGCCAAGGAGAGCGGGGTGAGGCCTTTGTCCACCGCCACTACATCTCGGTGCATCCCCACGTCGGTTTCCAGAAAGTATTCCCTGAGACTGCATACCTCACGGTTGTGCAGGGTCTTGGCATTTAAGAAGCCACGACCCCCACACTTCCGCGGGATATACAGCCTCATCACCGATGATCGTGGGTGATGCATCCGGTTTGCGGTAAGCAGAGTGCGGACCCTCCTGTCCAGGGCGTCGAGTTCCGTCTGAGTCCATTTAAGTATGCCGAAAGAGTACATCAAAACCGGCATGACCCAACCGTTGAAGGCGCGCACCTTGTTCCCGCCCGATAAAAGACTGTTTAGTACTTTATTCAGGCGGCCAAAGAAGCGCTCCCTCAACGATTGTTTCACGTCAGCAGCATTGATGCCCAACGCTTCCGACATACCTAAATACTTGTAAGTTTCGGTTGAGCAGAGGGATCTAAGGTGTATGGAATCCGAGAGTTGGGTTCCCACGGATTCCATAATCTCCCCTCGCTTTACATGCATGACTGCACATTTGTCCAAACCAAATTCCATCCTGATGGCACTACTGAAGGTTTCAGTTACCTTCAGTAGCTCCATCAGTTGCAAGTTGTTGGAAGCAAAAAGTTTCAGATCATCCATGTAAAGAAGGTGAGATATGACCTGACCCTCTCTTCTCAACCGGTAGCCTAAGCCGGAACCCTCCAGCAGTGTGCTGAGAGGGTTCAAGGCTAGGCAAAACCACAGTGGACTCAGACTGTCACCCTGGAATATGCCACGCTCGATCCTTAACGGTTCGCTGTTCTCCGAAACCCATCGACACCCTGGATAGTGAAGGACCGTCCTCCATTGCCCCATACATGACATCAGGAAGGCGCGAAGAGTTGCATCAACTTTATACAGCTCTAGCACCCTCATGAGCCATGTATGCGGCACTGAGTCATAGGCCTTCTTATAATCTATCCAACATGTCGACAGATCTCTTCGAGAACGACGAACCTGTTGGCTAATGGCAACATCAATGAGGAGCAGCTCCTTAGTACCACGGGACCCGTTCCTACATCCATTCTGAGAAGCAGACATGATGGAATTTGTCTCAATATGATTATTAATTTTAGCTCTCAGGATGGATGTAAGAACTTTATAGACCGTCGGCAAACACGTGATCGGTCTATAATTTTTGGGTTCCGCAGTACTACCCGATTTATGGAGCAGGTGGGTTATTCCTGTCGTCAGGAACTGGGGCAGCGACCCTGACTCTAAGGCAGATTGGAATTGGGATGCCAAGCGAGCGTGCGAACTTTGAAACCATTTAAGCCAAAAGTTGTGCAGCCCGTCCGGCCCTGGAGATTTCCAGTTTGGCAACGGACAGACTGCACAAGCTACATCTTGGGGGCTGATGTTAATTGCCCCCATTTCTGGTATAAGTTCGCACTCTCGCTCGATCTCCCGCGTCCAGTCACCCTCAGTGTGATTGACAGGCACCGACCAGATGCTGCGCCAAAATGAATACATGGCATCATCATCCGGCAGGCGCGTATCAATCACACTTTGGTCCGGTCGCTCCCAAGCCCTGTAAACCCACCTTTCGTTGCTTTGGAACGTGTGATTCTGGGTGTACCGCTCCACTCGTCGCTTGTACCGTCGAATACGGTTTGCCCATGCATAGACTTTCTGCTTCAGGAAGTCGATACGCTCTGTGATACGGGGTAGATAATCTCGAGGACTAATATCTGTCCCCGAGAACGCCCGTCTCACAAAGCGCATCACTCTAGGGCGAGTGTTGCCCTCCCTGAAACAGATAAGTTTGCCGATGAGTGCTCTAGTCTCACCGATACGTCGCTCGATCCTGCACTGCCAAGCTGGTTTAGCTGGTCGTGTAGCTCTGTCATTATTTGGAATTTTGACGTGAGCTACACGACACGCCGCTGCAGCCGCACAGTACAAGATCGAGTGAGTATCGGAAAGGTCTTCGCTGCTATCAAAACAATTTGATAGCTGCGAATCTAGAGCACACACCAACGCCCTATTTTTCCTATGCATAGGCAAACGAGGTAGACGAGGTCTAAGCTCTGGTGGTATAGAGCGGTACTCCCGGAATGCATCCTCCAAAGCGCTCCTCAAACGTGCATTGCACTGGGTACTCACGGATATAGCCTCGTCATCATCATCCTCACCAACATGGTCGGGTCGCGGTGAAACACTGGGTTGACGTTGCACCGCGGCCGGTGGTGAAATAGGTGAGACACGGCCATTCCGTGATTCTAGGCGCAGTCTATCAAGTACGGCGTCATCCAACATACGGTTACGCTGGATGACCCGCACCTGATCCGATAGTCTTTGGGCCGAAACGTTGACAGCTGGCTCAAGCACCTGAAACAGAGAGAGCATCCGACCACGGTACGCAGTCAAGTTAGTTCCCCCCTCTGTAGCCCCAAAGTATGAGCGCATGACATTTTCATTAATGGATTGTGTCCATCGCATGCGCTGCACACTTCCACCGGCAGCGAGGACCCCGTCAGAGGCCGGAGGGCCTCGAGGTCCCAAGCAGGCCGGAGGTCGGCCTCTTCCTCGCCGACGCGCAGGTGGTGGTGTCGTCGGCGGCGAGAAGTATTCGTCGCTCGAGCTCGACGCAACTGCAGCTACCGGAATCTCTGGACTCACGGCTGGCGCTGGTCCCGGCGGCTGCGAGGCGGAGCTGAGCGACGAACCCGAAGATGTTGGTTGTGCGATTTGAGAGCGTGCCCGGCTTCTTGTCAACATTTTACTTCCTTATTGTAGTTCCATTTCGTCGGTCAAATATAGGTTCTCTGTATAATTTTTGGTATTGTTATGTTATTTCTCTTCTTTTTTTTGTGTTTTGGCGGATAAAATACATTTTGTTGTTTATTTGGTAAATATATTGAATAAAAATATTGATTGAAAAAAATTTGATGTCTTTCACCTTGACAGCCGGACCACAGATTATTATTATTATTATTCTCTTTATTCAATTTTTTTTACATATAAAATTACATTTTTAAATATTTTTTAACAAAATTATACAAAAGAAAAAAAAAAAACATTTAAAAATATAAAAATATAGTTATCCACCGGTGTCGGGAGCAGGGTCCAAGCTACCGGTGGTTAGGGCTCCAGAGACAGGAACCTCCTCACAATGCGAGCCGTATCGAGGAGTACTGCCTTCTGTATCAGGCCCTTGATCCACCCGTGCAACGATAGCTTCGACAGATGGTCGTCGAAGCTTTTGGCTATAAGGCCATTAGCGGTCACAACAATCGGCACAATCATAGCCGAGTCCACATTCCACATGTCGACAACCTCGTGTGCTAAGTCAAGATATTTTATTTGTTTTTCTTTCTCAGCTTTCACGAGATTCTCGTCATGCGGGATGGTGACATCGACTATCATTGCACGGCGCGCTAATCGGTCTATCACCACTATGTCCGGCTTATTGGCTACAATAGTCCGGTCAGTAATGATAGACCGATCCCAGTACAACGTGACATGGTCATTTTCAAGAACTGGGTCGGGCACATACCTGTAGTACGGTACCTCAGAGTCCACTAGGTTGTACTTCAAAGCAAGTTGCTGGTGAAGAATCCTGGCTACTTGGTTATGCCTGTGCAAATACTCGCCGTTAGCCAGACGAGAACAACCAGAGATAATATGTCTGATGGACTCACCCGGACGATGACATGCCCGACACACGTCAACCGTCCCGTCCTTCATAATATGTCTCCGGTAGTTGTTCGTCAAGATAACCTCGTCCATAATCGCACAGACAAAACCTTCAGTTTCTCCGAAGAGGTTGCTAAATCGTAACCAGGCCACGGACGCCGAAAAATCTACATCAGGCTCATGAAGAGCCCGAAAAAAGCGCCCGTGAAGCTCCTTGCCTTTCCATACTTCCTTGCGGTCATCAGTGGTAAGTACCACAGGTTTGCGCCAGTTCTCTTTAGCCATGGACAGCGGGGTGAGTCCCTTGTCCACTGCGACCACATCGCGGTGCATACCCACGTCGGTTTTGAGAAAGTATTCTCTGAGGCTGCACACCTCGCGGTTGTGTAGAGTCTTTGCATTCAAAAAGCCTCGACCTCCACACTTCCGCGGGATGTACAGTCTCATCACCGAAGATCGTGGGTGATGCATCCGATTTGCGGTCAGCAATGTACGGACCCGCCTATCCAGAGCGTCTAACTCAGTCTGAGTCCATTTGAGTATGCCGAAAGAGTACATTAAAACCGGCATGACCCAACCGTTGAAGGCGCGCACCTTATTTCCGCCTGACAGAAGGCTGTTTAAAACTTTCTTCAGGCGGCCAAAGAAGCGCTCCTTCAACGTTTGCTTCATGTCAACGACGTTAATGCCTAACGCTTCCGACATACCCAAATACTTATAAGTTTCGGTCGAGGAGAGGGATCTAAGGTGTATGGAATCCGAGAGTTGAATTCCCTCGGATTCCACTATCTCCCCTCGCCTCACATGCATGACTGCACATTTGTCCACACCAAATTCCATCCTGATGGCACTACTGAAAGTTTCAGTTACCTTCAGTAGTTCCATCAGTTGCGAATTGTTGTGGGCAAAAAGTTTCAGATCATCCATGTAAAGCAGGTGAGATAGGACCTGACCACCTCTTCTCAACCGATAGCCCAGACCTGAATCCTCCAGCAACGTGCTTAAAGGATTCAGGGCTAAGCAAAACCAAGTGTTATTATTATTATTATTATGGCGTGATTGTGTTGGCTTGGGTATGTCAGACTGGTTTTGATGCATAGTTTCTAACACATGAGCATGATCATTTAGGAACTTATTGAAATCCTTTAGAGTGGGGAGCTCGGACAAACTGTTACGATGTTCTTCCCACTTCATGGCGGTACGATTATCTAATTTTGGTATAAGAATTTTAATAATTATCATGTCAAGCAGTTCATCTTGTTTAGCTAAGCTTGACAATGCTCGCAAGTTTTTAGTTACATGGTCAACTAGAAACATCAGTGATTTGTCTGATTCACGTTTGTGTTGTTGCTGTGTTGATTCAAAATATAATAACGAATTGAGATGTTGGTTTATAAGTTGGCGCTTGTTGTCGTAACGATCGCACAAGAGCTGCCATGCAGTCTCATAGTTAGTTTCACAAATCTCTAAATTAGAAATGATTCGCGCGGCTTCACCTTCGAGGTACGATACAAAATAATGGAACTTGTGAATGGGCTTGATTCGCTCGTTGTTATGAATAAGTGACAAGAAGGTGTCCCGAAACTCAAGCCAGCGGAAATAAGCGCCATCGAACTTGGCAATCTGTATTTGCGGTAATTTAAAATCAACATGATGACATTGAGATGACTGATCGTGATGACACTGTGATGAATTGTGACAATCAGACCCGTGAGAAGTATTCTTATATTTATCAAGTTGCTCTTCAGCAATTGCAAGGTGTGAAGTAAAGATCTGCTCAATTTCATCACGTTCGTCGATCTCAGAGTCCATATAATCGCAATTAATGACCTCAATCTGAGCCTGTAGTTCATCGAATTTGCTAGACATAGCTCGGATTTTATCAATATTAATCTCTAATTCTTTAACTTGAGTTTTTGTTAATTTTGAAGAGCATACCATATCTAAATATTTTTTAAATTTCGTCAGACGACCTTTGACCGAGCTACGTTTAACAGATAGTTCCTTCAATTGTTTTGCATTACTGTCTTTATCTTCGCATAAAGACATCTTGTATTATTATAACAAATAGTAGGTAGCAGCAACAAACGATAAATCAGTACTGAGAACTTTAGAAAATATAGTTGATTGAGTAATCCTAACAGTAATGCATAAATGCCAAATGAAGGGATAAAGTTATCTATATGTTTGATATCTTATCTTATGCTCCTTCGGCGGCAACTGGGGCCCGAACGCAGCCACGCGGCAGCGCTGCGGCGGTGGCTCGGTAGGGCGCGGCACTGACGTCACCCGAACGCGGCGAGTAGTAGCCGGCGGCGTCAGGCGGCGACGGATTCTCTGGAATAGTCGGCCGAAAATATTTGAAATAATGGGAACTAGAATAATAACACGCACTATTGGGAGGGCGACTAAGTTTAGGGCCTTAAAATATCTAGTAGAACGAGATATATGGGAATATAACGCTGATTACTGTTTAAATGAATTTACAAATGATTACGTAGGTAGTTAGCACTAAACTTAAATTGAACGAAGGATTTTTTATTTTTATTTTTTTTTTACTATTTTAGGATAATTACTGATTATTTACTTGAAATAAGCTTTAAAATAGCTAGATACTTAGTAGAACTAATGAAATACACAAGTGGAATGTACCAAACAGCAAACCTTTGATAGAAAATAGTCGTAGGTATTGGGGTAAGCTATTGGAATGGCACTTAACTGATAGGCGAGACGGCTGCTTCTTGCTGCACTGGTCCTCGCTAGTGATTGTGGCACTAATGTATGCACGGCACACGTATAGGTTGTTGGAATCCTCGAACTGGCGTGGCAGGCTGACGGTGAACCTCGACGTCGTAGAAGCTAAGGCTGGGTGCGACGCGTTCTGCTGACCGACCTGGCTGGCTTTCTTCTATTTATAGTGTTCTTGCGTCTATAGTCCTCCACGATCAATCTTTGGTTGATTTCCTTTTCTGAGAATTCTTTGTCTTTGTATGTACTTGATCCAAACTTGCAAATATGTAATGTGTCCTGTCACGGTCGCCAATTTTAATGTCTCGTAGTGGACATTATGGAAGTTTAATAAAAAACCTCAATTTCTTCACAAAACCGCTTTACTTTCAATTTTGGAAAAAATTACAATAAAACTTGGTTCTAACAATCTAGACGTAGCCGTGTACCAAAAGGTAGTGATCATTTTCATAAAAGTTACAAAAAATGTAGGTGCAAGAAAAAAAACTTTAAAAACATTATGAAGATTATGAACATCAGCACTATGTCCCGATTGAGCAACTTGTGGTATCACGAATTTATTAGGCGCATAGGCGTAGACAGTGTATTTTTTTAGATTTATGACGTATTAAAAAAAAACTACTTACTAGATCTCGTTCAAACCAATTTTCGTTGGTAGTTTGCATGGTAATGTACATCATATATTTTTTTAGTTTTATCATTCTCTTATTTTAGAAGTTACAGGGGGGGGGGGGGGACACATTTTACGACTTTGGAAGTGTCTCTCACGTAAACTATTCAAGTTAGAAAAAAATATATTAGAAACCTCAATATCATTTTTAAAGACCTATCCATAGATACCCCACTCGTATGGGTTTGACGAAAAAAAAATTTTTGAGTTTCAGTTCTTTCTTCACCCCCAAAATTTATGGTTTTTTTCTATTTTTTTATGAAAATCTTGATGCGGTTCACAGAATACATCTACTTACTAAGTTTCAACAGTATAGCTCTTATAGTTTCGGAAAAAAGTGGCTGTGACATACGGACGGACAGACAGACAGACAGACAGACAGACATGACGAATCTATAAGGGTTCCGTTCTTAGTCATTTGGCTACGGAACCCTAAAAATGAAATCCCACAACCAGGATACCCATCACTATTACAAAACTTTACACAGCAACGTTTAACCATGTTGCACACTATAAACTTTACTAAATATTGTGTTAAAAACTTGTAACAAATAGAAATACAACTATAGCCCTATGTAAACATCGGCCATATTGTTTATTGATGTCAAATTGAGTATTGCCCTTCATAATTTGAAAATTACTACGAATAGCTACTATATCTAAATGAAATCATCATTAAATACAAGAAGAATGTTTATATTTCAAGAAGCATTATTTTGAAATATTTTTTTTTGTTGCAGTTGATTTTATGTTGCACACTTATCAATATGCATGAACATGGACTGTTTAACGATTACTTGAACAAGTTAAAAACTACCATCTGTTTTTAATTTTTTTCTGATAGGAGGTGACCATTTTTCCCTTTTGTGTGTCAATAACACACTTGAACTTTAATTTGATGACAATAAAGAACATTTTAGAGAGTTTAAGGGTCCGGCGACGGATGAATTTCCATACAAACGTAATACCACGCTCATTTGCAGTTGGAGCATATTTCCAACATATTATGATGATATCCGGTTATAGACAATATTTATCTAGGTTCAACTAATGTTGATTTTTAAATAAGGCTACTTAGGGACTTTTCTAGCACGACTATATTGGCGAGAAATTTCTTATGAACTACCCTTTGAATAGGGTAAATACCTATACCTACCATATTTATATTTAAATAAGGGGAATAACCACTAGTCCATTGAATTACTTCTTTCGACAGTCAATATTAGGGACTTTCCTTACGGGACTTCACCGGTGCGGAAGAGACTTTCTGGGGAACCACCTATGAACCTTATGAACTATGAATTCTATTCTTTGAATAGGGGAAAGACCAATATTTATATTTCAATAAGAGGAATAACCACTAGTCCATTGAATTTACTTCTTTCGACAGACAATATTAGGGACTTTCCTTACGAGACTTCACCGATGCGGAAGACTTTTCGGGGAATTACCTATGAACTATGAATTATATTCTTTGAATAGGGGAAACACCAATATAAAATAAAAATTATAAAAACTCGTGTTGTTTATTATTAAAAAAAAGTTACCATTTTGATTGATTTGTTTATAATAATTATGAAAAAAATTATAACACCTGGTTGTTTGATAAAATAAATTACTTAGTACAAAAATGATGTTTTATTTAGTTACAATGCTAATATAAGTTCAAAAATATAACAGCAATAGCATAGACTTAACTGGGTATATGTCAAGCTATTTAGCGTCTCCTAAATATAAATTTATTTTCAGTTTATACCCATGAAAAATTGTCTTAAACATTGTTTTTTTTTATTGTTTTATACAATGTTTAAAACTTGTTTTAATCTGTGTTTTTAAACAAGTAATATAAAACACGGTTTAAATTCAAACGGTTTTAAACACTGTTTTAAACATGTGTTTTAAATCACTTGTTTTAATCATTGCCAACCCTGGCTAGGACACATTCATTAATTACGGAGTTCCGGTGCGCATCAATTACGGTGATCTTCCGGCTCCACCGTCATCATCACTTCGATGATAACATTTTCAACATACTCGTAACTATTCAGAACCATTCATTTATTTGTATTGTCATAGTCGCATAACTATCTTCATTGTGATATCTACGTGAGTATGAAGTTCCATTGGCCATTTTTGGTCTTCTTCACCAGCTCCATTTCATGAAATGTTACTTTTTGACCGTAAAAGCCTATAATATTTGAGGAGTTCCCTCGATTTCTCACGGATCCCATCATCAGAACTGGATTTGGAAAAAAAATGGGAGCAATCTGGAAGCATATCCTATTAATAATAATATAATATCATTTATTTACATTTCCGGATGACAGCGATGTGGAGGAGTACCTACTTTGACGCCTGAGCGTACTTTGTCATTTTGTATTATATTTATGTACATAGTTAGGTTTTAGTATAAATAGTTTATTTAGTATTTAAGTTTTTTATGTACATATGTATTAAAATAATTTGTATTAACGAATAAAAAATTTGTACTTTTAAAAAATATCATTTATTTATTTTGGACTAGTGACTAGGACTTATAACACAAAACGTTACACCAACAAACAACATTTAATATATAAGGAAAAAAAAATTTCGAATCGGACCATAAACGACGGAGTTCTGAGGTAACAAACATAAAAAAATACTACTTTGTAAATGAATAAATAATGACGCTAAACTTAAGTGGCAGTGGGCAGGGCTATTGCTCGCAGAACAGATGGTCGATAGGGACGAAAGGTTCTGGAGTGCCGTCACGTACCGGAAGACGCAGCGTTGGAAGGCCTCCCACAAGGTGGACCGATAACCTGGTGAGGATCGCGGTAATCCGATGGATGCGAGACGCACAGAACCGGTCATTATGGCGACACTTGGGGGAGTCCTATGTTCATGCAGCTGTGTGGGAGTTACGCGATACGTGCACCTACGCCTGTGTGGGGTATAACCTCTCTATCCCTTGATGTATCCAACATTTGTTGGTTTCGGCCAAACACAGTGGTGGTGGGATACAACAGGTTGGGTACCAGGAGGGACCTAGCGTTGTTACCGTATATTCCAGGCGCGTACCGCGGTAACACAAACCTTCCGCGCGTTTTTATGTTATAATAGAAATAATAATAAATAATTGCCTTATCTACACTAATATTACTAAGAGGGAAAGTTTGTGTTTTTGTTTGTGTGTGTGTGTATGTTTGTAATGAATAATCTCAAAAACTACCGTGCTGATTTCAAAAATTCTTTCACCATTGGAAAGCTACATCCATCCTGATTAACATAGGCTATATTTCTTGCCTGTGTGAAGCCGGGACAGGCCGTTTGTGTTAGATAAAAACAGTAGGTATGTTATATTAATTTAATTCTATTACATTTGCTAATTTATTTTATTGTTTTGTCAATGTTATGAATTTTAATCTGTAATACAGCGCCTCTAGCGGTCACTTACGGAACCAAAATTTGCCATACAAAATATTTACGTAGTCGGTATCGAGTATCGACAAATACTATTGCTTTAAACTCATGGTAGAGGTACTGGGCCTCAAGTCTGCTATTACAATAGTGTCAGAATGGTCTATCATTGATGTCATAATTGTCGATTTTGACAAGTTTGGTAATCTACTAATTTAATGGCGTCATTATGACTTTCCAATGGTCAACCACTGACACTCCATTGAAAGGATTGGCATAGAATAGTAATCTCGTACATATTGACAAATGAATATTTGACGTTTGCGGTAATCTGCTAAAACTTTGACAGTTTATTTGATCAGTAGTTTACCATTAGAACGTTATTGTGCAGTTATTGGTTTTAATATGCTCGAAATTATCATTCTACCACAATTCTATTACAAGACCATTGACCGATCAGTGATCGATCATTATGAATTAGCAGATTACAAACTTTTAAAAAATGACAATGGGATCGTGTTGGAATGACGAATTTATAAAAATAGCAGACTTGGGGCCCTACTGGTGTGCTTCGTAACCGCGATAGTCGTAGCGACACTGAGGCGTAGTCTCGTAGCCACCCTCGTAGCGGCGCGCGAGGGGCGGCGCCGGCGTAGCACGCAGCGGCCGGCGTAGCGGCACCTGCTACGGTGTTGCCGTAGCGTGTACATTACGTGAAACGTGACCTGACTTCAACTGACACGCGACATTTTATTTATAGCCCTTCAAGACACAATAAACTATTATTACCTATATTATATTTCCGGTAAATAATAAAATCCATAATCAGTTACTTCCAGCTCTTAAAGTAAATGTTTGGGGCCGCACAGGTATTCGATGTCACCGCTCGGTTCACTCCTCGTTGTTCGTCTAGTCGAAGAATTTGCATGGAAATAAGATTTGCTCCTCGATACACTCACCCGCGCCTACTTACACAACACACTCGTTCGTATGTCTCGTATGTACGTCTTCTTATTTAGTGTATTCTTTGCCATGGAGTCCTCGATTGTCATCTAGTGTTATGATGTACAATATTCTTTTTTAATATTATTGATAGGCTCATGTTCGACCACCTGATGGTAAGTGATGATGTGGTCGATGATTGAGCACTTCTCTTTAGCATCTCTTATCTATTTTTGTTTTTTCTATATACCTTCTTCACCATTCAACCAATTTTGAAACAGTGATACTTAATAAATATAAGTTATTTAATTGAGGCTTGTCGGTACGAAGCCGGCGGCTGCCGGCGGTACTGCGCTGATTTCAATTCGAATGTAATGTCTGAATCATCATCATCATCATCATTTCAGCCGATATACGTCCATTGTTGGACATAGGCCTCCCCCAAGCGTCGCCACATCCAACGTTCCTGTGCGTCTCGCATCCATCGGTTTCCCGCTACCTTCACCAGGTCATCGGTCCACCTTGTAGGCGGCCTTCCAACGCTGCGTCTTCCGGTACGCGGTCGCCACTCCAGAACCTTTCGGCCCCAACGGCCATCTGTTCTGCGAGCAATGTGCCCTGCCAATTGCCACTTAAGTTTGGCAATTCTTCGTGCTATGTCGGCAACCTTAGTTTTCCTACGAATATCTTCATTTTTTATTCGATCACGCAAGGAAACCCCGAGCTTAGCCCTTTCCATTGCTCTTTGGGTGACTTTAAGCCTTCTATGAGGCCCATTGTGAGCGACCACGTTTCGGAGCCATATGTCATCACAGGCAACACGCACTGGTCAAAGACCTTCGTCTTGAGACACTGTGGTATGCTGAATGCGAAAATTGTATTGATAAATGATAAAAATTTATTTCGTAAATAGGTTTTCAAAAAGACTTTTACACGTCAATTTTTTTTTACGTCAGTTCATACTAGATTTGGCCGATGTTTCCTAGCTGACTACCCTGAGCAGAAACACTGAAACAAACTCAGGTGTTTTTTTTTCGTGATGGGTAACTCATCTAATGACATCCCACGCTCCTGGGCGGAGCGGGAGATTCGGGGTCAAAGTCTCTTTTAAAGTCGATACAGTAAATATGTATTGGTCAAAATCACATGAGGACCATGCAGATTTATCTGAGATGGTCTTTTGAAGAAAGATATTGCATTTGAATATTGCTATTATATGATATTAATATACCTATTTGCACGTAAAACATAATATTATTGTTTTTTTTTTAAATTATTGGGAGTTAACCAACTCTGTCAGCCTTGTGGGACCAACATTGGTTTCTTTTTTTCGTTATTATAACTACCTACATGTGGAAGCTTATAATTAGCAATTTAATTACCTACTATTGTCACTATGTTGTTATTATTAGTCTGTAAGCTTTCCTAAAATGTGAAAAATGAATAAATAAATAGAAGATTTGAGTGGACCTGTCCAGTCAGTGCAAGCATTTGTCAGTATTCGCAAAGCTCAACTCAAGACTGCTAAGGAGCTCAACAACTTGACGAACAATACAAAGGAAAGGACATTTGGGGAGGCCGCAGAAAATACTCAAATTGCCAGACCAGTAAAAACTACTGAAAATAAAAATAAAAAGCAATCAACATAGTCCTCACATTTACAAAATACTTAGCAAAGTAAATATTTATGTCAAAAATTCATAAAAAAAAAGAAAAAAAAATACATATATATATATATATATATACATATATGTCAAATTGTAAAATAAAAATAATCTCCAATGTCAAATGTAAAAAATACAAACGTAAAAAAACATTTGAAAATAAAAAACAAAAGAATAAAAATGACAATAGTTTTAGTGCGTACTGGAGCAGGTCGATCCCAAGCCTTTCGTCCTCAAGATAGTCTTTTATAGTGTAAAAAGCCAAAGTTTTCGTTTTGCAAATGATTTGAATTTATTAAGGCTTAGTTGCTGAATATGACTAGGAAGTTTGTTATAGAAATGTATACATTGGCATCTAAATGAGCCCCCTATTTTTTTGAGCCTGGTTGCAGGAACTACAAAGGATCATGGCGAAGTCCCAAACAACATTTTGCTGGCATATTTTTTTAGCGTATTGTGATGAAAAAAAAAAAAGAAATTATACAGAATAAATTTCTAAACAATATTGTCTTGGACATTAATATTAATAGAATTCTTATATTAAAGATATTCCAGTTTAAAGTTGGTGAGATTACGCATATTATGTCAATAATACCTACTACATACCTCCATATGAATTTTAAAAAACCATTTTTGAACGAACGACAAGATGTCATGTCAAATGTTATGTTTTCTTTTTCTCTATGACTTTGGGAGGATTGCTGTTGAAATATCTAACGCCATGCTTTTTCTGGTGATGTGATTCTCGATACTGTATTTATTGTGGTGACAACATCATATATTGTGTCATTTTAGTCACTATATTCTAAGCACAAACAGTTATTTATATTTTTATGTTAATTATCTAATGTGGAAATGTATTTCCTAAGTATATATCATCAATCCATAAAGCAAAGCATATTATGTTACTTGACCAAGATTTATATTAGTGGCAACATTGAGAGTTTAGTTACCGAAAAGTCCATGTAGCCAAGAAACCAAAAAAATAAAAAAATAAGCCATGATTATCGTAAAAAATCTAGTCAATTCAGTTTCCAATTATGACGATTTTTTGCAGTCCATAAACTAGCCATAATCTTAATTCCATAAAGCAAAGTCAATTATTTTGTTGGTATATATCAAGGTAACTTATACAAGGAAATCCCAAGTAGCACAAAACTGCATTATAAGATGTCACAAGAAGTAACATTGGTAACTTTAGCACTTATGAAGAGTTATTACAGTACACTCGACCTGCAATAGGTGAAAAGTGAGCTTTCACCTGAATAAGAAAGTTATTATGCGTCACGGAGACCACACTGTAACGCTTGCAGCGTTAATATAAGTAACAAGTTCAGTATTATACAGCTTTAAGCAATTTAAAGGATTTTTGTGGACTTTAACTAAGCTATATTCTGAATTGAAGACCACAAGTGTACCCTTAGACCACTTGCATTTTAATAAAGAACACGTGAGCTACTATAATATAATCAGTTATTCTGGGTCTTCTAAAACAAAGATATAATGCCTTTTGCTGCACACAGTGGAATTTGTGTAATGTTAATCAGCTTGTTACACGCAATCGTATAATAGCTCTTATAAAACCCACATGATCATTATGCGTGAACATTATGATGCTAAGTTAAAGCAATCTGCTCTATATTAGCTCACATGTTACGCATAATCTCCGTGAGAGCTGAATACTTGTTCTATCGTTGACAATTAATCTATTATTGCCGTTAAATAAGACCTTGAATACTTCTTTATTCAGCGCTTCGTAGGTATAAGTATACTAATCGTGTCGTGTAAGATATTAAAAGCTTAAGCTTTTAAAAAGTTTTACCTAATTATGTACACTTTGGTTGAGAAAACTTTGATACTTACTAGGTACATGATTATCATACGCTAATCCAAAAAATATAGGATGATGTGATCATGATGAGGCTTAATCCGCGGATCCCTAAAATTCCTGCAGAGTTTATTCACTCAATTTATAATTGGTAATAATCAGTGAACCAATTCAATTTCATTGGTTCACTGATGATTACCTACAGTTATTTGCATACATGTTACCCACTATCAAGCTTTACATGAATTTGTAGCCAACTTATGTAACACAAAAACCACTCGTAACAGCTCGTTACTGATTCATGTACCATGAGTGGACACTTATCAGCTCATGCCGTTTTTATTGTGGTTAATACGGTACACACTGCTTGTCTGCCATTTTTTAGATTCTAACCTACGTATACAATATAATAAAAATTTGTTTCTGTTTAGTCAACGAAAATAACAACAGAATTTGAATAGAAAATGTAATGATTTTATACGTAAACAGCTTATTGTCAAAATACAAAGGAAAAATAAAAAGACTTAATTTTTTATAATAATATCATCAACCTATTTTATACTATAATTTTCAAGTAAACAGTTATATTTTGAGAGCGCGTGAAAATTTTCGTCTATAATTACGTATTTGACAATAAACTCTCTTTCCCATTCGAATTTCATGGACATGGAGGAAAAACAAAGTTTATTCGCCTATATTTCCCACAAACACTTTACAAAATGATTCACACAAAACATATCAAAATAATAAGTAGTAGTGTGAAAATTATTCACAATTTTGCCAATTGTGAATTGTCAGCTCCATAAAAGAATGACTAATATCCTGGAGTGTATTTTGTGCTGAAAAATAGGTATTAAGTACTCTATTATTCAGCCCTTGTGTTTTATTCAGCTCTTGGGGCGACTGTTACCTTTAATAATGCTCAAATAACGCTGATATAGTGCAACCAGCTACATTATCCAGCTAACGGCTGATTAATTTGTGCCCAAATCAGAGTTATATTAGCTGAGTAGGCGCCTCTAACGCTCTTATTCAGCAGGTTTATTCAGCTGAAGATTCCATTGTGAACAGTGATTCAGCTACTATTCAGCGCTTCTGTGCTACTTGGGATACTTATATAAGTAGACACTTAATAATTTCATCAACAATTCCCTCGCCATTGTTCTTTGTGTTTGTTCCTAGTATTAAAATAATGAATATCACTCTAGGCGTCATTTCCCCATAGTAGAATACCGTACGATATGACACTGTGAAAATAGCTAAAGTAAACTAAACGGGCTGTCTCTAAATCAGTTAAATTTCGGATTTGTCTTACAGCATATGCTGTTGAGCTAAGTTTTTTCGACAATTTGTTTATACTACTCTGTCAAGAAAGTACCGGAAAAAGATCAATAATAAACAAAAGTTTTGTTATTCATTTAAATTTGTTTTATCACCTTCAAAGTATGCCCCTTCAGAAACGATAATCTTACGCCAACGAATTATCCAATCATCAAAACAATGTTTCCGAAATTGAGTTCAGTTCTCGCCGCGAATTCTCCTTTATGTCTTCTACAGATTGAAAACTGGTGCCACGAAGTGGTAATTTTAGTTTAAGGAAAAGATAGAAGTCGGCTGGAGCCATATCTAACGAATATGGTGGCTGCTCGATGGTATTTGTTGAGTGTGGTCAAAAATTCGTTCACAATGATGGCCTTGTGCAAAGGCGCATTATCGTGGTCAAAATCCAAGAATTTTCTTTCCACAAATCTGGCCTTTATCGTCGAATTTGCTCTCTTAAATGCTGCATAACGCTCAAATAATATTCTTTATTTACCGTTTGGCCTTCCGGTAAGAATTCCGAGTGCACAACACCGCGATAGTCAAAGAAAACAGTCAATATGACTTTGACTTTTGATCGACTTTGGCGTAGTTTTTTCGGTTTTGTTTCAGTTGGAAGGCGCCACTCCGAAGCTTGTTGACTTGTTTGCATGTCGAACTCGTAAACCCACGTCTCGTCGCCAGTAACAATGAGTTTCATGAAATGTTGGGTCGGAATTGACTCATTCTAGCATGTCCTCAGCGACTCTCATGCGATTGAGTTTTTGGAGAAAATTCAGGTCTTTTGGGACTAGCCGAGCGGCAACATGTTTTATACCCAAATGAATAGTAAAAATGGTACGGATCGACTCGTGAGATACAGAAAGTACGGCGGCTATCTCTCTCAAATTTGAATGAGGTTCACTATGAGTCACTATTTCCTTCACTTTTGCGATGTTAACTTCAGTTGCAAAGGTTGATGGCCTACCAGAGCGAGGCATTACATCTCGACCGCTTTTGAATGCTTTGTACCACTCATAGGCACGTGTTTTTGATAAAGTCGATTCACCGTAAGCCTTCTGTAACATTTTCAGTGACTCCGAACATGAAATTCCATTGGCGCTGCAAAATTTAAGACAAACTCTTTGTTCGATGTTTTTGTTCATTATGAAATTCGCAATACACACTAGATATGATATAAATAAAAACAGCACTGAATTTAATATAAATAACAGATGCAACTCAAACTCCGCGCGAAAACAGCCAATCTAGCAACAAAAAAAATCTAAAATTTGAATTTGGAACCATAACCAAATCATCCATTCCCGATACTTTTTTGACTGAATGTATGTGGGCCCCACTAAAGCTTAGCGTCTAGAGTTATATCCAAGAACACTGTAGTATCTTCAAGACTCAACTCTTTTTACCTTTTATTAATACACTAGTTTCTACTTGCCTAACACGAGGCATGGTAAACATTTCTTTTTTTTTTCATTAAGAAGCAGGTTATTTACATTAAACCTGTATACTATTTTTGAGAGAGCTATATTTATATTGTCAGTAACCTGCTGCTGACGTTTAAGTTTAAACAAAAGTGAAGTGTCGTCTGCAAACAACACTATTATGATTATCCTCTATGAGGTAAGGTAAGTCGTTTAGGTATATAAATATTAGATACAAAAATATTAATTTGTTTAAGCGAATGTATTGATTGAAAATGTAAACTTGATTCTTTCAAAGTGTGGGTGAAACCCCAGGATCCGTCCTGTGCAGCAGCGAAAGAAAACTAGCTGGGCAAGTGAAGGACTCGCGCCCTGACGGTTCCGTACAAAATAGTGATCTCGAAGATTTTGGCTAATCGCAAAAATAAAAATGTTAGGCGTACCAAGCAAATTTACAGTTTTCAGATTAATTCCTATACCTATGCTATAACTACTTGCTTTATGCCAAGTTTAAGGATTCTGGGACAATGGGAATTACCTAAATTTTGATACCCTCGAGAGTGTTGAAACATATGTTTTTTGCGATATAAAGTATCTTGTTTTTGTTAACTTAGAAGTTTGAATTTGTCGCAGCTTCAAGGGACCGCAAACGTGAGTACCTATATGGGTTCCCGAGATATAGGATCGTGGCAGATAGACTGACAGACGGACAACAAAGTGATCCTATATGGATACCGTTTTTTCCTTTTGAGGTTATTTTTTTATGGTGGGAAAATCATCTAATGATAACCCCCGCTCTTGGGCGGAGCGGGAGATAGTGTCAGACTCTTACTGACTAAAAACCCACCCTATTCCTTCGTGCCTTCATACCGGGGCTGAGCTACCTCTCGAAACTAACCCTGGCCCCAGTAGGCTTCGACCCAGCTGGGCCCCTGCTGTACTTTTTGAGGTACGAAACCCTAAAAATGAAGAATGCTTTAGCGGCGTCAAACAGTAGTATGTTAACTGGAGCTTCGCACAGAAACAGAGACGTTAAAATGCACGCCGGCGAGAGCACAGAACACCAGCGAACGCTTCGAGCTGATGAGATCAGTGCAGTCGCTCAGCCAGCACAGCTCGTGTTTGTTAGTGTAACCTCACTGAATGAGCTCATGTATTTTTGTGTTATCAATTCGATTCACGCTTCCGCCATCGTCATTCATTCATACGCCAGAAGAGGAACAGCGGCGGCACGTCCTGCGGCGCTCCGCTCCGGGCGGAGCGCGCGGCTTGCGCGACGCGCGGGCGGGCGCCGTGACCGCATTCGCGTGGGAGCAGCGCGCAGGCGCGGGCGGCGGCAGGTGCGGCGGGCGGCCGGCCGCGTCAGTCGCGCCCCGACCGCGGCCCGTCCCCGTGCAGCCCTCGCCGCCGCCGCCCCTGTCGCCGGCCGCGCGCTCGCCGCATGCCGCGCCCGCGCCCGCGCCCGCGCGCCCGCTAGCGGCGTGGCCGGCGAGCCGCCCGCCGCTCCGCCCGGGCCCCGGGCAGGTGAGCGCAGCACAAGGCACGCAGCACGCAGCACGAGCGCGCCGCACCCGCGCGCACGCCCAGCGCATCGATCGCCGCTCTGCGCATGTGTGGCGCTCACGTGCTGCGCGTCCTGCGCTGCTGGCCCCGACGCCCCTATCTCAGAATTATGCAGCCGATATTGACCGGCGGCGGTCCCGTGCGCCGCGGAGCTAGTAGTGCCAGTGTCTAGTGCGGTGTGCTGTGGTCGCGGCGCGCCATGCATGCGCTCGCCCGGCGCCGGAGCGCTGGCGTCGCGCGCCCGGCCTGACCTGCGTGTGCCATCGCAGGGCGTGTAGCAAGTGTCTAAAGTTGAGAGTAGAACGCATCACCGTACCAATAATAATGGTCGATATCGAGTGTTGAGTGATCTGCACGTGTCGGAAGCCGCGGCGCCGGTGCAGTGGCGTGCGCCAGTCCTCGTAAGCTTGCGTGGCGGCAGCGGGCGGCGGTTGTTTACAAGTGGCTCGGCGCGGGCGGCGGCGCGGCGCACCGATATAGCGTGCGCAGTAAACACGCCGCGCGCGCCTCAATGAGGACGCGCTATAAATACTGCGCGCGCCGCGCCGCCGACCCTCACCTACTACCCTCTAAACGCTGTTTATTTTTGCGTCAGCGCTGACGGCCGCGCGCTGCCGCCGCAGCTCCACTGTGCCCGCTCCACGCATGACCAGCTGAAACCTCTCTCTGCTTCTTACTGTATGTTTCACTTCCATGTCCTCGGGAAATCGACTCGGAAGCCGCGACAGTGTTCAATGTTCTTGTTGCAATAGTTAAGTAGTAACAGGTAGTATCGCAACAGATAAAACACATTAACCTCCTTATTCGACATTGATAGACATTAACGAGGTGTTCCAAGTTGGACAAAACAGAATCGCCACAACAAAGTATCGCACAATAACAGAAATGACAACACAGTGGACAGCGGAGCAGGGCGTGTCGTGGTCGCCGTTGCGTGTGGCTTGCGTGAGACGCGCGAGTTGCTTGCGTGTGAAACCACTATGGCTCTAGGCGGCCTGACCGCTGCGACAAGCACACAGCTGTAGTTAGAGGCAGTGCACTATACCAATGCATATCTACGTCCACGAGTAGAGTTGGGCAAATCAGTGGCTCATCGCGCTCCACAAGTGCCTTAGCCGCCGCGCGCTCGCCACTCGCCGCATTGACTCCACCGCACTGTCACACGTGGGACCCTCCTTTTATTACGCGGGAATTCATCAAATGACTTAATTTGTAGGCTGACTATTGGGATAGTTAAGAAAGACGACTGCCAATATTGTCAACTGAGTTATAAGTATTTCTCAATTAAGTAACTTGAACTTGTACATTTGTGCATGCGTGTGTGTATGTGCCCACAGTATTAATTAACATTAAAAAAACACGTAGGAGAAGTGTCAGACTTTAACTGGCCTTCCAAACAGTCCGCAGGCCCGGCAGACCCCGGGCTCCCCGGCCCCGTGGACCAGCAGCCCCCGGGCTCCCCGGCCCCGTGGACCGGCGGCATCTCTCACTCACACGCTCACAGCAGCGGTACGTCAGCAGGTCCTCGGTTAGAATATCATGCCATTCTTTTTGTTTCTGAGAACGCAATAATGTGCTCAGCTGATGATATTTTTCGCGATGTCATAGTTGTCTTGATAGTAAAAGTTATTCAACGTGATGAGTTCAATGACCTCGAAGTGGTCTATGATAAACAAAACCGAATTTGTCTACTTAAGTTCGTTTTAACGAGTGGAGTTGACGTGTGCTCCGGCTCGCGGTGAGCGAGGCTGCAAGCTAAGCTTGATGTAAATCACTACAGAGCCAACTATAAAACGTTCTATTCCTTGTGCGGGGACATTATCGGCAAAAGCAGTAGGTATAGGTTGAAATACCCTCTAAGAAGCATTAAATTTTGCTAGAAACGTAAGTAAAAGTGCATTGAAACCTTCTGGACTTCGCTTGCCGAAACTCGAAACCGAGACTCAAATGACAGACCTGTTGGTCTAGTCCTAGTGGTCCGTGGCCCTGGCTAGTAAGCCGGAGGTCGTGTGTTTGATACCCACCCAGGACAGGTTTTGTGTGATGAGCATGGTCGTATCGTTCTGTGTCTGGGTATAATTTATCTATAATATGATGTTTTTAGAAATATATTTAAAGTATGTTCATCAGTTGCCTATACTCTGTACAAAATAACATTACACATTTAAGAAAGCCTTTTATTGCTGTCCGATCAATCGATTTTGACTCTTATTACGTTGGTGGCAAGAAAAATGGCAGCTGCAGTAAATAGTTGATATTGTAACCACTTTTTTGCTTTTAATGCCATCCTTGTGCCTACGAAATAGAACTTAAAATCGGTTGTACAGACAGTAACAAAGGTTTCTTTAAATGTATAGTACCTACTCATACCACAAGCTCTGCTTAGTTTGGGACTAGATGGCATTGTGTGTGTGAAAGTTGTAAAACAAAAACCAACGCAAATGTACCTATTCAAAAAGGAAATCCTGTCACTAAGCGCATCTCATATACTATCTACCCAAACAGAAGCTATGGTGCTTCTGTATCACGTACAGCCGCGGCCGCTCACGAGGACGTGGCGTTGCTTCATTCAAGCGGGGCACACCTCCACCGTATGCTCCACCATGTCCTCCGTGTGAATGTGTGATGCATTGGCCGCTCGATCAAACATTCTATATTTTGAACACTCGACGTATTGAGTGTTCGATTTATTAACCATTCGATATTATGAACGTTCGAGTACCTTATTTAGGTGTTCGATTTAAAGTGTTCGATTAATTGATGTTCGACTATTTGGCATTCGATTCGACATAGTACACCCCGCTTGGAGTTCAGTTCGCTTCTTAGTTTGGCTGCGCTCTTCCGACACTTGTTAGCGACTAAATAATGCGCTCCGACAAGAAAACGATCACTATTAGGTATAATCTAAAACATTTTCTCCGCAATGATCAGTGTCTGTTGTCTTGACTAGCGCTGACATTGGCTTCTCCGTTTTTGTTTTTGCTCTTATCACTTCTTATTTTTTGTATCAGTTATGCAATTTTCGTTCTTCAATTGTTCTTATATCCGTCGTTGTTGTCGTTATATAAGTATATATTATGGCAGGGTACTGGAATATTAATGCTTTGCTTGCGAAGCGTGAAATATTGCACCGACGGTTGCATATTAGAAAATCAAAACTTTCTCGAGCAAATTTCAAAAGAACAATAAACGAAATAACAAAATTTAAATGACTAAATGTTTTATTTAGAAAAAATTTAGAATTCCAATGTATTTGACATCAAATGAACGACTGATCAAAAGTTGGTAGATGTAATTTTAAAATATCAAATCATTACTAATCAAATTACATAATCACAAATGACGACTGAATAAATTTGCTAGATGTAAATATAAGTAATAATAGGGAAGGGATGGACGAAATCTCGAATGGACGAAACAACTTGAACGTAGCGTTCGCCGGCCGCTGCCGCGGCACCGCTGCACCGCTCGCTTCGCTCGTTCGGCTCACGCGCGGTTGGTCACAGTTCTAACCTAACCTAACCTATTTCACCTAGTTTAAAGTGCAATCAAGATACAATCACATTTTTACGATATATTGTAGGTATTATTCGTTATTTTTCAGTTAATCCATTTAATAATTAATAATTTATCCAGTAATCCATTTTGACCTTTGAACGATTTGGTCAATAGTGTAATAAATAATTTAAACATTGATATTCCAGACTTTGGCAAACTTTGTTGATTTGTACGTTGTTCTTTTGAAATTTGCTCAGGAAAGTTTTGATTTTATAATATGCAACCGCACCGACACGACGACGACTGTTTGTATTAATGGGGAACAGCAAACAGTCTATGTGTGTGTGTGTGTGTGGACGTGAGGTGTGTTTGTTTTAAGTACCATGCGAGGACATGCGCATGAATATACAAGGCACATCTGAGGACCTTTTCGTACGTCCTCGGATGGCCCGACCCAGTTCATCGTATTCTACGTTCGATTTTGAACTTTTCCATATACTTAATAAGGAAAAGTTGATATCAACCTTAGTGAACCTCGGTTTGGTTGCGAAATTTCATGTTCACACACGATCGTGTGTAACCGCTAGGCGGCGCCACTTAAAATTTTTACACACCAATGATAAATGATAAATGATCTTTATTTTGCAAGTAGGTTTTATAAAAACACTTTTACACGTCAATTTTTTTTTTCGTCAATTAATGCTAGATGAGGCCGGTGTTTCCTAGCTGACTACCCTGAGAAGAAACACCGAAACAAACTCAGGGGTCAAAGTCTCTTTTAAAGTCCATACAGCAAAACATGTAATGGTCAAATCATATGAGAACCATGTAGATTGAGCCTGAGATGGTCTATGAAGAAAGAACCACACAGTTTGACTGGCCTGTTGGTGTAGTGGTTAGTGACCCTGACTGCTATACCGGAGGTTGTGGGTTCGATTCCCACCCAGGACAAATGTTTGTGTGATGAGCATAATCATTTGTTCTGTGTCTGGGTGTAATTTATCTATAATATGTATGTTTTTAGAAATATATAAGTATGTTTATCAGTTGTCTAGTACCCATACCACAAGCTCTGCTTAGCTTGGGACTAAACGGCGTTGTGTGACAATTGTGGAATGTTATATTATTATATTATATTATAGTTCTAAGTGGACCTGTCCAGTCAGTGCAAGCATTTGTCAATATGCGTGTAGCTCAACTCAGGACTACTAAGGAGCTCAACGACTTGACGAACAATGCCAAAGAAAGGACATTTGGGTAGGCCACATCAAATACTCAAAACTGCCAGACATCATGTGAAAATAAAAGAAAAGGAAAGAGTAATCCACATAGTTCTCACATTCACAATAATAAAATTTACAGAAGTGTAAATATTACAAATTGTAAAAAAAAAGTAAGTATATAAAAAAAAAATCAGTTAAATAGTAAAAATAAACATGTCATAATTGTTAAAAAATAGTAATAATATCACAATTGTAAAACAACAACAATCGTTAAATAAAAAAAAGGCAGTTAAAACAAAAAAAAACATTCAAATGATAATAATTATAGTGAGTAGGTACTGGAGCAGGTCAATCCCAAGCCGTTTTATCCTCGAGATACTCTTTTATAGTATAAAAAGCCTTTTGGTTTTCGCTTTACAAATATTTTGAATTTATTAATGCTAAGTTCCTGAATAGGACTGGGAAGCTTATTATAAAAATGTATACTTTGGCATCTAAATGAGCGTCCTATTTTTTTGAGCCTGGTGGCAGTAACCACTAACTTGTGTGTTGTATTAACTTGTTTGTTCCTAGTATTAACGTTGTGAATGTCACTGTATTTTTTAAACATGTTTTTATTTTTATGAACATACAAAATATTTTCATAGATATACTGAGATGGCACAGTCAAAATATTAATATTTTTAAATTTATCTCTGAGGGAGTATCTGGGACTTAATTTATAAATTGAACGAATGGCCCTTTTCTGCAAAACAAAAATCGTTTGGATATCGGCGGCATTTCCCCATAATAGAACACCGTACGACATGACACTATGAAAATAACTGAAGTAAACTAAACGGGCTGTCTCTAAGTCAATTAGATTTCGAATTTGTCTAACAGCGTATGCGGCAGAGCTAAGTTTTTTCGACAACTTATCTATGTGTGGGCCCCACTGAAGCTTAGCATCAAGAGTTATACCCAAGAACACTGTAGTGTCTTCAGGACTCAATTCTTTACCTTTTATTAGCACACTAGTTTCTACCTGCCTTACGTGAGGCATCGTAAATTTAACAAATTTGGTTTTCTTTTTATTAAGGAGCAGGTTATTGACATTAAACCAGTGTACTATTTTTGAAAGGGCGTTATTTATGTCATCAGTAACCGGCTGCTGACGTTTAAGCTTAAACAAAAGCGAAGTGTCGTCTGCAAACAACACTATATCATGGTTATCCTTTATGAGGTATGGCAAGTCATTTATATAAATGAGAAATAAAAATGGACCAAGAATCGAGCCCTGGGGCACACCCATTGACACTACAGACCCGGGTGATCTTTTTCCATTTACATCAACTCTCTGAATCCTATCACTCAAATAAGAAGTAAGAAGATCCAGAGAGGAATTCCGGATTCCGTAATGGTGTAGTTTCCTGATTAATGTTTCATGGAGAACGCAATCGAAAGCCTTGGACAAATCACAAAAAATGCCCAGGACATCGCATTTGTCTTCCCATGCATTATAAATATGTCCTAAAAGTTCAACCCCGGCATCGGTTGTTGAACGACCCCTTGTAAAACCGAACTGTTTATTATGTAACAACAAATTGATGTAAAATTAGTTTCTCAAATATTTTACTAAAGGTCGGTAGCACTGAAATAGGTCTATAATTTGTGGGGTCAGATGTACTACCCGTTTTAAACAATGGTATTATTTTACTATACTTCATTAAGTCAGGAAACTCGCCACGATCAATACAATTATTAAAAATAAGTGCTAAACTAGGAGCTACAACCTTTATAATGGACTTTACAACATCCACAGAATTTCCCCATAAATCTGTGGTCTTTTTTACATTCAAAGTGTTAAAGGTTTTAATTATATCCACATATGTCACATGTTCGAAATTAAAATCTGAATCACAAACTTTAACATTTTCTTTAAGCAGAGACTCTGCAGCAGTGGGTGATGAGTTCAGAGATTTAGTAGTTAATATGGGGATCTCTGAAAATAACTTTTCAAAAGCTGCAGCAACTTGTGAGTCCGATTTGATCACGCTGTCATTAATTTTAAGGCTATAGTCACTACATGGTTTTTTAGATCTTCCAGTTTCACTGTTTATAATATTCCAGGTAGTTTTAATTATATTATTACTATTTTTAATTTTAGAACTCAAGTAGCGCGATTTTGCAACAGAGCATACTTTTTTGAATAATTTTGAATAATTTCTAACATACAAACTAAACTCGGCAGTGTTTACAAGAATTTTAACACTTCAGTCATGTTTTTAGTACCTTGTGGAGACTTTTGTGTAAATCTACACACAAATGTCCTCGGGTTGGTAACTTTTTCAGACAGTGTGTATACAAGTCCCCACATGGGTAGCTTTTCCAAACAAATGTATTTAGGTCCCCGTTTGGATAGGTTTTCCGTGTGTATTGATTATTGAAATTTCAAAAGTATCGAAGCTTCTGTTCTGACAGAGTAAAACTTCAAATGGTTGCTTACGTAAAAGTATGTCATAATGTACTGTACGAGACTTGAGAATGTACAATATATATTTATAACAATAGCATGCACTGAAAAACAACACACTAAGTTCTACAATTTCAGTTTATTTAACCAAAGAGTTCTTATACATTGCTAGATGTCCTGAAACATTATTCTGAGTACAATTAATTATCTATAAAAAAAAAGTATATTTAATTCAATCGGTTTTAAAATTAAACTGGCCTTTGTCATGAAGAATTGACCACTACGTCCTTGATATTTGGGCGATCTTAAGTAGAAAGCATAAATTGATCAGCATTTTATGCCCTTTTATTAATTGCCATACTCACTTTTGTTACATAAAAATAGTAAACATATCAATGATCAACATAACTCTTTCAGTAGGGACTACTCCGATCAGTTGTTTGATTACAAGTCTAAACAATACTAATAGTGCCAAAACTCTCAGCTAGTTGCCGAAAAAAATGTAATTAGTCCGTCTTTTAGATTATTCAAAAATAAGGGACACATATTTTTTTATTTGTAAATTAAACCAAAAATGACAAAGATATAGCCCATTAAAGTACGTGTAACGTCACGCCGTGCTGCCTTTTTTCGCACTGCATTTTTTGTTTAATCGAAAAAAGAAAAAATACGTATCGAATATTTTTTTATAATCTAAAATACAGACTAAATAAAATGTGATTATTTTGACCCCGGAAACTACCCTATTGCTTGAGGTAAATGAGAGTGCATTGTGCAGAATAAACATTTTTTTTTCTTATATAACAAACGCATAGCGAGCATAATTTTGAAAATAATAAGCTTGTTAATTTAAACTTATTAAATTAAACGGCACATAAAATACTCGAAAATTACAATTTAAAAACTTTTAAGCTATAAATTACAGTAGTCGGAGTCAATGTCAATGAATAACGTTTTTTTTCGCCGGGTAAAAATACTCAGATGACATCCCCTGCTCTTGGGCGGAGCGGAAGATAGTGCCAGACTCTTACTGACTAAAAAACCCACCCCGTTCCTTCAATAGTGCGCGCCGTCGACGACTTGGGATTGGTCCGGACGGTTATCGTTCCACCCATTGCTCGCCGTGCGCAAGCCCGCGCCTTCGGTGGCCGGAAATCGAGGTCGGAATCCCAGCAGCGACTGGGGCGTGAGCGCCTCATGCGGTCGACCTCCTCCTTTACTACTTTGAGGCGACCGTCTGCCACTACTTCTCGATCTGGACTATGGCCTGTACCAAAGCCCGGCGCGAGAGATCGCCACCGCCGATCGCCCCCACATGGACACGGCGATGCTCCGACCAAGCGGGGTACACTTGTACACTTCTATCGTGTGCTCCGCACGAATCCGGTGCAGGTACCGCCCGAACTTACTATGTCCGGTGAGAACCTGCGTCATGCGGAAGGTGAGAACGCCGTGAGGTCTTTCCAGCCACGCCTCAAAGAGGGGACTTACCACCATAATTGTGGCGTGTCAAGTACTGGGTTGCGATAGTAGCTGACGCCATTCCACCATGAGATCCCGCCGGAACTCTGTGACCTGTCAGGGCAGCGGACTTTCGCCCCGGCGCCGGCGTTGCATCTCCACGCGCAAATTGTTCATGCGTGCAAGGACTGTTGCCTCCAGATCCCGTGGTGGCAGGCCAGCAAGAAGGCTCGCCGCTTTGCGGGTAACTATGCGGTATCTCCGTACCATCTGTATTGCCATGACCCTCAGGCATGCGTTCAGTTGGGCTCTCGGTTGCTGACGCAGCGACGGCGCCCACACTGGCGACTCATAAAGGGCCATGGACCGAACGATTCCTGCGTAGAGCCTCCGCCAGGAGGCGTCTGGACTCCCCATGCCCAGGTTGGGCAAGAGCCGCTTGAGCCAGTTCGGTTCAGTTTGAGTGCCAGATCTTGAGAAGTGCTCCACAAAATTATTCTAGCTGTCGAGGACGAGTCTCAGGTGCTTTATCATCGACCCGACCCCGATGTGACTCCTCCTAATGTTAATTGGGAACCCGATGGTGGCGCGTTCCGAAGGCCATGGAAACACATAGCCTCGGACTTGTGCAGTACCACCTCGAGTCCCAACTGCTGGATCCTATCAACGACTATCGCAACCCTGCATGTTGCTAGATCGACCGCCGCCTGGTACAACTCTCCCTTTTTTTTTTTTTTTTTTTTTTTTTTATGGTGGGTAAAAATCATGCATTGACATCCCCCGCCCTTGGGCGGAGCGGGAGATAGTGTCAGACTCTTACTGACTAAAAGACCCACCCCGTTCCTTCTAGCCTTCATACCGGGGCTCGAGCGCCCTTTCGGATAACCCTGGCCCCAGTAGGCTTCGACCCGGCTGGGTCCCTACTGTTGCTGACAACTCCTTGAGGCGCGCGGGAACAGTGCGCGCCGTCGACGACTTGGGCTTGGTCCGGACAGTTACCGGACGGCCAGACAGTGAGCTACCCATTGCTCACCGTCCGCAAGCCCGCGTCTACGTTGGCCGGAAATCGGGATCAGAATCCCGGCGACGGCGGCGGCGATGACGGCGATAACGCCGTTGCCTGATGCGTTCGGCCTCCTCCTTTGCGAGCATTACTGCTTCGCAGAAATCGGCGACCGCCTGCCACTCCTCCTCGCTCCGGACCATGGCCTCAACCAAGGCCCGGCGCGAGAGGTCTCCGCCGCCGATCGCCCCCACGAGGGCACGGCGATGCTCCGCCCAAGCAGGGCACACCTCAACTGTGTGCTCCACCGTGTCCTCCGGGCGTTCCGCACAGTGGCGACACCCGGGCGTCACTTCCGCACGAATCCGGTGCAGGAAACTCCCGAACGAACCATGTCCGGTGAGTACCTGCGTCGTGCGGAAGGTGAGGACGCCGTGAGGTCTTTCCAGCCACGCCTCAAAGAGGGGACTTACCGCCATGATTGTGGCGTGCCCAGCACTGGGTTGCGATAGTCGTTGAGTACAACTCTCCCTGGTGGGGGCGATCGGTGGCGGCGATTTCTCACGCTGGGCCTTGGTACAGGCCATGGTTCGGAGCGAGGAGGAGTGGCAGGCGGTCACTTCCTTATGCGAAGCAGTAACGCTGGCAAAGGAGGAGGCCGAGTACCCGCGCGCCTCAAGGAGTTGTCAGCAACAGCAAGGGCCCAGAGGGCCAAGGGTCTGCTTCTGAAAGGAAGGCTCGGCCCCGTATGAAAGGCAAGAAAGAACGGGGTGGAGTTTTTAAGAGTCTGACACCGTCGGCGGGCGATGTCATTTGGATGATTTCTACCCACCAAAAAAAAAGATGATACAAGTAACTGTTGAAGAGCAGTCTTACATGGAGACGATTCAAGCTGCAACTTCATTTCACTTACTCAACTGTAATGCTATGCAATGTTAACAAACATCATGCTTAGTTTGAAGACAATACACTTGACCGTTAAAGAGTTGTGTCACATGTAGATGATTTCAGTTGCAGCTTTGTGACATTAACACAACTGTGTATCGATATATAATGTCAACTTGTTATCTTACCTGTTACTTTAGATTATTATTGTGGATCCAAACTTGCGACTATAAATCTTTCAATTGCTGTTAAATTATAATTGTCCACGTGTTTCTAACACGACTAAAAGTCTAAATCAATTTGATTAGTCGAGATGTAGTGCTTAGAATAATACCTTCCCTTTCATTTAAAACATTATCAGTTAAATCATGCAAAGTCCTTTGATAGTACTTAAATCGAGAAATTGGTGTGTGTAACTGGTTAAATATCTAATAATATAGCTCAAATATTATTATGGTAAAATTATAAGTGTGTAAGAAACGGCTATTGGAAATTCAGAAAAGGTCCTCGTTTAGTACAAGCCCTACCTGGAAAGGCCTACCTGGTATTTCTGGTATTGTTTGCTTGGTTTAAAGTATTAACACTGACTTCCGAAATTAGTTATTTTTATCGTTTTAGTGTTTTGTTTTTTGTAGTCCTTATTCCTCCTATTTAGGAGGTGAAGTCGGATATTTAATTTTGTAAAAAGTTTATTATTTCACACTTTCTAGTTGTGGTACACTTATAGCCAAAGTACCTACCTATTTCTCATGACAATTCGAATTAACACAAACACTGCTAGGATCCACCCGGCTCCATCATCAGGTTAGTTTGATAGTACCTTACAGCCAAAGTGCATTCCATGACAATTCTAATAAGCTCAAACACGGCTAGGATACCCACATTGATTAATTACGGAGTTCCTGCGCCTACCTTCTGACTACATGATCAGATCAGTTTCGTAGTACCTTATAGCCAAAATGCTTTTCTTGACAACTCTAATAAACCCAAATACGGCTAGGTTACATTGATTAAATACGGAGTTCCAGTGCCTACCTTCCGGCTCCATAATCATCATCAGATCACTTTGATGATACCATTTTCAACATAACTATTCAGAACCATTTATTATGAGTATTGTCATATTTAGGTACTTAACTATCTTCATTGCGATATTTAAGTGAGGGATAAGTTCAGTTGGCTATTCGGTCTTCTTCAAAGTTTCAATTCATTCAATGCTACTTTTTGACTGTAAATGCTTAAGTTTTCGATGAAAATACTAAAACCACTATATAATTGTCTAGAATATTTGAAAAGTTCCCTCGATTCCTCATGGATCCCATCATCAACTGGATTTTGAAAAAAATATGACCTTTCTGGAAGCATATCCTTTAAAAGCCAAAACATTTTTGTTATGGAACGATTTCATAAACGACGGTGTTCTGAGGTAACAAACATAAAAAAAAATACAACCGAATTGATAACCTTTCTTTTTTGGAAGTCGGTAAAAAAAACAACCGAATTAAGAACCTCTTCCTTTTTTTGAATATAAAGGATCGCTATTCCAAGTTTATCTGGCACCTATCGTAATGTGATTTATTTATATAGGTACTACCTCCTGATGCCCGCGACTTCGCTGCGTCTAAATTGTATAACAGCACAATTAATTCTTTTTTTTTAATCATCAAAGATATAACAAAAGATTGTGACTTAGGGCCTGTGCACACCACGTTTTTTAAACGCGCCGTTGACGCGCGATTTAGAAACGTGCGTCGTCGGCGCGCTTTTATCCTATTAAAAGTCCACAGGCTGCGTCTGAATCGCGTGCGTATCGCGTCTGTATCGCTACAAACGCGCGTCAACGGCGCGTTTAAAAAACGTGGTGTGCACAGGCCCTTATTGTTCGTTATGTCGCTACTGTGAAGCTCGCGAGCGTTTTCTAAGTAGCACCTTCCGATTTTATGTATTTTTTGTCGTCAACGCGCGCCCATGTATTAAGTACAGTCAAATAAAAACAGATTGAAATCAATATCTAACTATTGCCCGTGGCTTTGCCCACGTTGGCTGATTCGGTTAAGTACTGACTCTATCTACTTAAATTAAGGGATACGTTAAACATACAATGTAGAATGAGGCGAGTGAGATGCGGCCGACGACGCATGATACCCAACAAGCACGCTATCCAGTTTTTGCTAGAATGTTACTTTTTAAAGGAGTGTAAAGTCCCGCAAACTTGCATCCGCAAAACAGACGGGTGTTTTGTCAGGTCCGGGTAGCCCGATAAGTCGATAAGTGAATTCAGGCTATGTTCTAATCGTAAAGTTTTGAATTTTATTTCAACTAGCTGCCGAAAAATTGGGGATCTTAGCAAAGGTGACACGATATTTCACGCTGGAACAGCTGCTTAACCTTTATCAAGTGCAAATTCCATAGTGTATGGAGTGCTGCTTTTAAAGAGATAGGTGTGCCAAATACCAACTTGATGCACTCGAGTCGAATGATAAGCGACCCAAATAGATCATCGGCAATAATGCACTGGCAGAGTCAAAACTCCAAAGTTTTGAGCATCTACGCCGACTTGCTGGCCTGTCGGTTTTCTATCGTTTACAATTCGCGCGGCTGCATTGAAATTCATTCAGTCTGTTCCATCGTCGAACCACGAGACGTACGGCGTTGCGCCACCGGTACATGGGAGATATACCACCCATATGTACAAAGCGTTTTAGGAATACATTCAATGTGCGTACAACTAAAAAGTGAAATTCCCTGCCGGAGTCTGTGTTTCCTCATAGCTACAACCTAGGGGTGTTTAAGTCAAGAGTGAATAGGTTACTTCTAAGCAAGCGTTCTTTAACGTCGGCCACATCATCGCTTACCATCAACGGAAGCCTATCCATAATAAAAAAAGTACCTGTTGTAACTATGTTTTTTTTTATTACGCTGTCGTTTGACCACTATCTCGCCATATGATTAAATCTCTCTCGCGTTATGAATAATTTAATATTAATCTATATTAAATATCGTATATTTCTAATAAATTTAAAGTGGCTACCTACATCACACATTTTATAAGAATATTTCGTAGCTGACTGTACATAAATACATCAGATTTTTACGTTCGAGCGAGTTGACAACAAAAATAAAGTGGATAGAATCGGAAGGTGTCAACTCTCTAGCACACGCGAGTTTCGCAGTTGCGAGTTGACGAACAAGCCAAGATGGCGCGGTGCCGGTGAGCTCATGAGCTGTTGTTCCTAAGTCCCAACTAGCAAAAACGCTATATAACGAATGATTTATAAGGTAGTAACTTTTGTACCTACACCTGTACCTGTACCTTACAAAAGTGATAATGAATTATATGATAAATGTAACAGAGAGACGTGGAAAATGACATTTTCAGAGATGATATAGCTACTTGGGCTGTTGAGTATAACATTGTTTTTTTTTTTTTTAATTGTTAATAAATTGTACACCATACATTAATTATCAATAGATGCAACACACTTCTTAAAAGAAGGGAAATAAAAATAACTGAAATACTACTACTGAAATAATACGAAAGACTAGTACTGCACATTATTGGGACAAAGCAATGGAACAATTAATCAATTTTTTACAACGTCTTTCTGATGTACCCAATAAGTTATCGCGTAATATAAATATTGACGGATTTCCAGTTTATAAAAGTTCCAAGATGATGGCGGGAAAAATTCCGAATCTTTCCCGTCGAATACTTCGGAAGTATTCCGAAATATTCCGAAACTTTCGGAATATTTCAACTGTCAAAAAAAAACCAGGAAAATCGACCTTACTACCTATTTCGCGCTTGGAAGTTGTAAAATATTATCTTTAGTTGTATTGTGAGCGGTAGGAATATATTAAGTTTATAGTTGTGAGTGCACGTCTCGCATCAAGGACAATAGAACCGACTTCAATAAAGTTCCGACTTTATTGAAGTCCGGCCGGCACCTCTTCAATAAAGTCTTCGCTTGGTGGTGGTTTGAAGTGCTCCGGCTTCATTGAAGTCAGTTCTATCTTTTTACTTAAACATTTTTGTTTCAACATTTTTTTATGTCCCGTATAGGTACATATAGTGACTAATAATACTGTTCTGAAAACTGCATCAAATTCGGTTTAGCCAAACGCGAGATGATCGCGGACAAACATACATACATACGGTTCAAACTCATAACCTCCTTTTTTAACACGCTTTTATTAGCTTCACCTATATATTTGTTTGTAATCAACGCCTTTGAGCTCGATTTTGACCAGCTTAGAGCGATCAGATTTTTTTAAAACTTTGCACACCCATCAAAGACTGATGACAACACAATGATCCTTTATTCTATGACCTTGATCTCAAGGGCAATGACCTTTACTTAAACCTTTACTTCATTAAAATGTTAGGAATCGCCTGTGATACCCAAAGGCAATGACTTTTACCCCAAGGGCCAGACCTTGACCTCAAGGTCAATGACTGACCCCAAGGTCAAATGTATAAAAAGTTGGAAAACACCTGGGACACCATAGGGCATGACCTTGACACCAAAGTCAATCACCTTGAACTCAAGGTCAAATGCAAAAATGTTGGGAAACGCCCGGGACACCAAAGGGCTGCTTTGACCGCCGGCGAGCGCTACTTCTCTAAATAACACAGATCAATTTTTTTTCGATAACATTTTAGGTCAAATACTTAGGGGTCATGGTCATTGACTTTAGGAAAAGCGTGGGGTGCTCGATTCGACTCTTACGAAACATATGGCACAAAGCGCCCCACCCTTTTTTACAATATAATATTAATATTTTTCGTTCAAACACACAAACAAAACAAACATAGAACAAACAACAACAAACACAAACAACAAATTCAATGTATTTATTGACTGGGCTATTTACGCATAATGTTTTTATTGACTTGGTGGGCTATGCGACCCGCGAATCAGAGATCTCTCTCAACCGACTTGGGAATTTTGTATAATATTTAATCATTTAAAAAATACAAACTTTCAGTAATTTTTATAAGGTTCTTCTGTTATTAAACAATGATCTCTATCTCTTAATCAACTTTGATTATTGAATCCGTGTTGACTACATCAGATTTCACTATATCCTAATAATTACCCAAGTCGTTTAACTTATTAGACAGACTCTAACCCTTTTTCAAAAAACAAATCAAATAATGCTAGACCTGGTTTTTTAATTCACAACTGACATTTATAAAAATAGCATTCGATTTCGAAATAAGTAGGTACCTACCTAAAAACAAAAGAATAAAAATCCTGTTAAGGACGTATTCACCTATTTCGACAAATATCACGGTTTTTCGGGAACCATTATGATGCTCTAGGAATCATAATTATGAGTATATCTTGGTATCAAATAAAAGACAATATATTTATCTCCAGGATGGCATAAAAAAAATATTACGGTCTCATATAAAATTTTCATGTAAATACGATTTTACCAACGCACTAATACAAGAATATACGCACTAATAATAATAGAACCCGTAACTTAAATCCAGTAAACATTTTTACTTTAAAAAACATAAAATAATACAGCTTATATAGTCTTCAACACCTATAGCTAATTATTTTGAACCTACATAAATAACTTTATGATTTATGACCAAAATAAAACCACTCTCAATATTTCTTCATACATTTTTCATTGAACGCGCGATATCTAGCGTCAGTCCGCGCTCAGAAGCGCTTGTGAACGGGTGTCTGTATCGCTCTCTTACAAAAAATAAATACGTCTAAAATGTGTGCCGACTTGTATACTGCGACTGCAAAGACGTGCTACTTTTTCGGACCGAAATAAAAGTACAAATATCATACTCATTTTTTTTTAATTGTTATTATGGAGTAATAATGGACTTACTGATACAGAATGAGTTTTATTCTAAAACAAAGACCAGAAATGGCCAACGGAACTTCATACTTACATAGATATCACAACGTAGATAGATAAGCGACTATGACAATAAAAATAAATAAGTGTTCTTTTTTTTTTGGAACGAAGTTCCTTATCGCGCGTTGTGAAAGGGGGCTAGACGGAAAAAATTCTCACGAAAAATTGTACCGACACTTTTACTGTCAAAATATAAATCCAAGATGGCGGCTGCAAGAAATTGTTGACTTTTCCGTCATGGGTGTCGTTTTCATGGTTTTCGAGGGTGTTGAAACCGATGGTACTGTCAAAATATAAATCCAAGATGGCGGCTCCAAAAAACAAAATTTTTCGTCATGGGTGTCGTTTTCATGGTTTTCGAGGGTGTTGAAACCGGTGGTACTGACAAAATATAAATCCAAGATGGCGGCTCCAAAAAACAAAATTTTTCGTCATGGGTGTCGTTTTCATGGTTTTCGAGGGTGTTGAAACCGGTGGTACTGTCAAAATATAAATCCAAGATGGCGGCTGCAAGAAATCATCAAATTTTTGGTCATGGGTGTCGTTTTCGTGATTTTCGAGGGTGTTGAAACCGATGGTACTGTCAAAATATAAATCCAAGATGGCGGCTCCAAAAAACAAAATTTTTCGTCATGGGTGTCGTTTTCATGGTTTTTGAGGTTGTTGAAACCGATAGTATTGTCAAAATGTAAATCCAAGATGGCGGCTGCAAGAAATTATCAACTTTTTCATCATGGCTGTCGTTTTCGTGGTTTTCGAGGGTGTTGAAACCGATTGTACTGTCAAAATGTAAATCTAAGATGGCGGCTGCAATAAATTATCAACTTTTTCGATATGGGTGTCTATTTATGGTTTTCGAGGTTGTTGAAGCCGATAGTGCTGTCAAAATGTAAATCTAAGATGGCGGCTGTCAGAAATTATCAACTTTTTCGTCATGAGTGTCGTTTTCATGGTTTCGAAGATGTTGAAATAGTGCTGTCAAAATGAACATAAAATAGGATAGCATTTTTTAGTTATATTGTATTGGCTAGACGGAAAAAAATCTCACGAAAAGTTGTAACGACACTTTTTGCTATAGTAAGCTATTGTAAGCCGTGCGGCGTGCGCATGTTTCTCTGTCTGTCTCTCTCTCTCTCTTATAGAAAGCAAGCCAGAACGGAACTTCGTTCCATCCGGGTGTCCCTTGACACCTCAGTAGTTTTTTTTTTATTATTATTATTGATAGGCTCGCGTTTCACCACTATCTCACCTGATGGTAAGTGATGATGTGGCCGACGATGGAGCACGCTTGCCTAGAAGTAACCTATTCACTCTCGGTTCTGAATAGTTATGTTAAAAATGGTACCGTCGAAGTGACCTGATGATGATGATGGAGCCGGAAGATAGGCACCGGAACTCCGTAATTAGTCAATGTGTCCTAGCCATGTTTGGGCTTATTAGAATTGTCATGAGATGCACTTTGGCTGTAAGGTACTATCGAACTGATTTGATGATGATGATGGAACCGGAAGTTAGGCACCGGAACTCCGTAATTAATCAATGTATCCTAGCCTTGTTTGGGCTTATTAGAATTGTCATGAAATGCACTTTAGCTATAAGGTACTATCGAAGTGACCTGATGATGATGGAGCCGGAAGATAGGCACCGGAACTCCGTAGTTAATCAATGTATCCTAGCCGTGTTTGGGTTTATTAGAATTGTCATGAGATGCACTTTGGCTATAAGGTACTATTAAACTGATCTGATGATGATGGATAACCCTATAGTAATCCAATCGGGCGTTGAATTTTGTCATGAACCTTGAAACTCGATAAAAATAATTTGTTCGAGCTTAGAATATAGGTTATAATGACACGTAACATCGTAGTGCAATTCGAGTATAGTACAAAATAAAACAATATCTTCGAGTATCAAGATAAATTAGAACACTTTTCACTACATATTATAAAACAAAGTCCCCCGCCGCGTCTGTCTGTCTGTCTGTTCGCGATAAACTCAAAATTTACGGCACCGATTTTCAAGCAGTTTTCACCACTCAATAGCGTGATTCTTGAGGAAGCTTTAAGTATATAATTTGTTAAGTTTTTGTATGTATTTTTGTGTACATTAACGATATTTGTTGAAGAGGTCGGGAAAAAATAAGCCGTCTGGGAGCTTATAACGAAAACGCTGCCTAAACCCTTTGAGATATAACAAAATAATGTTTCGTGGAATTGTGTATCTTATATAGGTCTACAGGAAAGTCCGCGGTGGCATGTGTCTATCTCTTAAGGTTAACATAATATATCCATTTTACTACTTTTAAAAATTGGCATTCATGAAGTGTTTATTGGAAAGCTATTTACATATTTATGGTATTAATTCTTATCAAAATAAGTTACTTCGCGTTCAAGACTATATTAGTATCTGTAAATAACTTTTTGAATCATTTAAATCGGACGTACCATTAGAAAGCTTTCATAAATTTAATAATTTTCAAAATTAAATTCACGAGTTCACGAGTTCCGCTCTTCAGTAGCTACGCATGACGCGGTCCCTGATCGTCCCCCTGCACCTTTTTGCCTACTGTTTCTTTAGCTAATAAGCCGAACGACAATAACGCACGACTGATGACTGTGTTTTATTTTGGTTGTTGTTGAAAAGTTATAATTGCATTTTTGTTTTGTGTTTGTTTTCTTAACTAATACAACACCAACAATGGTAGTATATGTGAATTAAGGTAGTAAGAACTACGCTGCTCACGCTTATAAAATGGAGGTCCAAAATTTATGGGAAATAACATTAGGTTACGCCACGCGGGCGAAGCCGCGGGCAAAAGCTAGTGTATTTATAAATCAATTTTTCCTGTTGCCATTTTGATATACAAGGAATTAAAGTTGCCACAATATCATGATATTAAATTAACGATGATTTATTCATCTCCCAGTACCTAACATGCTGTAAAATTATTCAGTCCCATACAATCTTTTCACACAAATACAATACAGAAATTGGCTATGCTACAAATAGGGTCTGGATAGTACACATAACGGCTAAATCCGTTGTATATTTTACCTTAAAATTATAAAAAAAAAACTTTTTCCAAAAAATATAACCGACTTCACAAAAAAAAAACACTAAAACCATCAAAATAATTTTAATTTCGGAAGTCGGTGTTTCTCGATATTGTTTGTTCCTTATTTAACACTTACTTACAGCCAGAGTACCTTTTTCTCATGACAATTCCAATTAACTCAAACCCTGCTAGGATAAATTCATTGTTTTATTATGAAGCTTCCGTGTCTACCTTGCGGCTCCATCATTATCATCAGATCAGTTTGATAGTACCTTATAGCCAAAGTGCGGCGCATCTCATGATGATTCTAAATAGCCCAAACACGGGTAGGATACATTGATTGATTACAGAGTCCCGATGCCTATCTTCTAGCTTCATCATCATTATCATCAGATCAGTTTGATAGTACCTTATTGCCAAAGTGCATCTCATGACAATTCTAATAAACCCAAACACGGCTAGGATACATTGATTAATTACGGCGTTCCGGTGCCGAACTTCCAGCTCCATCATCATCAGGTCACTTCGATGATACCATTTTCAACATACCTATCCAGAAACATTCATTTATTTGTATTATCGTAGTCGCATAACTATGTTCATTGTGATATCTGTGTGAGTATGAACTTTCACTGGCCATTTCTGGTCTTCTTCACCAGGTCCACTTCATCAAATGTAATTTTTTGAGTGTAAATGCTTAAGTCTTTGATGAAAATACCAAAAGAACTATACGGTTGCTTATGATATTTGAGGAGTTCCCTCGATTTTGCCAAGATTCCGTCATCAGATCTCGACTTGGTGACTATGGGACTATTTGGGAAGTATACCCTTTCCAACAAAAAAAGAATTTTTCAAATCGGTCGTTAAGCAACGAAGTTATGCGCGTACATACATAAAAAAAAATTCAAACATCCGAATTGAGAACCTCCTCCTTTTTTAGAAGTCGGTTAAAAATACATGAGTTTTCATAGTTTTAACTGTATTTTACGATTAGATCGAATATTAAATTGGAAATACCTACTTGCTTCAGACATCGTACGAGTATTGATTGAGTTTGAAGATTTAATTCATGTCGGAGAGGGGTTGTGCGTTGTACCTAATTGTCTGATAAAATTAATCTCAAATACCCATTTGATTTTGTTAAATATAATATTTTTAAAGAAATAAGCCTGGGAAATAATCGTAGGTTTACAAAGAAATTGGTCGTTATTACCCGTAACGATATGTCAACTACTTATTTTTGCTATACGAGTAGTACTCGAAACTGGATAAGCAGGCAATTACATATTGCCATATAGTAATACTGATACTAAAAATCAAACAAGCTTGACTCAATTAATACTTACTAAGAAAAATAAAATAATACCTCAAATATCAAGACATGTTCGGTTAAAGTATAAAATTGAGCGAACAATGGGCTCTATGTGTGCGTGCGCGTAGTGTCGATGTATTGCGACCAAGATACCTAAATTCGAGCGAGTGAATCTTGCTCACGCGTCCTTAATCGCAGGCTAACATTAATCAATCCCATTTATATTAAAATAAACATTTATATTTTACTTACGTATGTGCCACTGAACAATTATTAACTAACAAACACGTTTATTCCGATTGAATTATTCCGGCAATCCGGCGAAATATTCAAGCGAAATATTCGGAAACATTCGGAAACATTCGATTGCGGGGTACGAATCTTTCTCGCGGGGGGCAAAACTTCTCCGGGGAGCATATCCCCTCTTAGCGCACCCCGCACCGCCATCGCCTGCACGCACGACTCGTGGCAGTCGGGCCTGCGCACGCTGCGGCGCCAGTGTACAAAGTACTCTGTGGCCAGCGCTGCAGCAGCGGCGGCGGCGATCGACGATCGATGCAAAATACAATTATTCAGCAAAAAAAAAAAAAATCTTAATTAAATTCATTTTGAATAATTCCGATTTAAAGAAACTTTCCCAGAAGTATTCCGGAATTATTCCGAATGTTTCAGAAGTTTTGCAACTATAGTTCCAACCATCAATGTTGGTCAATTCTGTATAATGTATTCGGAATCAAACAAATGTATTCGCTGGTGCCCCTATCACCAGCGAATACATATGTATTTATTTATTTAAATATGTATGTATACACATGGAAATACGCCAATAAATAAAATAAAAAATAAGTGTATGAAGGAAAAAAAAACCTTTGAACAAAATTTTATTTTTTCTTTAAGTGATGATGAAATGGGATGGAAGATTCAAATTAGTCTGTCATCGTGTCTGTGAGCGGTGTCTTTGTGTGCGTTGCTCGAGCGCGCTTTGTATGTAGATTGACTTCTGTATCTATATATTTTGTGGTGGTACTTTCTGCACTTGACTTTTAGTAAATACCGAAAGAACATAAGAATTTTGCAAATCAGTCCATACATGAGTAGTGATAAATAAATTCTAGGATATTTCCCCGTGCGTATTAATTTGAAACCCTGTATCTGCACTAATATAATAAAGAGGTAAAGTTTGTTTTATGTTTTTTTGTTTGTAGGAGGTAATCTCTGAAAGTACTGGTCCGATTGCTAAAATTTTTTCACCGACAGAAAGCTGCTTTATTCCTGAGCGACATAGGCTATATTTTATGTACGCCGGCGAAGCTGCGGGCAAAAGGTAGTTACCTATAAAGTAAACATCTCATAATATAGTATTCTTGCTAGTCACTGATTGATTGGATTGCTTGCTGTGCTCACGCTTGACCACTATCCCGCCTGATGTAAAGCGACGCTGTGGTTCCTGTCCAAATAATAATAATAATTCCACAACTATCACACAACGCCGTCTAGTCCCAAGCTAAGCAGAGCTTGTGTTATGGGTACTATAGACAACTGATAAACATACTTATATATTTCTAAATACATACAAATTATAGATAAATTACACCCAGACACAGAACAAATGATTATGCTCACCACACAAACATTTGTCCTGGGTGGGAATTGAACCCACGACCTCCGGCATAGCAGTCAGGGTCACTAACCACTAGACCAATCCAGGCCAGTCAAAAATAAAAACCGGCCAAGAGCGTGTCGGGCCACGCTCAGTGTAGGGTTCCGTAGTTTCCCGTCCGTCACAATAAGTTTTCCCACTTATGAGTTTAAAAAAAGGCTATTTGTTACGTTGACATACTAAGTACGGAACTCTAATAAATACGGAACCCTAAAAACGGGCCCACAAAGGACGGTGATAACTAAAACAGTATGAAAGTACATTTGAAAATTTCAGCGATTGTGTACTCGTAAAATTACGAATATATTTAAGAAGCAACGATTTCTTACCACGGTAGGTCATGAAAGCACGGAAAATCTTAACATCGACTTTTATAAAGATGACGTCATTACGCAACGCCATCTATCGAACCATTTATGAACTGGTTCTTACCTAAACATTTTGATAGATGGCGTTAAAAAAACGAATTTTAATTTTGTTCTAAATTGCCTTAGCATGTTCCTGATAGAAGTTTTATGTAGTTATAAGATAATACCGCCAATGCCAAGGAGAGACCAACCGAACAATTCGATAATACCCCCCATCAACTCAGGAAAAATCCTAACAGCGCGAACGCGAAATAGCCCAGCGTCATCTATCGGGGAATTGGGTTACTAATTAATACATAGGTACCAGAAGAAGTTTTCGGTCGTAATTTTGGATTGCGAGAACCGATTTTAATAAATTTTTTTTGTTTGAAAGAAGATACGTTCAGGATAGTAAAATATGTAAACGAAGTTAAAAAAAATGTTTGCATATACGATTGTACTACAAACTTAGTCCAGAAATTATTTTGTACAACCTTTTTGCCTTTTTTGTACAAAAACTGTTCTTTCCATCAAGTTCAAAATGATTTTCCTAGAAAGTCCTTATAAAGTTCTACTTGTCAGATTTTTTTCATATTTTCTAAACTTATGGTTCAAAAGTTAGGGGGGGGGGGGGACACATTGTTTTTTACTTTTGGAGTGATTATTTCCGAAATTGTTGACATTATCAAAAAATGATTTTAGTAAACCCCTATTCATTTTTAAATGCCTATCCAACAATATATCACACGTTAGGGTTGAAATTAAAAAAAAAATAACTTCCCACTTTACATATTAGGGTAGCCCCCTGGCTACCCTAATAAAACATTTTTTTCCAACTTTTATTTTACCACTTTGTCGGCGTGATTGATATACATATTGATAGATTGGTACCCAGCTTTTTAGTGCTAACGGTCACAGAGATTAAGCGAGGACGGACAGACGGACAGACAGACAGACAGACGGACAGACAGACATGGCGAAACTATAAGGGTTCCTAGTTGACTACGGAACCCTAAAAAAGTCAAATGTGTTAACATTTATTAAAAACCAAACTGTACCATTGTACGAAGCCTTTTGGTTTTGGTAGCAGAACTAGCGTCTTCGCCTGCTACTCATTCTCAATGCATAATTATAAAATATTTATTTTGTAAATTGTTTGTTTTTATTGTAACACTAGGTGACCCGGCGAACTTCGTACCGCCTAATAGTCCATGATAACTATGTTGTGTGTTGTGTTGTCCTGTGTCTTGTGGTCGTGTAATGTAGTGATACCTTTTAGGTAATTTAATCGGAATCCTCGGAATGTGAACTTGGTACCTGGGTGTACCCGGGTGAACATTAATTTATTTGTAACTAGCTGAGCCGGCGAACTTCGTACCGCCTAATAATCAAACTTTAAGTCAATGATTATGTCGTGATACTTTTAGCTGAACTGTCAAAGGATAATGTCATCTACTGTCACTACCAGAAGGAACCAGATTTATTTTAAAATGGTATTTTAATTCGAGATGGCGTTTTATTCGAATTTCTTTTTTTGTGATTTTTTTTTCATATTTTCTCACCTACCTCCCTTGGACTATGAGAGATATTTAAGGCCGAAAATAGCCAAAGGATCATGGCGAAGTCCCGAACAAAATTTTGCTGCCATATTTTTTTAGCGTCTTGTGATGAAAAATATACAAAAGTATATATATATATATATATATAATTTTGTCTTAGACATTATTATTAATAAATACCAAATAATAAAGATACTCCAGTTTAAAGTTGGTGAGATTACGTATATTATGTAAGTAATACCTACGCTCCTTATGAATTTCAAAAACGCCTTTTTGAACGAACGACAAGATGTCATGTCAAAAAGAAATTTCTTTTTCTCTATGACTTTAGGCTGGATGGCTGTTAAAATGTCTAATGCCATGCTTTTTATGGTCATGTGATTCTCGATATTGTATCTGTTGTTGTGACAACATCATATTATATTGTGTCATTTTAGCCACTATATTCTAAGTACAAACAGTTATTTTTTTTTGTATGTTTATTATTTAATGCGGAAATGTATTTCCGAAGTATTTATTATCAATACATAAAGCATAGCATATTATGTTATTTGATCAAGATTTATTCTAGTAGCTACATTAAACGTTCCATTTACACAAAAGCCATGAAAGCCATGAGCATAAAAAAAAACGAAGCCATGATTATTTATTTTCGTAAAAAATCTAGTCAATTTAGTTTCCAAATATGACGACTTTTTTTGTAGTCCTTAATCAGCCATAATCATGATTAGATAAAACAAAGTAAATTATTACATTTGTATATATCAAGGTAACTTATACAAGGAAGTACTTTATAAGCAGACACTTAATAATAACATCAACAATTTCCTCGCCGTTGTCCTTTATCCAGCCGTTTTCTAGTTTTAGCGACACTAACGAACAGCTATTCATTTTTAGGGCTCCAACGCTTTTTTTTTAATGGTGGGAAAAAATCATCCAATGACAATCCCCGCTCTTGGGCGGAGCGGGAGATAGTGTCAGACTCTTACTGACTAAAAGACCCACCCCGTTCCTTCTAGCCTTCATACCTTTGGGCAGGGTTCCGTACCTCAAAAGGAAAAAACGTAACCCTTATAGGATCACTTTGTTGTCCGGCCGTCCGTCCGTCTGTCTGTCAAGACCCATTATTTCGGGTACACGTGGAGGTATCGAGTTGAAATTAAAACCATAATACTCAAATCTGCGGTCTCTTGAAGCTGTGAAAAAATCAAACTTCTGCGTTAGCAAAAAAAAAGATATGGCCGCTTATGTCGCAAAAAACGTGTATTTCGACACTCTTACGAGAATCAAAATTTATAGGGTACTTTCCGTTTACCTAGAATCCTGAAATTTGGCATGAAGGAAGCTTTTTTTGGCACAAGTATAGGAATAAATCTGAAAACTGTGAATTTGCAGTTTAATCACAAAAAAAAAAATATTTTGCGATTCGGAAAAATCTTCGTAACTCAATTCGGGAATTGAACTGTTTTGATACGTAAGTTTTTACGGAACCCTCAGTGCGCGAGTCCGACTCGCACTTGGCCTGTTTTTATATATAAGAAAAGATAGATAGATGCCTATGATTCTATCCATCATGCTTATTCGAAGTCATATTACTCTTGGTGACATTAAGTTAACATAACATAACAATGATTACTGAGTCTCGTATTCTTGCCGAGTCTCAAGTTTCATGCCTTCACACTAGGACGTTACAGTAGTCTCCCTCTCGGTCGCAGCTCATACGCCAAAAGCTAAACTTTGAAGCTCTCAGCACCTCCTGCACTCGATATCAACATAGACCAAATATAAAAGAGACAACTAAAAGTGGACAACACTGGACGTTCCGATATCCCTCTGCGGTACTCCCGATTTAGTCCCGGTTGTTTCGGTGTGCGTCAGTACAATGTATTAGATCTCTAAAGTTTTACATTGGAACTGTCTCCGCGGCAGTCGCGGTAGCCCTTTGACCAATCCTGTCTAAGGGCAAGCCACTGCTATGTGAGCACACTGGAACAGTCTCGTCTCAGCTCGTCTCAGCTGTTGCGATGAGCACGTGGCGCGATGACGTCAGACTGCTCCGCGACCACATTGGCACGGTTGGTAGGGAGCGCCGCGGCCATGTCTGCCGCACCACTCGCCACCCTTGCAGGCCACTACACAATATTATGATTTTCAATACACTTGCTCAGAAAGTGACTCTTAGCACTGCACTTAGGTATATAATGGCCCTTGTTACCAAACTGTGACATTTTGATTACCATTACGCACTAGTGCTATTATGTAGTTAAAACTTTATTGTTCAACTTCTCCACCGTCATAATTGTATTACATTTATCGTATCAGGGTGGGCGCGGGTCGCCCCCACTAGTCGCCGGTCAATCTCCGGGGTAAAAAAAAAATATGAGCGCGCATATGAAAACAGATTTTTACCGCCACTAAAGTTTACTAGTTTTACAGTTATTTTCTTCACAAGTGTATTGAAAAACGTCGTATGATACACGTGAGTAATAAAGATTTACCGTTCTCGGCTCTCTTAAGACCCTCGCCACGGCTCCGGTCTAAATACCGCCTCGACGGTAATCATTAACACTACACACTTATATCATAACGTACCTACTATAAATAGGACATTTTATTAGATGTAGTTATAATGCTACCTCCTGCATTGAATTTAAGCATTTGTGCACTCACTCGTATTCGTGATTATTTTAAAGGATAAATACGGATACGTTTTGATTATGTTTGCAAAAAATCACGAATGTATAAAAAAATAGAACCGAAGACGAGCAAGTGCAGCAAAACCCTGTGGTAGCAGGCTTGTGGTGTGGGTGCGGCGCGAGGTGTAGTGTGTTGTGTTGCAGATGTGCAGCCTGGCAGCGCTGGCGCGCGGCTGCCGGCCCGCCGCCGCCGCCGCCAAGCCCTGCTGCCTGTGCTGGTGCTGCTGTTGTTCTTGCTCCTGGTCAGTACGCCCGCTCACTCCGCTCAGTGCGCGCGCACGCACCGCTATGGCTGACACTGGCATTCCCACCATCGTGGATTTTAATTTTGTTAACAAGATTTAATTGCTAATTTGTCACTGGTTCAAAAGTTATAACACTTTTTAGGTTGTTGACATTGAGAGAATTTCCCGGCTGAATGACATGTAAAACGACCAATTAGCGACTAAATCTGGGAGGAAACTGAGCTTTGCTAGGTGCCCTAGTTTTTGAGAAACAAATGTGGGCAAGCCTAGGAGACTCTCCCTGGATGGGCCACCCGAAAACCCTTATCACTTTTGAACTAGAGACCGACACATTCAGATATTCGTTGACCAATCTTGACAACTTGGCGCCTACATTTTCGTGTTTATTCATTAAAATTAACATCCATGATGGTGGCGAAGCAAGTGTCACGCAGCACGCTGTCACAAACGCTGTGCTGCTCGTCGGCTCATCTGTACTGTGACACAATGTGCACTACGAGTATTTAATCATTGATCACTGTGAGCGCCGCTGTCGCGCAGCACCGCGCTTACGTCTCGAAGCAGCGAGAGCTATGCGCGTTTAGAAAGGCGCAGTACATTGCGAATGATCACTAACTACTGTGATCTTACTTAGCAATAACACCATCAACAATGCGCATTGAGACAACTCGCAAAGAGATAGGTAGGTTTTATTTATCTCTTAGAACGTGGCACGTACACTAGTCTCGAATGTTACCAACTGTTGCTACGTACATTATCGAAAGAAAACAAGGTTTAATTTTTAGAAACGTATATGAAGGGATTATTTTGGGTGTTACTATATCAATTCGTGGTTTTATTGAAAAACTATTTTAAACTATATTTGATAGTTCCTCTCAACGAACACATCGATGTCAGGCGCAGCACGCGCGCCGCGCCTGGCGCGGGCGGGGCTGCCGAGTGCTACCTTCACTGCTGTGTTGTTGATTGGTGATAAATGGTGACAGGCTTTATGCAGTACCTACAGTGCAACTATTTTGTAATATGACAATTTTTATTCAGAAACCTTGGGTTATTCCTAGAGACTAGAAATGAAAACGAATTACGTTACATGCTTCAATACATATGTCCATGAAAAAGCTTCCCCCAATTATAAGGTACTATTTTAGGATATTTATAGACTGAGCTAGTAAAAACATATAGGTAATGTTTAGTTTCGATAGTTTACGTAAAGTCAAACCTACATTTCCGTCGTTCACTGTCGATGACTTTGATTTTGTTCTATTCCAGGGCTAAATGGTGAGTGCAGAGAAATGGTGCGCCCTCCCCCCTCCCCCTCATGTATACGTAGCTCACCCGCGCCTGCAGCCCGCCGCCGCCGCCGCACGCGCCAGCCCCACCGCGCACTGACACACACGAGCCCCAGAGACCCCGAATGGAATGAGAGAGCCTGACCAGACCAGACTCAAGTCTACAAGCAGGGAGGTTCAATCAAAATAGGAGAGGCTATTATTCAGTAGTGGATGCTGATGATGGAAAAAGTTGACATTTGTATCACAGTACTGCTGAGTACTGACCACGCAGACAAATATATTCTGAGCTGTAATACCGTACCGGTGCGGCTTGCGACCGGCGGCTCGCGCCTGCGCACTTCGACGACCTAGCACCGCCGGTCGCTATCGCGGCACACTAGCTCGCAGCGGGCTCGTTTAGTCGGCCGGTTGTCGACATTGCCAGTTAACTTGGAGTTTTAACTTATTCCTAAACAAGACTGGAAAAAAAACTTAAGCTTAAGTGGATGTTAATACTGCGTGTGAAGCTCCGAATTTATTAATGAGAGGCAAGGAGATCAAAAGGTAGGTCTCGCAGGCTCAGTGATGTGTGCAGGAGTCAACGATGTCACAAGCTCCTGTCCGTCGTGTCGTGGTAGCGTCGCCTCACGCCGCCAGGGCTTGGTGCTCGGTGCGCCTTCTGTAGGCGTGCGAGGCAGCCTCGTTGTAGACCATGGGCTGGGCGTGCGAGCTGAGGCACCCTTCACACGAGTCTAGCCTGTAGGTGCCAAGCAGCTTGGCCACGAGCGTGAACCAGCTGCCTCTGAATGCTGATCGCTGAACACTTCTACAGCCATTTATAGTTATCGCGCTTGCTAGACGTTAGCAATAGCAATTTTATCTTTATACGTCGGCGTCAGCGTTGACCTCCGATTTCCAACGAAATGAATGAAACTAGTGCGCGGCGTTGCGGGCGGGTGAGCTGTGCCCGTGCACGCACTAGAGCGCACACTGTGCTGCGCACCACCCCGGTGATCGTGTCCCGCGCTAGAATACAATGTACTGTCCTGTGCAGCCTGGCGGTGCGCGGCTCGGAGGGCGGGCCGGGCAAGAAGCCGGGCGAGTTCGGCCCGCAGGAGCCGCTGCTCAGCGACGGCGACGCGCCGTGAGTACCGCTGTGCCTCCACTCGTGCCACCCCACACCTCCAGACCCCACACAACCGCGCCACTGCGCTAAACAATCAAAACTACCAATATTATGAATATTACTTACCTCCGTGTCGTGTCCACACTCCATGACTCCACAGAGCTATCTATATAAGACCGGATTGACCTTGGAGTTCTGTGTACCTATTATGTCTATGTTCCTTGTGCATGCATAACATACGAGCAACTTGTGTTTGAATTAATAAACAATTTAAGTCCATTAAATTCATTTATTATTTTATTTTAATGATGTCAAAAACTAGTTAGGTAGTACCCAGCTCGAAGGCGCCGCTGCTCCACGCAGTCATGCGACGTGTGTTGTGTTACAGGCCCACGCTGGACGAGATCCAGAGCTGGGGGCAGTCGTTCGACCGCCTCATGCGCAGCGCCGGTACGTACCCCTCCCCCACACTCCCGATCAGTGGCTGGCAGGCAGCACCGAGATCCGCAGCCTCGCGTGGCAGACCGCGACTGACGGTGTCGCTGCTAGGTCTTTGATATTCATGCTATGTAACATTAATATCATACAAACCAGATACGTACAACTAATTGACAAATGTACTTATATAAATTTGTCACATGTGTTTCAGCCGGACGGAAAGTATTCCGAGACTTCCTCCGCGGCGAATACTCTGAGGAGAATATAATGTTTTGGCTGGCGTGCGAGGAGCTGAAGCGCGAGACCGACCCCGACGCCGTCGAGGAGAAGGCGCGCTTCATCTACGAAGACTACATCTCCATCCTGTCGCCCAAGGAGGTGAGCCGTGCTCCTGCCAGGCCCACACGATACAATACTGATGGAGACACCGCGCGATTAAAAAAGTAACACTACAAAACACTCCTGTATCGTGGGTCTATTCACAAATATAAAACTCACACGCACAAGACACCCAGAGCCGCTGCAATTATCTGCAGGTCTTATAGGCCACGGACACGAAGTCAACGGGCAGAGCAGGGCGTAGCGCGTCGACGGCGGCGCGAGGAGCGGTGTTCGAGCGGCTTCAAATTGTATTCACACGTCTGCATTGGCGTATTGTTGTGTGGTGCATTTTATTTTTTACTTATTAACGATCGATGTTTTAAAATGCAAGCGGATGTGATGGAGCAAATTATTTCAACGATTTTGAAAAGGACACTTATTTTGAACAGCAAAGATTTATTTATACTCATTCTGGTATTGTCACAGAATTTATCAAGACATTATCCGTATTTTTGACGCCACACTATTTGGGATCCAAGTCATGCTGCCACATATTATTGAACTATCTGTATCTCTATTCTTATATAAATGTTTTCGTGCCCTTTTGTGGAGATTAACTTCTTTTGTCCACAATAAATCTAAGATTCCGAAGAAAATTCATATCACAAAGATGTCGCCGCTGATCATACATTTTGTTCGTGCACAAGGACATCCATCTCTTTTTACACAACACTACCCCGCTCTAGACCTACCCGCGGGATTCGTGACCGGGTCTGAGTTACTGCTCACCGCACCGCCGTCAACGCCGCCCCACTGCCGTGGCTTGTGTCCGTGGCCTTAGGGTGTGTCCACATCTTGCGAATGCGCCGCTAGTGGGTTGCATACGTACATTTTAAGTTCGTGCGCCATTCTACCCACCACCCGCGCATCATTCTAGTATCTACCGCGCGAAATGTAGTGGCAGTGGACAAGGGACTCACCCCACTCTCCCTGGCGAGAACGAGAACGAGAACTGGCGCAAACCGATAGTGCTTGACACTAACGATCGCAGGGAAGTATGGCAGAGCAAGGAGCTTCACGGACGCTTTTTCCGGGCCCTTCATGGTCCCGATGTAGACCAATTGGCGTCCGTAGCCTGGCTGCGTTTCGGTGACCTCTTTGGGGAAACCGAAGGTTTTGTCTGTGCAATTATGGACGAAGTTATCATGACGAATAACTACCGGAGATTTATTGTGAAGGACGGCACGGTTGACATCTGTCAACCGTTATTCTCGTCTCGCTAACGGAGAGTACTTGCATAGGCACAACCTTGTAGCCAGGATTATCCATCAGCAACTTGCTCTGAAATACTCTCTTGTGGAATCGGAAGTGCCGTACTATAAGTATGAGCCCGACCAAGTTCTTGATAATGGTCATATCACTTTGTACTGGGATCGGCCCATCATCACTGACAGGACTATTGTGGCTAATGATATAGTGGTGGTGGACCGAAGCGAGAGGCGTGCAATGATTGTTGACATATCCGTTCCGCGCTATGTGCTTTTTAAGAAATATTTAAAAATGTAACTAATATGTACATATAGGTAATAAATGAAATAATAATAATAATAATCTGTGGTCCGGCTGTCAAGGTGAAAGACATCAAATTTTTTTCAATCAATGTTTTTATTTAATATATTTACAATTTGTTGACAGAAGCTTAAAAAGAAATACCGAAAATTTACAGTTTCCTTTATCAATGTTATAGACACCCCTCCAAATTATTGTATAAAGAAAACCTTTTGGAATCAGCCGTCGGCTGTCAACAGGGTGACCCTCTTGGGCCAGTCGTTTTCAGTTTGGCAATAAATCCTATCATTCGGCAGCTAAATTCTAAATTTAATATCTGGTATTTGGATGACGGAACCCTGGGAGGTGATGTAGACACGGTCTTAAAAGATTTAACTTTTTTGAAAAATAAATTTTCTTCTATTGGATTACAATTAAACCTTTCAAAATGTGAAATTTACCTCCTCCAAACGACTGACAGACAGACGACTTTAGCAAAATTTAACTCAATAGCACCCAATATACAAATCACCGATAGAAATTCTCTTCACCTCCTGGGCTCCCCAATTTTCGATGAATCTTTTCCAACTTTCATTGAACAAAAGATACAAAATTTTAATGACGTCTCGGAAAGACTTTTCAAAATTAACATGCATTCGGCATTTACACTCATTCGATACTGTTGTTTTGGGCCTAAATTTACGTATAGCCTTCGCGCTTCCCATCTTTGGAAGCACCCACAACTTTTGGAAAAAGTGGATCAAATTATTAGGAACACATTATCTTCAATTCTAAATGTGGCCTTGGACGACCGAGCATGGCAGCAAGCCACGCTTCTGAAACCTCAATATCATTTTTGAAGACCTATCCATAGATACACGTATGGGTTTGATGAAAAAAAAATTTTGAGTTTGAGTTCTAAGTATGGGGGACCCCCAAAATTTATTGCTTTTTTTCTATTTTTGTATGAAAATCTAATGCGGTTCACAGAATAAATCTACTTACAAAGTTTCAACAGTATAGCTCTTATAGTTTCGGAAAAAAGTGACTGTGACATACGGACGGACAGACAGACAGACAGACAGACAGACATGACGAATCTGTAAAAAAAAGAAGAGAAATCACATAACAATACCAAAAATTATACATAGAATCAATATTTGACCGACGAAATGGCACTACAATAATGATGTAAAATGTTGACAAGAAGCCGGGCACGCTCTCAAATCGCACATACAACATCTTCGGGTTCGTTGCTCAGCTCTACCTCGCAGCCCAGCCGTGAGTCCAGAGATTCCGGTAGCTGCAGTTGCGTCGAGCTCGAGCGACGAATACTTTTCGCCGCCGACGACACCACCACCTGCGCGTCGGCGGGGAAGAGGCCGACCTCCGGTCTGCTTGGGACCTCGAGGCCCTCCGGCCTCTGACAGGATCCTCGCTGCCGGTGGAAGTGTGAAGCGCATGCGATGGGCACAATCCATTAATGAAAATGTCATGCGCTCATACTTTGGGGCTACAGAGGGGGGAACTAACCTGACGGCGTACCGTGGTCGGATGCTCTCTCTGTTTCAGGTGCTTGAGCCAGCTGTCAACGTTTCGGCCCAAAGACTATCGGATCAGGTGCGGGTCATCCAGCGTAACCGTATGTTGGATGACGCCGTACTTGATAGACTGCGCCTAGAATCACGGAATGGCCGTGTCTCACCTATTTCACCACCGGCCGCGGTGCAACGTCAACCCAATGTTTCACCGCGACCCGACCATGTTCGTGAGGATGATGATGACGGGGCTATATCCGTGAGTACCCAGTGCAATGCACGTTTGAGGAGCGCTTTGGAGGATGCATTCCGGGAGTATCGCTCTATACCATCAGAGCTTAGACGTCGTCTACCTCGTTTGCCTATGCATAGAAAGAATAGGGCATGGGTGTGTGCTCTAGATTCACAGCTATCAAATTGTTTTGATAGCAGTGAAGACCTTACCGATACCCACTCGATCTTGTACTGTGCGGCTGTAGCTGCGTGTCGTGTAGCTCACGTCAAAATTCCAAATAATGACAGAGCTACACGACCAGCTAAACCAGCTTGGCAGTGCAGGATCGAGCGTCGTATCGGTGAGGCTAGAGAGCTCATCGGCAAACTTTATCTGTTTCAGGGAGGGCAACACTCGCCCTAGAGTGATGCGCTTTGTGAGGCGGGCGTTCTCGGGGACAGATATTAGTCCTCGAGATTATCTACCCCGTATCACAGAGCGTATCGACTTCCTGAAGCAGAAAGTTTATGCATGGGCAAACCGTATTCGACGGTACAAGCGACGAGTGGAGCGGTACACCCAGAACCACAAGTTCCAAAGCAACGAAGGGTGGGTTTACAGGGCTTGGGAGCCACCGGACCAAAGTGTGATTGATACGCGCCTGCCGGATGATGCCATGTATTCATTTTGGCGTAGCATCTGGTCGGTGCCTGTCAATCACACTGAGGGTGATTGGACGCGGGAGATCGAGCGAGAGTGCGAACTTATACCAGAAATGGGGGCAATTAACATCAGCCCCCAAGATGTAGCTCGTGCAGTCCGTCCAATGGAAATCTCCAGGGCAGGACGGGCTGCACAACTTTTGGCTTAAATTGTTTCAAAGTTCGCACGCTCGCTTGGCAACCCAATTCCAATCTGCCTTAGAGTCAGGGTCGATGCCCCAGTTCCTCACGACAGGAATAATCCACCTGCTCCATAAATCGGGTAGTACTGCGGAACCCAAAAATTATAGACCGATCACGTGTTTGCCGACGGTCTATAAAGTTCTTACATCCATCCTGAGAGCTAAAATTAAAAACATATTGAGACAAATTCCATCATGTCTGCTTCTCAGAATGGTTGTAGGAACGAGTCCCGTGGTACTAAGGAGCTGCTCCTCATTGATGTTGCCATTAGCCAACAGGTTCGTCGTTCTCGAAGAGATCTGTCGACATGTTGGATAGATTATAAGAAGGCCTATGACTCAGTGCCGCATACATGGCTCACGAGGGTGCTGGAGCTGTACAAAGTTGATGCAACTCTTCGCACCTTCCTGATGTCGTGTATGGGGCAGTGGAGGACGGCCCTTCACTATCCAGGATGTCGACAAATCCGGGAGAGCAGCGAACCGATAAGGATTGAGCGTGGTATATTCCAGGGCGACAGTCTGAGTCCACTGTGGTTTTGCCTAGCTTTGAACCCTCTCAGCACACTGCTGGAGGGTTCCGGCTTGGGTTACCGGTTGAGAAGAGGTGGTCAGGTTATATCTCACCTTCTTTTACATGGATGATCTGAAACTTTTTGCTTCCAACAACTTGCAACTGATGGAGCTACTGAAGGTAACTGAAACCTTCAGTATTGCCATCACGATGGAATTTGGTTTGGACAAATGTGCAGTCATGCATGTAAAGCGAGGGGAGATTATGGAATCCGTGGGAACCCAACTCTCGGATTCCATACACCTTAGATCCCTCTGCTCAACCAAAACTTATAAGTACTTGGGTATGTCGGAAGCGTTAAAGTCAAAAGTTTTTTATTTCACCTATGCCTACATGGGCACTTATAAAACGTCAGAAGCTAGTGCACGGTTCGAAATTGGTCGTTTCCTATGGAGAAGAACCGGCAAGAAACTCCATGGTTACTCTTTTTAAAAAAAATGATTGTTCTTACAACATTTCCATATTACAGTATTATTATTAGGTATTATTTAAGAACCGTGTAAAATGGTCTATATTGTACTCAAAAGCATATTAAAAATAATCATTTAAATAAAGTGAGTCAAAATATGAAGTAAACTAAGAATTCGTGGAGTTTACAGTGTTCTTCCATTTACATTATAAAAAGAGGCTATATAAAAAAAGGATGAAAAAAAAAAATTATAATTACAACTGTCAATAAATAAGACGTTAAAAACAAAAAAAAAAAACAAAAACTAACGAATTTGAGGTTGTCAGATAATATAAAAGTCGGATAATAATAAAAAAAAACATTGCAAAAGCAATGTGTTAGAAAAAAAAAATGTTACAACAAAGATGGAGCAGTTAATAGATATATTCACACAATGTTATGAGTTACCAGGGGGCCACAAGCAGGGACCGATAGCGCTTTCCTTTTATAGGGTTTTACCCCGGGTTTTGAAGAGCTAGGATATTTTAATTCAATTAAAAACCCCCACGGTTTTGCTGGATAGTTTTTTAGCTAACCTTCTCGAGGGAAACCCATTCATTGACTATCCCAAAAAATTATCTGGGTTTTTACAGTCGAGTACAAAAAGCGCTAACAATCAGCTATCCCATTCTGAAAGGGAAACCCCTTCGTAAGCGCTAACCAATATATTAATTCAAGCGAGTTTGAACCGTATTTTTAGCACAATAAGAGCGATCTGAAGCCAGTAGCAGCACGTGCAGACGAATTCGGCAACTCTAAGGCACACAAAGATAAGCCTACCGATCACCGCGTTATGCTAAAATATAACTTATGATCTTTCTTTTAAAATCTATCGTGTGCCGTGCGTCGTATCAGTGAGTGCAGCGTTGGCGCAGCGCGTGTTTGTGTGCATGATGTTGTGTTTGTTTACTACATACTAATACGTCACGGGCACGGTAATAATATGATATTATTATAGCTATATAATAGCCAAGAAAAGATGCAGTGCATAGATATTTTCAGTATGACGAGACAAATAATTCCAACAAATAAATAAAAAGTACCATAACTGAGCATAACTAAAAAGTGTAAAATAAATAACTTAAATTTCGGAAGTCGGTGTTTCTATAATAGTTTTGTCCCTTCGTTATTTAACATCGACTTCCGAAATTTAAATTATTTTGTACTTTTCAGTGAACATTGAAGTCGGCAAAGATTTTATATATCCTAGAATTCGGTTATATATTTTTTTTTTTGTAAAAAGTTTTTTTTCGAAATTTACAGACTACTTTATATAGAACATTTTGATTACGTTCTTGGATAAATACTCTATAAATAAATGCTCAATATTTTATAATCTATACGGACGCCGGCGTTCGCTTGTTGTTTAACCGTAATGGCGCGAAATCACGCGCGATTTGAGTGGGGTCTCTGTCTGCATATGTAACGGTATAATATAATACCTAGGTCGGAATGTGAATGTGACGTCCATTAATGCTTAAAAATATATCAAAATGAATAAGTTACGGTTTTATAATAGGTACCTAAGTACCTAGTAATAGTAGTAGTAATAGCTTGATGTAGAATAGTACCTAATGATATTTCATTACTATTTTAATGTTTATTTACCCAACTTTATAGCGAAACGAATACGGATTGCCTCGTCGTCAGACGTTTTTGAATTTGAGAAAGCGAGAGGTATCATCGGCAACAGTTCCGCAAGTCCACCTTAAGTAGGTACAACAATTGTATAGGAAGGCTCACGGTTCGTTCGCCAAATTATGGGTTTTGGCCAATAGGCTGGCACAAAGCGTATTTTAGTTGTGTGCGTATTAATATAATGATGTACTAGCTGTGCCCGCGACTTCGTTCGCGTGGACTATGCCTCTGTGTATAGAAGTGTGATGCGTACACTAGGTATAGGCTATGCTAACTTGTTTTTAAGATTATTTTTCATGGGTGCGGCCAGCGTGAGCTCTTTATGAATTCGCTGATAAAAAAAACTTTTGAAATGTATAAAGTACCCCTCAGCCAAACTCATTCATCTCATAATGATTCTAATAATCCCAAACGCTGTTAGATTACATTAATTTACCTTCTAGCGTCATCATCAGATCAGTTTGATACATCCCCTCCCCTTTTTTTTCAGTCAGTCATCGACTACACGTATACAAAGCAATTTTTGTTGTTACGACAGTTTTGCTGTGATCCTATAAGAAGTTCTGTTCCATATCTTCGAAGTTAATGATCAGATCATATCAATATTTCTATGGAACCAACTTGAAAGTATAACCTTTCAATAAAAAAAATAATTTTCAAAATCGGTCCACAATTGACCGAGATATCGGTGAACATACATAAAAAAAAAAAACATACATTCAGCCGAACATAGAACCTCCTCCATTTCGAAGTCGGTTAAAAATAAGCAAACGTTTCCGTTATTCTCTATAAAATATATACCCATAAGGTATAGATATTCACAGGATAAAACCTATGAGGTCAAAGAAGAATTCTAGCCTGCCTACTCCTACTTAAAAGGGATAATTGCTGGCGGAAGAAAATACCCTTTTATTAAGTGGAAAGCAATAAAGCATTTGGGTTACCCATTAAAGGCTAAGTTAGCGCTTACCCTTACGATTTCGCTTGGGTTTCCTTCTCAATCGGCTTTCCATAGTATTTCGCTAAGTATTCGTACAAGTTTCCTAAATAAAGGGATAGTCGATCGTAAGGGAAACCCCTTCAAAGGGTTTTGAAAATTAATCCGCTCGTCCGGTCCCTGGCCACAAGTGCTGGTTTGCTACGCAGACGACACGTTGGTTCTAGCGCAGGGAGAGTCGTACCAGGCGGCGGTCGCTCGCATGGCGGACAGAGCTCCGGCGGGATCTTATGGTGAAATGGCATCAGCGACTATCGCAACCCAGTGCTGGGCACGCCACAATCGTGGCGGTAAGTCCCCTCTTTGAGGCGTGGCTGGAAAGACCTCACGGCGTCCTTACCTTCCGCATGACGCAGGTACTCACCGGACATGGTTCGTTCGGGAGTTTCCTGCACCGGATTCGTGCGGAAGTGACGCCCGGGTGTCGCCACTGTGTGGAATGCCCGGAGGACACGGTGGAGCACACAGTCGAGGTGTGCCCTGCTTGGGCGGAGCATCGCCGTGCCCTCATGGGGGCGATCGGCGGCGGAGACCTCTCGCGCCGGGCCTTGGTTGAGGCCATGGTCCGGAGCGAGGAGGAGTGGCAGGCGGTCGCCGACTTCTGCGAAGCAGTAATGCTCGCAAAGGAGGAGGCCGAACGCATCAGGCAACGGCGTTATCGCCGCCGCCGCCGCCGCCGGGATTCTGATCCCGATTTCCGGCCACCGTAGGCGCGGGCTTGCGGACAGTGAGCAATGGGTAGCTCGCTGTCCGGCCGTCCGGTAACTGTCCGGACCAAGCCCAAGGCGTCGACGGCGCGCACTGTTCCCGCGCGCCTCAAGGAGTTGTCAGCAACAGCAGGGACCCAGCCGGGTCGAAGCCTACTGGGGCCAGGGTTATCCGAAAGGGCGCTCGAGCCCCGGTATGAAGGCTAGAAGGAACGGGGTGGGTCTTTTAGTCAGTAAGAGTCTGACACTATCTCCCGCTCCACCCAAGGGCAGGGGATGTCAATGCATGATTTTTTCCCACCATAAAAAAAAAAAAAAAAAAAAAAAAGGCGGCGGTCGCTCTAGCGAGACGCAGGGTTGCGATGGTCGTTGATAGGATCAAGGAGTTGGGACTCGAGGTGGCGCTTCACAAATCCGAGGCGATGTGTTTCCACGGACGCCGCTCTCGGAACGCGCCGCCATTGAGTTCCCAACTAACGGTAGGAGGAGTTCACATCGGTGTCGGGTCGACGATGAAGTACATGGGACTCGTCCTCGACAGCCGGTGGAATTTCGTGGAGCATTTCCGACGTCTGGCTCCCAAACTCAACCGGGCTGGGGCTGCGCTCAAGCGGCTCCTGCCCAACCTTGGGGGTCCAGACGCCTCCTGCAGGAGGCTCTACGCGGGGATCGTTCGGTCCATGGCCCTCTACGGGGCGCCGGTGTGGGCGCCGTCGCTGAAAAAGCAACCGGCGGCCATGCTGAACGCCTGCCAGAGGGTCATGGCAATAAGGATGATGCGGGGATACCGCACGGTCTCCCGCGAAGCGGCGAGCCTTCTGGCTGGCCTACCACCGTGGGATCTGGAGGCAACAGTCCTTGCACACATGCACGATATGCGCGTGGAGATGCAACGCCGGGGTGAAAGTCCGCTGCCGCGACAGGTCACGGCATGGCGGACAGAGCTCCGGCGGGATCTCATGGTGAAATGGCGTCAACGACTATCGCAACCCAGTGCTGGGCACGCCACAATCATGGCGGTAAGTCCCCTCTTTGAGGCGTGGCTGGAAAGACCTCTCGGCGTCCTTACCTTCCGCATGACGCAGGTACTCACCGGACATGGTTCGTTCGGGAGTTTCCTGCACACGATTCATGCGGAAGTGACGCCCGGGTGTCGCCACTGTGCGGAACGCCCGGAGGACACAGTCGAGGTGTGCGGAGCATCGCCGTGCCCTCGTGGGGGTGATCGGTGGCGGAGACCTCTCGCGCCGGGCCTTGGTCGAGGCCATGGTCCGGAGCGAGGAGGAGTGGCAGGCGGTCGCCGACTTCTGCGAAGCAGTAATGCTCGCAAAGGAGGAGGCCGAATGCATCAGGCAACGGCTCCCTCGCCGCCGCCGGGATTCCGATCTCGATTTCCAGCCACCGTAGGCGCGGGCTTGCGGACAGTGAGCAATGGGTAGCTCACTGTAACTGTCCGGACCAAGCCCAAGTCGTCGACGGCGCGCGCTGTTCCCGCGCGACCCAGCCGGGTCGAAGCCTACTGGGGCCAGGGTTATCCGAAAGGGCGCTCGAGCCCCGGTATGAAGGCTAGAAGGAACGGGGTGGGTCTTTTAGTCAGTAAGAGTTTGACACTATCTCCCGCTCCGCCCAAGGGCGGGGGATGTCAATGCATGATTTTTTCCACCATAAAAAAAAAGGGGGCCACAAGTGCAGAGGCAGTCATTGCCAAACAAGCGTGTCTTCGACGTAGTCTTTAACCTTGTAATATGTTTTGTTGGTTAAGACACGCTTAATATGGATTTTGAACGTTCCTTCGCTAAGTTCAGTCACCGCTTTTGGTAGCTTGTTATAAAAGCGTATGCTATTTACTAAAAATGCCTTACTGGTCTTGGCTAATCTCCATTTGGGTAATATAATTTCGTGTTTACTACGAGTATTTATGTTATGAAAATCGCTTCTAATTTTGAAAAGTCCTAGGTTTTTACGGACATACAAAATACTTTCTAAGATATAAAGAGAAGGCAGTGTCAATATATCGATTTCATTGAATTTATTTCTGAGGGACTCGCGAGGACCCATTTTATAAATAGCCCTGATTGCCCTCTTTTGCAATATGAAAATTGAGTCTACATCAGCTGCAGATCCCCACAGTAAAATGCCATAAGACATAATACTGTGGAAATAGGCATAGTAAACTAACCTAGCTGTGGTGACATCTGTTAACTGCCTTATTTTTCTTACTGCATATGCCGCTGAGCTCAATCTACCTGAGGGAGTTCTAATATGAGCGCCCCACTGCAGTTTGGAATCGACAGTTATACCTAAGAACACAGTTTCTGTAATTAAATCAAGTTTTTTTTCTATCAAGAATTAAATTGACGCCAACTTCAGGGACATTCGGTAATGAAAACTTTATACATTTAGTTTTATTTGCATTTATTAAGAAATTATTAGCTGCGAACCATTTCGAAAGAACAGCCAGACTTTCGTTGACACGCAAGACATCCGCATCTTTTCTATCCACTTTAAAAATAAGAGAAGTGTCATCAGCAAATAGAATTATATCTGATAAATTAGCCATCATGTAAGGAAGGTCATTAGTATAAACCAGAAAAAGGAAAGAGCCAAAAATTGAACCCTGGGGCACGCCCATCCTTACTAAAGACCCCGAGGACGTCACCCCATTTATGGATACTTTTTGCTGCCTGTAAGATAAATAGGAAAAAAACAAGATCAGCAGCTCGAACACGAATTCCGTAATGATGTAATTTACAGATCAGAGTATTATGGTCAACACAGTCAAATAATATATTTTAATAATAATATATTTCGCAATTATCACACAACGTGACGACAAATGATAAACATACTTATATATTTCTAAATACATACATATTATATATAAATTACACCCAGACACAGAACAAATGATCATGCTCATCACATAAACATTTGTCCTGGGTGGGGATCGAACCCACGACCTCCGGCATAGCAGTCAGGGCCACTAACCACTAGACCAACAGGCCTGTCAGAAAAATGACAGTGAAATGCTTTTGAGAGGTCACAGAATGTGCCAATAGCATCCTGGGACTTCTCCCAGGATTCTAAAATGTGACTGACGAGTTTCACTCCTGCATCCGTCGTTGACCTTCCTTTCGTGAAGCCAAACTGATGACTATGCAAAATCCTATTTGAATTAAAGTGAGGCAACATCTGGTCGAGCATGATTTTTTCATAGATTTTACTCAATGCTGGAAGCACAGATATTGGTCTATAATTAGAGGGATCACTCTTACTACCTGATTTGAAAATTGGTACTACTTTACTATGTTTCATTATATCAGGGAATGAACCGCTGTCTATACATTGATTAAATATGCCTGTTAGGACAGGAGCTATTGTATCAATAATATCTCCAAGAACCTTAACGGATATACCCCATAAGTCCTCAGTGTTTTTTATATTATGACTTTTGAATGTATTTTTGATTTTATCAACAGAGATACGCTTAAATTTAGAGGTTGGTATATCCTTTGTGAAAGTTTCTTTTAAAAAAGATTCAGCTAACAAAGGTGAAGAAGGGAGAGATTTCGTAACTTCTATTGGGATGTTGGTGAAGAAGTTTTCTAGCGTCTCAGCCACTTCAGTCCTGTCTGAAATGATTTCATTATCAATTTTTAGGGACAATTCATTCCGATCTCGCTGGTTTGTCTTTCCTGTTTCCTTGTTTATCACCTTCCAGACAGCTTTTATTTTATTGTTAGAATTTTTAATTTTCTTATTGACTTAGATTTAGCTTGGGCGCAGACTCTTTTGAATATCTTTGAATACATTCTAACGTGATTGTGCAAGTTAAGATCAGACGATAATGATTTTTCCTGGTATAGCTGATATAAAGTATCTCTGCTTTTTCTAATTTCAGTAGTAGCCAATTCATTAAATTTGGATTTATTATTGACTTGATCCTTTTTAACTGGACAAGCCTTACTAAATTGGTTGTTGAGAGACTACTAAGAACATTATTAGTAAATAAATATAATTTATTTTTAGTAATCGGTCTAAACTCTGCAGTTGAATCTAATTGCAACTTTTTGACTAACTCAAAAGATACAAGTTGACCCGTATGGTCAGACCTCACTCCACTAATCAGGGATGAGTCTTTTATATCACAATTAGTAAAAATATTATCTATGCATGAAGCTGAAGTAAGAATTATTCTTGTAGCTTCATTGAAAATACATTTTAAATCAAACGAATTAAACAATGAGAGAAGTTTAGATTTTTCTGGTGAATTTATTAGTAAGTCAATATTTAAGTCCCCGCAAACGAAAACTAATTTGTTATCTCTAATAAGTTTATTTAGTATTTCTTCTATAATAATCAAAAAGATGTCAAGTTTGATGCAGGTGGTCTGTAAACACATAAGAAAGTTCGGCCTTCAACCTCTGCACATGCTACTACCTCACATAACCGATCAACAAAGCAAGCAGTGATATCTTTCCTTTCCCTATATCTTAAAGAATTATTACATAATATCAAGGTGCCACCCCCAATTGATGATCTGTTGTACGCACTGGCAACTGAAAAATTATTTACATTAAACAGCATTCTATCTGGTTTCACAAAACCATAAGATATCCATATTATATCTATCTATTAACATTTCCACATCTAGAATTTTGCCAGAGAGGCGATTTATATTCTGATGGTATAATAAAATGTTATTAATAGGCTTCCCTTTTGTCGTTCCTAAAAGTTTAAAGAGTCTATATCAGTATTATTAGGTATACTAGATAAACTATAAATCATCAATAGCTGCGTGTATATTGTATGCTAACAAAGTAGCCAACAAATGTCGACTTTTTTTGGAAAGAAACATACTTGTATGTTCCCGAATCATAACAAAATCTCTAACAAAATTGTTAGTGTCAAAAAATAAAATACGGTCACTATGACGACATGACAAAATGTGCATCAAGTTATTTAGGCTATAAATGTAGTTGGTCATCAATGCTGCTGACGTGAAACAATCGTTGAGGGATCGCTTCTTTGGCCGCCTGAATACAGTACTAAATAGTCTTTTATCAGGCGGGAACAAGGTGCGCGCCTTCAACGGTTGGGTCATGCCGGTTTTGATGTATTCTTTCGGCATACTCAAATGGAATCAGACGGAACTCGACACCCTGGACAGGAGGGTCCGCACTCTACTTACCACAAATCGGATGCATCACCCACGATCATCGGTGATGAGGCTGTATATCCCGCGGAAGTGTGAGGGTCGTGGCTTCTTAAATGCCAAGACCCTGCACAACCGTGAGGTATGCAGTCTCAGGGAATACTTTCTGGAAACCGACGTGGGGATGCACCGAGATGTAGTGGCAGTGGACAAAGGCCTCACCCCGCTCTCCTTGGCCAACGAGAACTGGCGCAAACCTATAGTAATGGATATTAATGAACGCAAGGAAGTATGGAAGGGCAAGGAGCTTCACGGGCGCTTTTACCGGGCCTTACATGGGCCCGATGTAGATCTTTTAGCGTCCTGGCTGCGCTTTGGTAATCTCTTTGGAGAAACCGAAGGTTTTGTCTTTGCAATTATGGATGAAGTTATGATGACGAACAACTACCGGAAATATATTGTGAAGGATGGTACGGTTGACATCTGTCGGGCATGCCACCGGCCCGGAGAATCAATCCAACACATTACTTCTGGATGTTTTCATTTAGCTAACGGAGACTATTTGCACAGACACAACCTTGTAGCCAGGATTATCCATCAGCAACTTGCTCTTAAATACAATCTTGTAGAATCAGAAGTATCGTACTATAGGTATGTGCCCGACCCAGTTCTCGAGAATGGCAGCGTCACATTGTATTGGGATCGATCTATCATCACTGACAGGACTATTGTTGCCAATAAACCTGACATAGTGGTGATAGATCGACTAGAGCGTCGCACAATGATTGTTGATATAGCGGTTCCTCATGACGAGAACCTCGTGAAAGATGAGAAGGATAAACAAACTAAATATCTTGACTTGGCTCGCGAGGTTGTCGACATGTGGGAAGTGGATAGAGATCATTGTGCCGATAGTCATGACGGTCAATGGCTTAATAGCCAAGAGCCTCGACCAACATCTGCGGAGGCTCTCGTTAGGCAGTTGGATCAAGAGCTTGATCCAGAAGGCAGTACTCCTTGACACGGCGCGTATTGTCTGGAGGTTCCTCTCTCAGGAGCCCTGACCACCGGTAGCTTGGACCCTGTTCCCGATGCCGGTGGGCTACTAAGTTTTATATTTTTAAATGTTTTTTTTTAATATCCTTTTTTATAAGAAATATTTAAAAATATAATTAATATATACGAATTTGAAATAAATGGAAAAATAATAATAATAATTTTTTCGTTGCTCGGAAAGCGATTTTGAAGAGCTTCTGTCATTAATTTTACCTGATATACAGAAGCAAGCACTAAATTTTATAAACAATAATGCTTTCTTTATTCCAATCCATCACTGAACCGAGAAACGTATTCATCCGGCGAGCGCTAACATGAAATGAAAGACCTCAGTCCCTCCCCCCCGGGCGAACGCGGGGATGTTATCTATTCGAGACGGCAAACATGTTAGCGTGTTTTTCCAACAAAATTGTTAGACAACGCCCCTATTCGAACAACGAACAATAATAATAATAATAAGAATCAATTCGTCACATTATCTCTGGGTGTTTTCATTTAGCTAACAGAGACTATTGGCACAAGACACAACCTTGTAGCCAGGATTATCCATCAGCAACTTGCTCTTAAATACAATCTTGTAGAATCAGAAGTACCGTACTATAGGTATGTGCCCGACCCAGTTCTCGAGAATGCAGTTCTCGGCCGAGTGCAATGTTCTCGGCAGCGTTACTTTGTACTGGGATCGGCCCATCATCACTGACAAGACTATTGTGGCCAATAAGCCTGATATAGTGGTGGTGGACCGAAGCGAGAGGCGTACAATGATTGTTGACATATCCGTTCCGCATGACGAGAACATCGTGAAAGCCGAGAAAGATAAACAAATCAAGTATATTGACTTGGCTCGCGAGGTTGTCGACATGTGGGAAGTAGATTCAGCGATTATTGTACCGATAGTCGTTTCAGCCAATGGCTTAATAGCCAAGAGCCTCGACCAACACCTTAGGAGGCTCTCGTTGGACGACTGGATCAAGGGCTTGATTCAGAAAGCAGTATTGCTGGACACGGCTACTCAGGAGGTTCCTTTGTCTGGAGCCCTGACCACCGGTAGCTTGGACCCTGTTCCCGATACCGGTGGGCTACTATTTTTTTTATATTTTTAAATGTTTTTTTTTGTATGATTTTGTTAAAGTAAATATTTAAAACCGGCCAAGTGCGAGTCGGACTCGCCCATGAAGGGTTCCGTAGCAGCAAGTATCATAATATAAAAGCTCTTGTAATGTGTTGTAACTTTGATCGATGTTTTAATAATAGTCTAATTTTTTCGATTTATGACGCATTAAAAAAAAACTACTTACTAGATTTCGTTCAAACCAATTTTCGTTGGCAGTTTTTATAGTAATGTACATCATATATTTTTTTTAGTTTTATCATTCTCTTATTTTAGAAGTTAGAGGGGGGGGGACACACATTTTACCACTTTGGAAGTGTCTCTCGCGCAAACTATTCAGTTTAGAAAAAATTGATATTAGGAACCTCAGTATCATTTTTGAAGACCTATCCATAGATACCCCACACGCATGGGCTTGATGAAAAAAAAATTTTTGAGTTTCAGTTCTAAGTATGGGGACCCCCAAAATTTATTGCTTTTTTTCTATTTTTGTGTGAAAATCTTAATGCGGTTCACAGAATACATCTACTTACAAAGTTTCAACAGTATAGCTCTGATAGTTTCGGAAAAAAGTGGCTGTGACATACGGACGGACAGACAGACAGACAGACAGACAGACAGACAGACAGACAGACAGACAGACAGACATGACGAATCTATAAGGGTTCCGTTTTTTGCCATTTGGCTACGGAACCCTAAAAATGTATTACAACATGTATATAGAATGAATAAAGAGAATAATAATAATATTCCACAACTATCACACAGCGCCGTCTAGTCCCAAGTTAAGCAGAGCTTGTGTTATGGGTGCTAGACAACTGATAAACATACTTATATATTTCTAAATACATACATATTATAGATAAATTACACCCAAGGCCAACAATGTTAGCATGTTAGCTAACACGAAAACACGGCGCAGCGGACCCGGCTTAAAATGTTGCTGGTGCCAACGAAATTGGTTCCATGGTCGCTGTAAAGATGTCGTGAAGCTCCTCGCCTAGCTGCCATCCTTTTCAACGTAGCCAAAAAGGCAGAGCTTGTTAAGTCCGAGACTAACTCCAAGTGCACGGCTTTAGTGACCATGCATATGAAAACCGCCACGTATCTTTTGGTTGTTTTAACACCACGTCCTTTATTTGTTGTGATTTCTACAAACCCCGTGTAATCGACGCCTGTGTGATAAAAGGTTGTAGTGGGGTTACATCGCTCCTCGGGAAGATTGCCCATTAGTTGATACTGTCTTCCCGATTCTTGTTTTCGCCAAATTACGCATTTTCGTATCTGTTTCTTGGTAGCATTGTTTCCGCTCGTTATCCAATAGTATTGTCGTAGTTTGGCGAGAGTCACACGTGATCCCCACCATGAAATGTTAGTTGATGTGTTTCGTCTATGAGAATCTCCGCCCACCGACACTTATGTGGTATGATTATCGGGTGCCGCATTTCGTCACTTATGTTAGCGTTCTTCAATCGTCCACCAACACGTAACAATCGGTTTTGATCAATAAAGGGATCTAAATTCAATAATTGACTTTTTGAGCAAACGCTACCGTGTTTGCGCAATTTTTCTTTTTCCGTTGCAAATTCCTTATTTTGCACATGTTGTATAATAATTGTTTTAGCTTTGTGTAACTCTTATAATGTGATATAGCTTGGTAAAAGTTTACGGCTACGTGCAGGTGTGATCGCTTGATATACCCATGCTAATATATGTGCTATTTTCTTTGTACTGTTGTATTTTTCTAAGAAGTAGTCAATAATATTTGAGCAATTTTGCACGATATTGACTTGTTCTTTAATTTTTTTGATCTCCTCGTTGATGATGTATATTTATTTTTCAGTTTCATCTTCCGGAGTCCATGTTTTAGCCATTGTGGGCCTTGCCACCACAATATGTGTTGTACCAACTGCGACGCTAACATTCCACGGCTGGCACAATCCGCAGGATTGTCCGTTGATTTTACATTTTTTTTTAAATTTACTTCTTCTTAATGTAATCTGTCCAAGGACATTCAGCAATAGTTATGTAGTGTTCGTGTCGATCTTGCACGGTATGAAGCCACTGTTTCACCCGTTTTCAACTATAGCCCATTCAAGCTGATAATTATTTGATTAGGTCTTGGGGTGCCCTTCTTTTCAATCTTGTGAAGGTCACTGGATTAGACACAAGATCCATTGCCAGCTGATTTGGGTGTGTTTTTAATCTGGTGGTGTAAGTTCTCACATTAAGGTCTTTATGTATTCTTTCATTTGTCACATACCATGGTGCGTCAACAATTTGTCTTAGAGTTTTAGACTGAAACCTTTGGAGTATTTCAATATTTGACTTGGCTGCAGTTCCCCATAGCTGGATACCGTAGGTCCAGATAGGCCTGAGAATACATTTGTAAAGGAGCAGTTTACTTTCTAGACACATTTGTGACTTATTATTCGTCATCCAGTTGTAAGCTACGGAGTTTCTGCCCAAGAGCTTTCCGCTTCGTGAAAATGTGATGTCTCCATGTAAGGCGTCTATCCAAATGCATTCCAAGATATCGTGCAACCTCCGCTTGAGGCACTCCAATGTCATTTAAGGTCACATACAGGCATGTTTCTTTACGTATGGTGAAGTGACTTGAACTGATTTTGTTTCGTTAGCCTTTATTTTCTAGTCTTTTAGCCATTCGGAGATCAGCTTTAGGCTGTTTTGCAATTTTGCAGAGACCTACCTAGGGCAGGCATCACTAGCTAGTATGGCCGTATCGTCAGCAAAGGTGCCCGTCAAGACATTTCGATGTAGCGGTAAGTCGGCAGTAAATAGGAGATATAAGACAGGGCCCAGAACGCTGCCCTGAGGTACGCCGGTCTGGATCTGAGGCAGATTTGTGACTTCTTCCCCCTGTTTTACTAGGAAGGATCTCTTGCTGAGGTAGGAGCGCAAGAACAGGTACAAATTTGTTGGGAGAGACCTTTTTAGTTTTGCCAGTAGACTCTGATGCCAAACACGATCAAAGGCTTGCGAAATGTCCAGAAAGACTGCTGAGCAGTACTCTTTGTTTTCATATGAGTTGTTGATTTTTTGAACAAGTCTATGTACCTGCTCAATTGTACCATGCCCTTTCCTAAATCCAAATTGGTGTTCAGGAATTAGGTTTCTTTCCGTTAGGATTGGCATGAGTCTCTTCAAGATAAGTGATTCCAGCAGTTATGACGTAATGGGCAAAAGGCTGATTGGTCGATATGATTTGACGTCGTTTTCAGGTTTTCCTGGCTTTAAAATCATAATTATCTGTGCGACCTTCCATTGTTTGGGAACATATGTGCGCTGCAGTATAACATTAAAGAGGCAAACAAGAAATTTTATAGCCTCTTCCGGTAGCTGTTTAAGAATACTCGCTGTTATGTGATCGTAACCTGGAGCCTTATGATTTTCTAATTTATTGATGGCATATTTGAGTTCATTAGGAGGGCATTTCCTCAGCGGTGGATCTAATTGATAAGCAGATGCAAGTGTGTCGCTGACATATTCCAACTGCCTCGAACCTTCATCAGGGTGGGGAGTAAAGACACTTTCAAGGTGGTCAGCAAAGACTTCAGCCTTATCGGCATCACTGTTGGCCCATGTATTATTAGGCCTTCTGATTGGAGGTTGGTGAAGCTGCGGTCTTTTAAGTTTTTGAGTGGCTTTCCATAGGGAGTAATTGAAAGCTGCAGTCCCATCAAGTTTTTTCAGCTGTCTTTGTACTCCTGCGTTTCTATTATCTTCCAGTGCCTGTTTCAGCTTTTTTATGAGAGCATTGAGTTTAGTCTTGATGCTGGGGTGCCTATTTCTTTGCCAATTTTTCTGAGTTCTCGTTTCTCAGTCAGGAGCTCCCGTACCGAAGAGGGGTAAGTGGTGTTACTTTTGGAACTAATTACTGTTGGTTGTTGGAGTTGATTCCCTCGCACTTTGCTGGACAGTCTCGTTGAAGTGTTTCACACCTGCTTCAATGTCTTGATCACTTGAGAGTGGCATATTCAAGTTGATTCTTTCAGTCACAAGACGTTGGAACTGTTCCCAATCAGTTTTATGGTTGCTGAGGTAACTTGGCGGTAATGTCTGAGCAATATTTGAATTTAGATGCAAGAATACTGGGGAGTGATCGGAGGATAGTTCCAAATTAGTCTTGCATTTAAGGTTGAGAGTGTTAACACTTTTTAACCGACTTCTAAAAAAGGAGGAGGTTCTCAATTCGGATGTTTGTAATTTTTTTTTTTTTTTATGTTTGTTCGGGCATAACTTCGTCGCTTGCCAACTGATTTGAAAAATTCTTTTTTTGTTGGAAAGGGTATACTTCCCAAATGGTCCCATAGTCACCAAGTCGGGATCTGATGATGGAATCTTGGCTAAATCGAGGGAACTCCTCAAATATTATAGGCAACTATATAGTCATTTTGATATTTTTATCAAGGAATTAAGCATTTACAGTCAAAAAGTGACATTTGATGAGGTGGAACTGGTTAAGAAGACCAGAAATTGCCAACGGAACTTCATACTCAAACAAATATCACAATGAACATAGTTAAGCGACTATGACAATACAAATAAATGAATAGTTATGTTGAAAATGGTATCATCGAAGTAACCTGATGATAGTGATGGAGCTGGAAGATAGGCACCGGAACTCCGTAATTAATCAATGTATCCTACCCGTGTTTGGGCTTATTAGAAATGTCATGAGATGCACTTTGGCTATAAGGTACTATCGAAGTGATCTGATGATGGAGCCGGAAGGTGGAAGGTAGACACGGGAACTTCATATGAAAATGATGTATTCTAGCAGGGTTTGAGTTAATTGGAATTGACATGAGAAAAAGTAATCGGGCTGTAAGTGTGTTGCAACTAAAAAGTATGAAATAAAAAACTTTTTATAAAAAAAATATAACCGACTTCACTGAAAAAACACTAAAACGATCAAAATAATTTTAATTTCGGAAGTCGGTGTTAAATAAGGAACAAACAATAACGAAAAACACCGACTTCCGAAATTAAAATTATTTTGATCGTTTTAGTGTTTTTTTAGTGAAGTCGGTTATATTTTTTTTATAAAAAGTTTTTTTTGTAATAAAGAAATCTATCAGGTCCGGAGTTTTCTTTATACCCGTAGGCCAGTAAGTTGGTTCACCGGAAGATATTGGTCGGAGGTTGAGTGACTCTACTGCCAGATACATCTGTCGCCCTTTAGTAATTATAGTGCGGGAGCCCCAATGTTTGGAATTGAAATCTCCACCTGCAATAAACTTAGTTCCAAATGAAGAAAATAGTCTTTCTTGTCAGGTTTGTGTTTGGGGGGGCTATAGATGGCAGATACTACTACTGGGCTTTGGTGGTCTTCGATCACAATGCTGGTAACTTGAAACATTTCTGTACTTATTGGCTGCATTTCATAGTGCTTGATATTTTCTTTTATTAGTACAGCACTGCCACCATGTGCGGCTCCATCTGGATGCATTGTATGGTATAGCTTATAGTTTGCTATATTAAACTGATTTTTTATGGTGAAGTGAGTTTCGGAAATTAATAATACATCAATTTTATGTAGGTTAAGAAAAGCTTTCACCTCAAGGGTGTGTTGTGATAGCCTATTGGCATTCCATAAGACAATTGTTAATTGTTTGAATTTTGTAGATTAGACATCATCTGGAGTAGTAGGTTTGTCATAGAACTTAGTTGTTGCATGATTTGCTGCATCATTACAAGCATTTCTTTCAATTCAGCTGCATGGGGTGCGACGGCTGTTTGGTTTGGTTCTTTTCGTACAGGCTCGGCAAATCCAGATACAACTTTAGCATAGGTGGGTACAGCTTTTGAGAAATGTGATGTTTAGGGTATATAGCAGTTGCTTGTTTAGAAGATGTTTCATCACCAATAGGTGGTGTAATATTTTCAGCCAATATTTTCTTTCTTAGAGGTGGAAATTTTGATTTTTGAAGGTCCTTGTAAACTTTGCAAACCTTGTTATTGGCTGGATAATTTCCTTGGCATAGGGCACACTTCACATCGTCGTGTCTTCCTTTTACCGGACACTGTGCTGAGGGATGGTTTTGAGCGCATTTAATACATTTTGGCTGTCGGCGGTAGTATGATTTTGTATGTCCATATTCTTGGCAGTTCGCACACTGTGGGATTTCACGTTTAGGCCGTGGTTCCCTAAAGACAACGCAACGATGAAGCAGGTCTTTTATTTTGTAAATTTCTTTATTGTTGTGATTGGACTGTAGTTCAATAACAAATATGGATAAAGTTGTTACTCGGTCCTTGATGTTCCAGATATTTGTTGTTATGTGACCCCTTTCGGCCAGAGCTTCCATAACTTTCCATAACATAAATACTCGTAGTAAACACGAAATTATATTACCCAAATGGAGATTAGCCAAGACCAGTAAGTCATTTTTAGTAAATAGCATACGCTTTTATAACAAGCTACCAAAAGCGGTGACTGAACTTAGCGAAGGAAAGTTCAAAACCCATATTAAGCGTGTCTTAACCAAAAAAGCATATTACAAGGTTAAAGACTATGTCGAAGATACGCTTGTTTGGCAATGACTACCTCTGCACTTGTGGCCCCCTGGTAACTAAATAATAATGTGTGAATGTATCTATTAACTACTCCATCTTTGTTGTAACATTTTTTTTTTCTAACACATTGCTTTTGCAATATTTTTATTTTATTTTATATTATCTGACTCCAACCACATTAAATTCGTTAGTTTTTCTTTTTTGGTTGTTAACGTCTCATTTATTGACAGCTTTTTTTTTTTATATAGCCTCTTTTTATAATGTAAATGGAAGAACACTGTAGACTCCACGAATTCTTAGATTACTTCATATTTTGACTCACTTTTTTTAAATGATTATTTTGATGATTTTATTGTGCTTTTGAGTACAATATAGACCGGTTTACACTGTAATATGGAAATATTGTAACTACAACCATTTTTTTAAAAGAGTAACCATGGAGTTTCTTGCCGGTTCTTCTCCATAGGAAACGACCAATTTCGAACCGTGCACTAGCTTCTGACGTTTTATAAGTGCCCATGTAGGCCTATGTGAATTAAAAAAGTTTTGACTTTGACTTTTTTGACTTGGACTTGACTTCTTTAATATCCTCAGTACAAGTTGAGGGGTGAATTTTCTTGAGAATAACTTTGTAACTTCTATTTTGCTTAGGTTTATAGGTGTTTTTAGAGGTTGGCACTTCTAGTTTTTATATTTTTGACAGTTCGATTTTTAGGTTAAAACTGATGCCGCTTAGTTTTCACTGGTGTTTTCTTTTGTACACAATCACTTTCCGAAGAAAGTAATATCACTGTAGAATGTTTGTAACACTGAACTTTAGATTTAATACTATTTGAAATCACTTTATTTGGATTTGGCAATTGTTTCGATGAAACAAAGTAAGAGCACTTTTCCGTAGGTCTAGATTATTTGACAGCCGGAAGCGAAAAAAAAAAAATTGATGATTAATGATTTTACATAACGCCAGCAGTCAGGAGGCATTGTTTCTGTGAGTTTGACGAACCTATTTGCGACGATAGCCTTCCAACGATTAGGCTCACCCTGTATCCAACCGAGTGTTACCTTCGAATCCGTCTATCCAAATATTTCTAGTCTATTTGTTAAGGATTGTTGAATTTTATTTATTAGCTTAGAGAGTAGGTATGCGCCACTAAGGTTCCAGTTTTGGCAACGTAAGGGCTTTCTTATGCGGCACGAGCTTAGCTTTTGCGGCAAAGAGTGTTACGTCCGATTGATGTTTTATGCGCGCATAAACTACGCATAAACCTTCATGGATGCTTCACAAAACCCATGAATTTCGATGGTGTCATCACTGTTGTTCTTCAACCTCCTTGGTACCTCACAGCTCTGTATGTTGTCTAGGTCCGCTTTTATTTTGGCCCAATCGTTGAAGATGTCATCGGACCCTTGTTCATCCCACTGTAAATTGTTTTTCCATAGTTTTTGGAACAGTAATTTTAGTTGAGTGGATAAATGGCGTTAACCAGCCTAATGGATCGAATAATTTCGAAATTTCCGATAGTAAGTTGCGTTTTGTTGGCCTTGAATTCTGTTTAGAAAAATCGCAGTGAAAGAAAAAATTATCGGTATTTGTGTTCCAACACAGACCTAGAGTTTTTGATGATGTTGACTCCGATTACGAATTAAATACAATGTTTGTGTCTGGATTTTGATGACTCGGTATGTCTTCAATTAATGTTGGTTCGTTGGAGGCCCATTTACGCAAGTTAAAACCCCCTGATTGTAGTAAGGTCATCAAATCTGATACAAGTTTTTTCCCCTGTTCAATAGATTGACACCCATGTAAAATTCTTTGTCTAACACCTGAGCCGCATCAAGATAATTTTTCTGTCCGTCCGCTGCTAATTTCCTTAGCGACATTAGAGCTAAAAATGGAGTCGCTTTAGTTCCGTATGTTACTGTTATGAGTTGAAAAGATTGTATAGGATATTGAGCATTGAGCAGAGGTTGATCTGATTCATGTACTTGTATCTGCCTATACATCTTCTCGATGTGTGCTGTATAAGCGTATTGGTATTGCCTCCATTTTAGCAATAATATTTGCAAATCTTGTTGAAGGTTGGGTCCTTTGTGCATGAAATCGTTGAAGCTAAATCCTGAAGATGTCCTCGCAGATGTGTTAAAAGTAACCCTGTATTTTGTTGTAGTAGATTCCTCTCGTAGCACACCGTGGTGCGGTAAGTAGCATTCCAGTCTCAAGTTACTTTGCAAAGCTAATTCCATATGTTTTAATTGTAAATATTCATCCATGAACGTTTTATATAGTACGGCTAGTGTTTCGTGTTTCTGAAACTTGCGCTCTAAATTTCGAAATTGAGCTAAAGCTATTTGTTTTGAGGAACCTCGTAGTGTCCATTTTGTTTCCTAGTTATGGTATTTAAATAAAATGTAATGCATTCTTGATCTTCGACCGATAGATTAGACTGTTCTGTTATTTCTTCTATTTTCCATAATTTATGTATATTTTCTAAGTTGTGCAGAACTACATTCCATTGGAATGTTTTTGTTGAACCATCACACAGTATCCACCCCAAGTGGGTTTGCTGAGCGGTAGGCTGTGTTGTATTAGCTCCCTTGATGACTCCCTCCATGATAATATTTTCGTAAATTTCGGCTCCTAGTAACAAGTCAACAGGTCGACTAATGTAGTACTCCGGATCAGCCAAGTTAATATTTTCTGTAAATGACCTCATTTTAAACCAAAAATTTTCGAAGCCCTCATGGCTTCGAAAATGTTTGGTTTGGGGAGATTTTTAACCGACTTCTAAAAAAGGTGGAGGTTATCAATTCGGATGTTTGTATTTTTTTTTTATGTATATTCGCGCATAACTTCTTCGCTTGCTAACCGATTTAAAAAAATCTTTTTTTTTGTTAGAATGGGTATACTTTCCAAATGGTTCCATAGTCACCAAGTCGGGATCTGATGATGGAATCTTGGCGAAATCAAGGGAACTCCTCAAATATTATAGGCAACGATATAGTTCTTTTGGTATTTTCATCAAGACTTAAGCATTTACAGTCAAAAAAGACATTTGATGAAGTGGAACTGGTGAAGAAGACCAGAAATGGCCAACGGAAGTTCATACTAACACAGATATCACAATGAACATAATTATGCGATTACGATAATACAAATAAATGAATAGTTCTGAATTGGTATGTTGAAAAAAGTATCATCGAAGCGACCTGATGATGATGATGGATCCGGAAGATAGGCACCAGAACTTCGTAATAAATCAATGTATCCTAGCCGAGTTTGGGCTTATTAGAATTGTCATGAGATGCACTTTGGCTATAAGGTACTATCGAATTGATCTGATGATGATGATGAAGCTAGAAGATAGGTACCGGAACTCCGTAATTAATCAATGTATCCTACCCGTGTTTGGGCTTATTAGAATTGACATGAGATGCACTTTGGCTATAAGGTACTATCAAACTGATCCGATGATGATGATGGAGCCGGAAGGTAGACACGGGAACTTCATAATAAAACAATGTGTCACAGCAGGGTTTGAGTTAATTGGAATTGTCATGAGAAAAAGGTACTCTGGTTGTAAGTGTATTGCAACTAAAAAGTGTGAAATAAAAAACTTTTTACAAATAAAAAATAACCGACTTCACTATAAAACGCTAAAAAACCATCAAAATAATTTTAATTTCGGAAGTCGGTGTTAAATAAGGAACACACAATATTGAAAACACCGACTTCCGAAATTAAAATTATTTTGATGGTTTTAGCGTTTTTTATTTTCAACAACTGAGCGGCTTTTTCGGTTATCAGAGATAACTGTGACCCCTGGTCGATAAAGGCTCGCATGTTGTGATAAGTCCTGTCGGCTCCCATAACCTTCACGAGAGCTGTTGTAAGCAAAATCTCAGCATTACCGTTTCGTGACGCGTTAGAGACCTTGACCGTTGTTTCGGGGTGTTTAGACACTTGAGACCCCGTCGGCTTGACAAAGGCGTCATGTAATATCGTGCTATGATTGCTGTACATTTGCACCATCGTTTTGTAGAAGTAAACTTGTTGCCATTATGGCTAAATAAACAATTAACGCACACCTGCAATTTTTGCGTAATTGCAAGTTTTTTGTTCAGTGGGCAGTTCCAAGAGTTCCAAGTTTTGCAATTGTAGAGGCCATATTCGCCATTGCAATGTGGACACTTGAACTTCGACACGTGTAGCCGCTAGAGCGCCCGCGTTCCGCCGCAAACCTTATCTCAATTGCCCGCCACTTGAGACGTTTTTTATGGCCTCCCGGCGCGCGGGTTCGCATTTCAAATAAACAATCCATTGTGCGTCAAGATGTTATTGTAACTCGTAAGTGTTATGTTTTTTGTTCTTAGTATGAATGGGGCGACACATTCGAGTGTTTTGTTTATGTTTCGTCGAGTACGGAGTCGAAATATGATACTGTAAACACAGAGATAAGCGCTTTTTAAACACGACTAGTTTTTAAAAAATCATATCTCGAAAACTAAAGCGATGACATTGTGTTTTTATTTTTTAATTACGATATTTAGGGTATATAGATTATGAAAAAAAATAATACCATACACCCGTCCATACAAAATAATTTATTATGGCGCGATGACATTAGCGCGAACGCCGGCGTTCGCGCGGGGATTAAGAGGTTAAATTTTGCGTGTTGATTTACCGTTAAACTTCACATTTAGGCCTAGAATAAAAGTAATACAATAATGTAGGTAGTCTAATATTCTTACAAAATAAACAAAAGTCATAGCAATAGCGTTTACCATTGCTGATGAATATGACAATTAGTGACAACAGTAAATTCAAATTTTTCGCCAAACCGTACCGCCAAGTTTCGGGTTATGACGAGTAAATGTCGTGTTTCATGCTAAAAACTTTATTTCTACGTATTAGTTGTTAACTTACCTTGAAAATAAAACAAACACCAAGCAAATCGAGCCACTTTAACTATTTAAACACACTTTGTTTACACAAGCGTAACACGACACTGACAATTACGCAACATTGTCAACTTCAACTTTTTTTTTTTTTTTTTTTTCCATCGTTCGGATATACAGTTTGGTTTATTTTGGTAGGAAATTTAATGGCGAGGCGAAATAAATTTATACAAATAGACCATAGACAGACAGAAAAGAGTAAACTTCAAAAACTTAAACGACTGAGGTGCGGGGCGCCCATGTGCCGCTCAGCGGCACACGGGCAATGTAGGCTTGAAGGTCATGTGCCGCTCAGCGGCACACGGGCAATCTAGCGGGTAGGGTCTTTTTCAAGGTTCCATTATTCCCACTGTTGTTATGTTTCTTAAAACCTGTTGAGAAATGTTGATTGTAATCCCTTTTGTTGAGGGTTATCTTGTTTCCCACGAGCTGACTCCAAACTGATGAATTTGGTCTCCAAAAAGTCCAGAAATACTTGAAGCACTGGTAGCTCCCGCGAATCTTTTAGACTATGTAATTGGTATATGTGTCAGAGTCTAGTTTTTGGGATATGTACCACCTTAGGATCCCAAGAGGTAGTGTCAACATCTAAATTGCGGACAGCCGAATGTCTGAATACATTCGATTGTTGTGTCAGGCAGTTTTTTTATTTTTTGTAAGGACTGCTGTTGCATGTTGGGCAGTCCTAGAAGAATGTTCATGAGAGAAGAGATATATAGCTCTTTTGTTGTTGCATCGGTGATGCAGAATATCCCAGCATACGGAATAATTATCTGCGCTGATTGGTAAATGTTGGGTGAGCTGTTCAGCTTCCTCTTTAACTTTCCCTTTTAAAAACTGCATTTTTTGGGCACTTGAAAGCGACGGATTGTTATGTATTGCTTCTTACACTGTGCTTGTCCACTGGTTATAGTTACCACTAAATTCAGGTATATCTAGTGTAGGTGTCGTTTTTTCTCTGTGAGTCACGGACCACATTTTAGTATTACTTGATTGCCTTTTTTCAGACTGTTGTATTGTATTTCGTGACTCAAGAAAGTTGTTTCATACTCTCTATTTTCTTCGCATAATTCTGAATCAATTTCCCAATGCAGAGTATCGATTGCTATCTACCTATATTGCAGTGTTTTGAGGACGTCTTCAAATTCTCATTTGTCAGAAATAAGTTCTAAGTTGATGCTAGATACCGTTCGTCGGAAAGCCTTAAACTAAAAGATATAACCATTCACCATTGACAGAATTTATACCTTGCTTATCTACCTCGATCTTACGTTTAGTGCCATTAGTCATACTTTTGGTTTTGGACCTATTCATACGAATAAACATGTTTTAATTATTTTTTTATTTTATTTGTTTTGTATTGTTCATGTGGCTATTAAGAACGCTGACCGATCTGTAAATCCGAGGAGGTAATAGCTTCTCCCCTTTTCAGAGTACGAGGGCAAACCAAAATCTGCTTAGTGAGGAATTCTCTAGCACGGAATACTCTCTTGATGTAACATTTTATTATTATCCACACTTATGACTGGCTGACTCTAGCTTTGCTTTCGTCCCCAATAAATTAATACTTTCACCATCTTGGTCATATCATGACTGGTGTACAAACCGGTATCCATTCTCCAAAATTGAAGAGTGACGCATCGTCCAAGAACAAGGGCAGACAGCTGTTGGTGTTGAAGTGGCTAGAGAAGCGCCAGGGCATCCTTACCGGACGGACTAGCCATGTCTAGACATGACTTGTTCGGGAGGTTCCTGTTTCGGATTCAGGCGCCTAGGCCAAATAAACACCCGGATGTATCCAACATGTGGTAGTAGTCTACCTCGCTTGGGCGGAATGTTGACGATCAACGCATCGTCGGCGATCGGCGGCGGTGACCTCTCGCGTCCGGCATGGGTTCTGGTTCAGAGCGAGAGCAATGCTAAGGCCGTCCGTTAAGGATCGAGCTCGACAGTGCGCTATGTTTTACGCGCGCCTTTTGTCAGCAAAACCGTAGAGGTTCTGTAATAGAGCTGATTGCAAATAGGCTTAAAAAAAAACACACACAACACTTTACACGTCAAATTCGTTAATTTAAACTAGACGAGGCCGGTGTTTCCTAGCTGACTACAGAGATGGGTGTTAGTCAGTAAATGTAAACGAATTCTTTGTTGTACACACACTTTTTACTTAACCTTAATACATTTATAAGTAGATAACTCATGTACAAAGGCGAGCTAACTCAACAATGAGTTTTCTCCCAGCAAACAAATATTACTCTAATACTTAATATTATTCTAACACTTGATCACTGGCTGCGAATGTAATGTAATATTTTACGAGTCGATTACTTATAGCGAAGCGAGAGCATATTATGAGGACTAACCGAACGGGGCACTAGCGGCGCATTCGCCACATCCGGACACAGCCACACAAATATTTGATCTGTGCGGGAATCGAAAATAATATTTTATTGTCCTGAGTTCAAGTAGGTTTAATATTTTTCTTTTAGTAAGATGTATGTAGTGAGTGCAGGTGCGAGGAAATAAAAATCTCTACGTTTCTAGTACTCACTGTTTACTTGCACTAGGTGCAACTTGCACTAGGTACTATGCCAAATATAATTTCAACTAATGCTTAAATTTAATATAATGAATGTATAATGTAATTAATGTTTATTGAAATGAATGCCAAATATAATTTAAATAATGTTTTAATTTAATGTAAAATGAATAGCGTAATGAATGTTTAATGAAATTGGATATATGTATATTGTATAAGTTAGTCTATAATGTCTTTTGCTGTGCCCAACAGGGTCCACAATTGTGTCTATTAAATTTTCACTTACCACCCAAGCATGTACATTGTGGAATGCAATAAACAATTGAGTATTGAGTATTGAGTATAGGTCCATACACAAGATACGACACATGATCAGAAGGAAAACGGACAGAAGAAATACACAATAGTTACAGCACAAATATAGTTGCGAGTAATCACGGGCGCGGCGCAAGCTCTTGCGGCGGAGTCTATGACCGACTGACCCATACATCTCAAAAAGTTAAAGTTGAGTATGGGCGCTCAACCGCTGTGCGCGCTGGGTGACCGACACCATCCTACAGTATAATGTGGTTAAACATTATAAATGCCGAGAATGTTGAGTATTGATAAACGTACATGATACGAGTAATATTCCTGTGTCTGTGCTAATGTTTGTTTTGATTGTGATGTATTGTGTGAGTTAAACGTAAATAAACTATGTGGTCGGGCTACCCTACATTCTCAAAAGGAAAATTTGTCGTAAATTTTGTATGCTTACTATGAGCATCACTTAACATTATTTTAATATTTGCATGCCAACTCATGGCATAATGTGTCTGCACTTAAAAGTATAAGTTACCATCTCTTGTACCGCATTTATTGCAAATAAATGGCTTTGACTTGGACTTTTGATCTCATGACATCAATCATTAAAATGTCAACCATAGAAATCCGATGCCAAACGTGTCATGATTGCAGGTGTCGCTTGACTCGCGCGTGCGTGAGGTGGTGAACCGCAACATGGTGGAGCCCACGCCACACACCTTCGACGAGGCGCAGCTGCAGATCTACACGCTCATGCACCGCGACTCGTACCCGCGCTTCGTCAACTCACCACTCTACAAGACGCTGGCGCGCCTGTCTAGCGCCGAGCCGCCGGGCGCGACGCCCGCCACGCCTGCCAATCCTGGGCCGCCCGCCACGCCTGGGCCACCCAGCACCCCTGGGGCCCCTGCCACCGCCGGGGCTCCGGCGACACCCGGGGATCCCGCTACCCCAGGCCCGCCTGCGTTGGAGACGCCTACGACGCCTGCTGTGCCCGTGGCCCCCATTGCGTCTGCTGTGCCCGTGGCCCCCGTTGCGGCTCCCGCAACGGCCACAGCGCCAGAAGCGCCCGCGCCGGTGCAGCCCGCGCAGTGACGTCATCCGCACCCTCCCCACGTGTAAATAGACTCGATATACATTCATTTAAACGGGTACTAATTTTGTACATAGCTAGGTTAAGTGTGAGAGTAGGAGCGGCGCGCACCGCCGCGGCCACTTCGCTGGTCCACCGACCCGCGCGCCCCCGGGGCCCGGGCCCCACGGGCGCCGGGCCCCGCCTGCGCTTGCGCTCGCGCCCCGCGCTCCGCGGCGATCTGCGCGCATCTAGTTAGAAGCAATAAAGGTGGACCAATTAAGTTTGCCGAGGAGTCAACGAATAAATAAATCAGTTAATGTAATCTTTTGTTTTATTCTTCTCGATTAGTTGTTGCCCATGACTTTGTCCGCGTCAAGTTTGTAAAACTGCACAAAAGTTATTAATAATTCTGTGCTTGCGATTTATTCCGAAAGCATCCCCTCAAACCAGTTTGACATAGACCTCTCCCAAATCGCCACAATGAACGATCCTGTACGTCACGCATCCATCGCGTCTTCCGGTACGCAGGCACCACGCCAGAACCTTTCGGCTCCAACGGCCATCTGTGCTGCGAGCAATGCCCATCGCCACTTAAGTTTGGCGATTCTTCGTGCTATGTCGCCAACCTTGGTTCTCCTGCGGATATCTTCATTTCTAATTCGATCACGGAAGGAAACTCCGAGCATAGCCCTTTCCATTGCCCTTTGGGTGACTTTAAGCCTTCTGATGAGGCCCATTGTGAGCGACCACGTTTCAGAACCATATGTCATCACTGGCAACACACACTGGTCATAGAGTTTCGTCTTAAGGTACTGTGGTATATTAGACGAGAAGATACCGCGCACCTTCCCGAATGCCGCCCAGCCGAGTCGGATTCGACGGTTGATATCTTTCTCGAAATTTACAACTGGACTGTCTATCCGAGGTAGACGCAATCGTCCACAACTTCGATAGAGTCTCAGATCTTGATAGGAGTGGATGCTTGACATGGTTGTTTATCATGACTAGTTTTGTCTATGTTCATATTAAGACCCACTCTTTCGGAAGCTCTACTGAGGTCATTGAGCATTGTGCTGAGCTCCTCTGTAGTCTCAGCCATGACTACAATGTCGTCGGCAAACGGAAGGTGAGTGACACTTCAGCACTTCAGACACTTCAGCACCTTGATGTACCGATAGTCAATCTGGTTGGAGATTTTCTCCGTTGGAGAGTCTGCAGCACAGTCCAAGTCTCGATCGAATCAAAGGCTTTCTCGTAGTCCACAATTATTAGGCAGAGAGGCAGATTATACTCCTCGGACTTCTGTATAACCTTTCATGCATTGACATCCCCTGCCCTTGGGTGGGTGGAGCGGGAGATAGTGTCAGACTCTTACTGACTAAAAGACCCACCCCGTTCCTTCTAGCCTTCACACCGGGGCTCGAGCACCCTTTCGGATAACCATGGCCCCAGTAGGCTTCGACCCGGCTGGGTCCCTGCTGTTGCTGACAACTCCTTGAGGCGCGCGGGAACAGTGCGCGCCGTCGACGCCTTGGGCTTGGTCCGGACAGTTACCGGACGGCCGGACAGCGAGCTACCCATTGCTCACTGTCCGCAAGCCCGCGCCTACGGTGGCCGGAAATCGGGATCAGAATCCCGGCGGCGGCGGCGGCGGCGATAACGCCGTTGCCTGATGCGTTCGGCCTCCTCCTTTGCGAGCATTACTGCTTCGCAGAAGTCGGCGACCGCCTGCCACTCCTCCTCGCTCCGGACCATGGCCTCAACCAAAGCCCGGCGCGAGAGGTCTCCGCCGCCGATCGCCCCCACGAGGGCACGGCGATGCTCCGCCCAAGCAGAGCACACCTCGACTGTGTGCTCCACCGTGTCCTCCGGGCATTCCACACAGTGGCGACACCCGGGCGTCACTTCCGCACGAATCCGGTGCAGGAAACTCCCGAACGAGCCATGTCCGGTGAGTACCTGCGTCATGCGGAAGGTAAGGACGTCGTGAGGTCTTTCCAGCCACGCCTCAAAGAGGGGACTTACCGCCACGATTGTGGCGTGCCCAGCACTGGGTTGCGATAGTCGTTGACGCCATTTCACCATAAGATCCCGCCGGAGCTCTGTCCGCCATGCCGTGACCTGTCGCGGCAGCGGACTTTCACTCCGGCGTTGCATCTCCACGCGCATATCGTGCATGACTTCTGTATAACCTGCCGTAGCGTATGTATGTGGTTTACGGTGCTGAAGCCTTTTCAGAATCCGGTTTGTTTGGGAGGCTGGGAGTCGTCGAACCTGCGCGCGAGACGATTCGTGAAGACTCTGGAAAACCCAAAGGTTGACTGGGAGAGAAAGCCTTGTTGCATTAGGTCCGCCTATGTACCACTACTGTACATGAAGTTTAAATAAATAAATAAATATTTCTTGAGCAAGTCTTTGTCGCCCTTCTTAAAGAAGCACACCTCCGCTCCATGCCTGTGGCGTTTTTCTTTCGAGTATGACGGAATCAAACAGCTTCAGATGGGCCTTAAAGATCGGTTTCCCACTCGCCTTCAGGAGTTCGGCCGTGATTCTGTCTTTACCCGGTGCTTTGTTGTTATTAAGCTGCTTCAGAGCGATTCTATAATCTTGTACAGGCTGACGTCTGGGATATCCTCGGCATAGTGTTGGGTCAATCTAGCTCTTGGGTCGTTTGTTAGATTGGCAGTGGGTTTGGCGATTGACGTGTCCATAAAAAGCCTCCATCGCTCCCAGAAGCTCCGATTTGGCAGGTATGACTCTGCCATCTTCGGTCTTCAGTTTCGTGACCTGGTTCTGCTCAATGGACCGATCCCTTGCAAACACCTTGGAGCCATTTCTTAATAGCGTCTTTAATTTTTCCTGTATTAAAGTGACGGAGATCGCGTTTCAATGACTTAGGGATCCGTTTATTGAACTGCCTATACCTATGTGCACGCATCGTCTGAAGACTGCAAAATCATCTCACGGCTTTCCTTCATAAGCTGGAGAGTTCGATTTGTGAGCTTCTTGCTCTTCACTGTACGAAATTAGACCCGACCGGATGGACAGTCTCCACGAACCCATCGTTGTATTCGTCCACGGAGCTTCCTAGGCACCTTTTGAAATTCGAGCTGAAAGCTTTCGGAGTTAAGGATCTGGCTCTGTGCTGGACGGAGTGTAGACTTCATCAGTCGAGATCTTTTAAGCTTGACATTGATATTCAATGTGCCTTTTACCATACGGTGATCACTTCCAGTTTTATTTTACTCTCACATAAAACAGGTAGAACATAAATAACGCAATTACCTTACGAACGTCAACAAAGCAGAAGGAATATGTAACGGTCGCTGCAGTTGGCGTTCTGAATATTTGTCTACTCCATAGGAAAAGGAGTTAGTTTATGTGCGTTTTTAGTTAATATTACGGTAATAACAAAGTGATAAGATTTTTAAATGATTTTTTAAAATTAAAGAAAGGCATAACTCACAGTAAATGCCAAGCAGCACTAATTAAGTACTATTTTAATGTAGGCTAAAAAGTGGATAACGTAGTTTTTAGTTGCCAAAATATATAAATAGTCAGGACAGAGGTAATGCTTAGGGCCTGTGCACACCACGTTTTTTAAACGCGCCGTTTACGTGCGTTTTTAGTTTGTAACTTAGCACACTTATATACATTGAAACACGCGTTTGAAACGATACAGACGCGCGTTTGAATCGATACAAACGCGCTAGCTATTGCACAATGTCCGAGAGTCTCTTCCCGCCGAAATCAAAATGGAAACCTCTCGAAAAAACCACAGCAGCCATGGGTTTCTGGCTCCACGAAATTGTTGTTTCGTGGGGTCAGAAAATAATGGCAAACAAGTGTCGAAGGAAAACAAAAGGTTGCCCAGTGGCAGCCTTTTGTTTTCCTTCGACACTTGTCAGTACTCTGACCTCTACCAAAGTATTTTCCTACTATTGGTTACCACTCACTGTCCGGACGTCGACGTAAGACTGCAAGGAATGTGAGATACGTTATCAAACTGTTCTCAGGACCTTAAAGCACTTTGGTCCCCGTATTGTGTGAAACAGTAACAGCAAATATTAAAACTAGCAATCATTGGGATGCATTGTGTGTCCATTAAAACCTCTTTGCTTATAACTATTGCTGTATAACTACTGCAAAATCACTCTTACAAGAGGGACTTCACAAACTGATCTCTTCCACAGTTTTTAATAATTAATTCAGATCCTATTTACTAATTGAATAGAATGGTTACTTGAAGGTCAGATGGTAGTTCGGTCTTGTAAAATTAGTCTTTTAGGGTTTTTGTGAAATGCTAAACAATCCACAGATATTAGAATTTTTGGAATTATTCGTTCCAAACAGTAGGCTACGGTAGGGGCCGAGAGAGATGCTACTTGAAGTTATGTTAAACCCCACGAACTCTTAAAGTTTGCATAGCTTAGTCGGTTACAGAGGATACTCAAGAGCATCTCTCTGTGATCAGATACTTATATTTGCTTGTTTTTTGGCGGAATCCGAGAGGGTGATACTTTGTGTGATGTCCTCTGCATAAGAGGAGTTGGGTTTCCGGGGCGTTACTCAGGACTGATCAACGTTGAACACTTCATCAAGACTTCTCACATTCCTTGCATCACTACTTACCATCAAGTGGGATTGTAGTCAAGCGCTAGTTTTCTTCTTTTTTAAAGTCTACACCAAGACACTACCTTCAAATTACTCGACCAACTATTTCAACTTTTAGCTTAGATTAACTTTAGCCGCAACAGGTTGCACAGATTGTTGTATCGGTCGAACCGTCATTGCAAGAGCTTAATCTCCTAACTCTCGCGCAGTCTCCGCGTTTAACGTTCTACTGGTATCGACGATGGACGTTGGACGGTTCGTTATGAATGATGTTTTGGCGATTGAATGAAAAAAATGATCTTGAGTATTGTTAAATGAGTGCATTACTGCTGTTTTGTTATAATTCATTCATAATTTATGTAAAAAAAACATGCCTTTAAAATGTGACCAGTGCCCAATGCACAGCCGTTGAAATTCAGTCATGTATAGAGAAGAAACTACCGAACTGCTTCGGAAGTGCTTATGTACAAACCAGACTGATATTTGGCCAGACTTCTATTATGGTTATAAAATAACTGTAAGAATGCAAAAATATTTTATTTACAGTAAAAAAAACTTTCTCCTAAAGAAGCCACCAGGGACTCAAACTACCAGTTACGTGCAAGTCTTGTCATGAAACCGCTGCGCTACGAGTTTCGATGATTATTGTGCGTTCTTATTATATAAATATCATAATTGGCTACATGTCGATGACAGCTTGATGATTTTCGTTTCAGAAGTAGGTAAAATTTTCAGCTTAACTGAATTATGTAGAGTCTGTCTAATAAGTTAAACGACTTGGGTAATCATTAGGATATAATGAAATCTGATGTAGTCAACACAGGTTCAATAATCAAGGTTGATTAAGAGATCGAGATCATTGTTTACTAACAGAAGAACCTTATGAAAAGTATCGAATATAAGTATTTTTTAAATGATTAAATATTATACAAAATTCACAAATCGGTTGACTTATTAGACAGACTATAACATCTCATTACTTGGTGGTTTTTTTCGCCGATTCGATTTTATTGAGTGATTTGATTAGTTTTTACAAAACGATGTTATTTTAAAAGGTAGCAAAAGCCAAACATTTTAATTATAAAAAAGAATATACAAGGTGTAAGGGACAGCCTTCCGCAAACTTTAAGGGCTTGCTCAGTAGACGAAACTGAACAATCTAACACAGTCGCTCAGCAAATAGAGTAGTAGTTTATATCTGCTCCCTACCATCCTCCAAGGATGGTAGGTGATTGCTATGACTGTTGCCACTGTGCCATGAGCTCCGCTTTAACCTCCTCGACAGCCACCTTGCACTTCCTGCAAACCATCCTTTAATACTCCTGTGCAATTCCTCCGGACAACAGACCTCCAAGTCGGCCAGAAGTAATCCCGTCAACACAGGTAGGATGTGATGCTGACCAACTTGTATGCCTTCGAAAGAAAAATCAGTGCCGGACGTTGCGTACGGAGCAGTGTACTTCGTACTTCATAACTCTCCACACTTCGCCACAATACACATACGTCCCCACAAACAGAGCTTCCAGGGCACAATATCTGACGCCCCAGAAAGAAGCGAATATCCTCGATATCTTTGGCGGGGCATATTGGTCGCAGAATGCACGTCCCCGAGAGGCACTGGTCACTAGGAGGCGAGAAGCATCCGGCAGAGCTGTGACACTTAAGTTTCAGAAAAAAATTAACCCTATCTTAAACAGCGCAGGGTACTTCGTCCTTGAACACCACCCGCGGATACACACACAGACAGACACACAGACAGACACACAGACGCGGATACAGAGTTATTTGTACAACACTGGCAACCTCTCAGGACTATATTACTAACACCATAAACAACAACTTTTGTTCTATGACTTTTAAGAATTTATCACATTTTAGTTCATCAGATTTTCATACAAAAACAAAAATATTTAAATTGAACGTTCTTTAATTCTTTATTGTACACTATAAAAACAAAAAATAAGTGGATTCCAAAGTTCACGTACATAGGCGAGCTTAACTCAAAGTTGAGAACGTTCTAAATATTACGAAGTATACGCGAAGCAAGCGATAGCACAATAGCGGAGTGGGATCGGGCGGCGGGGGTGCTTGATGCGCTTGCATCACGTAATACAGACGTAGTATAACAAAATATAGATTTGAAATGTGTTAGATAGAACAACAAAATCTAGAAGGTTTGTTTTTGGTAAATGAGTTGTTTTGTAAAAAGACATAATAGTAGTTTATGTGACTAGGGGATAAAGCAGTGTCTTTAAGTCGCGGGCGGCATGTTGAATTCCGAACGAAACGAAGGTTGCAGATTTTAATCCCGAACGATAGTGAGGGATTTATAAAATTAACTCCCGAGCATTGCGAGGGAGTTAATAGTGAAACTTGTGTGAAGTGAGGAATTCAAGCCGCCCAAGACAAAGACAGCTTTATCCCCGTGTTGCATACTCTACTTTTTACACCATCTGTGAGATAATTAAAACACAATTTGGTCGACCAAATCATATATTAGAGAAATATAAGTATTATTTTTACAAGTTCATATGATTCCTGTGTTCTGTGAGTTCATCAAACAAACAAAATTCACTACTCCAAGATTCTATAGTTTCAATTTTCTATAGCGCTCCCGTCAGTACGCACGTTTTATTCTTTTTTTTTTTGTTAGTGGCCAGTTTGAATCATAGTGATTACATACTCATTGGTTTGAATTTCAAGTCAACTTGTTCGATGCGCCTACATTTTAATCCACAATGTTGACGAAGTTGACTCGAAATTTAAACCAAAGAGTATGTAATCATATGATTCAAACTGGCCACTAACAAAAAAAGAAAATAGAATAAAACGTGCGTAGAGTCCATTTCACGAAAGAAGTCCCGCAGACGCAGCGCTGTATTCGCGCGACATAATGTTGCCACGGTTAAATATGGGGAAATCAGGGGAAATAATTTATAGTTCATTTACTTTCATTTTATTAACTAGGTACCTACTCGAATAGTTAGATAAGAAAAAAAATGTTTTTAATAGAATGTATTTTTAATATAATAGGTACCATTTGATGTCCATACTGCTAAGGTCAGATTAGTGAAAAATAAATCTTCCTGTAATTTCTAAAATATAAAATGGAGATGTTCGACCAACTTTAAATTAGAAAAATAAAATAACATTTTAAAACTTTTATTCAAATTTTTATTGAATAATTATGATCGGTCATACTATGATCACTGTCAGAAGAGTGAATAGAAACAGAATCAGATTCTGTTTCACTATCACTAGCCGGGGATATAATAAATCGATCCATTGCTTCATCCATAAGACCATCATTTTTTAAATATTCTTCCTCCAAATGCTGTACATGTTTACATTGAACTGCCCAATCTTCCGCTGTAACAGTCTCAAAAGCCTCTTCTGTTAGGCGTACAATTTCTTTTGGATCTTGGCCCACGTTTTTATCCGCTACCCGTCTCTTTACAAGGCTCCACATTTTTTCGATCGGATTGAGATCGCAGTGGTAAGGCGGCAATCTTAGCAATAATTCATGATTGTGAGATTTTAATAATGCCTCCACGGCATATGTAGGTGGACCTTTGTTTTGTTTAATTAATTCAAATAATAAAGGTTTTGTCCAAGTATCTTCAAAATATACTCCCTTTTCTCGCAGCCATTCCTGCATGGCACGTTTAATACTTGACATTGTAGGTGCTTTATCTATTTGAGTGCAGTGATACGGAGCGTTGTCTATTACCACAAGTGACCTTTCAGGTAGGTTAGGAATGACTTTTTCACTCATCCATTTCAAAAAATTAGTTGAGTTCATGTCATCGTGGTGATCTGAGGATTTGGATTGGGAATTGAACATTAACAATGCACCATTAACAAAACCATTTTCAGTTCCCACATGAGCAATTATCCAACGACTCCCTGATGACTCTGACACGAACATCCCAGGCTCCTCCTCACTTTGCCAGCAACTTTTGGCATGATAAGTGTTGTGTATATAGGTCTCGTCTAATTGTTCTCCAAATTGCGATTTTTCGGATTCTCTCCAAATATCTTGAACGCCATGCAGTAATATCATAACGTTCCATTAGTAATTTACGTTTCGATTGGCATCGCTTATACTTGAAACCGATGCTATGCAATATACGGTGCAATGTTGTGATGCTTCCTTGATAATTTATGTCTTCTCTCAAAGCTGCACGTAATTTAATCAATGTAGGTAATTCCTTCTTCACAACATAAAAACTGTGAATTTTTTGCCGTAGAGCGCACAAATCAAATCCATCTAAATCGAACTTTTTAGGATGCGGGCGACTCTTCTCTGGGGTGACGATAACTTTAGAAGTACTCGCCGCTGTTGCGCCTTCTTTTGTAACTCTCGTTACAGTTTTTTCTGAAACACCTGCAATAAAATGAACAATAAAAAAAAAATTCAAACAAAGATTATTTTGGGAAATAATAATGGTTCCGAAAAACAATTTAATCTCCAGCGATCTGTGGCCGACTATTATTCTAATTAACTAGCGTTTTAATGAATTACCGACAAAAAACCCAAAATATTAACGAAAAAAAAAATTCAATTTAACAACAAATAAGAGCATGTTCAAATTACATTTTCTCCTAAAAAAAAATGGATCTTCGAATAACAAAACTAAACTTCCGAATAGAATACTGAACCTCCGACAAAATTACTAAGTTACCGACAACAGAGGTTTGGTCAAAATAATCATATTTTTACAACTTGCATGAACTGTTTTAATTTCTATTGTTGGTTTATCTTTATTTTTTAGCTCTCAATAATGATGAAAATACCTCAACTGTTCGGCCCGCGCGATGGGGTTCGGATCTACTACGTAACTACATTTTCATAATAAACTGAGTTTTGTTTTATTTTTATCTTTGTCCTCGCTGACATTATAAAAGTTAGGAAATTTGTCGAATAATAATACAGTATAATATTCTAGGAAACCAAAGTCTACTTGGTTTTCGATTAAGGCATGAATAGGGGTACGTATCAAAATCCCGAAAGTTCATTATACCTATGGCTGAAATACAGACGTGCAAAACACCGAAATTCAAAATACCGAAAGGTTTAAATGCCGATAGTCGTTATATCCAAACACAAAATAACGATGTTCAAATGCCCGAAAGGACGAAATCCCGAATAGACGAAACAACTTGAACGTAGCGGTTGGTCACAGTTCTAACGTTACCTAACCTATTTCACCCAGTTCAAAGTGCAATCAAAATACAATCTACCTGTGACTAGACTATTAGACAATGGTAAACACATTTTTACGAGAGATTGTGGCCGCGAGCCGAGCGAGCGAAGCGAGCGGCGCCGCGGCAGCGGCCGGCGAGTGCTACTTCTCAAAATAAAACAAATCGGGACCTTAGGGCACCCCGACACGGACGAGTCGGGATTTTGAACTTCGGGATTTTAAACATTCGAACAAATGAACTTTCGGGATTTTAAACTTTCAACCATACGACCATTTGGCGTTTCAATTTTCGGGATTTCGTCCATCGGTAATTTAAAATTCGGGATTTTTATACGTACCTACCCATGAATACGACTGTTTTAACTTTTTAACGCCTGAAATAGGTACCGATATCGAAGCATACCCGTGGTAAGTAAAATTCATGATATAACTATGATGCAATTAAAAGTTATTGTTACAAGTACATTTTTATATTTTTTATAAGTTTCTGTATAGCCACTCAGAATAATATTTTCAGTATAATGTGACAGTTAAAATAGCACCACAATCTATGAAATATGAAAGGTAATTTATGAATTAATAGTAGGCAAGTAAAGATAAAAATTACAAAGGAAAGTTTTCAGTAGAACGTAATTTATGCTGGTAGAAAAGTATTACAGCAATAGACACTCATGTTTATTTTTCGAAGATTTCAGTATCTCATTCGGTCGTTTCGTCATTTTTATTCGGACAAAAGTAGTCGGAAAGTTAGTATTTTAGGCAGTAGATTTAATATTTTGAGTAAGGACAATTCTTCTTTTTTTGTCGGAGCTTTTATTACTACCCGATTATTTTCGTATTTAATTACATTATTGTTGAATATAACTTTACAAATTTTTGTTGTGTTGTGTTAATTCCTTTTCAAATTTTCCTTAATAAAAATCGTGTGTAACGCACTGTCATCAGCTGACCAGCCGGGGATGCCCCGACGAGCCTATAAGCCAGCCAATAGCCACGTCACTACTCCACATGCCATAGTTGCCCGCCAATCCAGCCACGCCACGTTATCGAGCCAAGCCCAGAGTGGGGTAGTGACGAGCCAGCCTATATATAGCCAGCCATCCTTTGTTGGGGGAGTACGATCTTTTCATGAGTGAATGTGTAAAATAATTAATCATATTAAAGACAAATTGTGAAAGTTATCTGTTGAGTGAAATAAAGAACATTTTAGTGTATAAAAAGGACTTTGGACTATATATCCCTATTACAAATTCAGAAGTGGGATATTAAAACCTACAAACATGCAAACACGTTCTACGAGTGGACACAAACGCCCACATAACTACGACGCGGAGCGGAATATTTCCGGTGGCAGTCGGGAATTTTCTACAGCCAACTCTGGGGATGAGGAGAGAGATAACGAAGATGGCACGTCTACACCACCGGCAAGAAAGATTTTGAAAAGTCTTTTGGCACAAGAAGTACAGAAGGCACTGCAAGACCTGGAAGGCGAGGTGCCTGTTTTTTCCCGCACTAAACAACATCGAGCAGCATCTTTGATTCCTGAGTTTGAACCGGAAAACGAGGACTGCACTGTGCAAACCTGGCTCAAGAAAATCGATCAATTAGGTGGTTATTTCAAGGAACTGTCAACAAAAGCAGGGGCCCAGCTGGGTCGAAGCCTACTTGGGGCCATGGTTAATTCGAAAGAAAGCTCAAGCCCCGGTACGAAGGTAACGAAGGTACGGGGTGGCTTTTAGTCATTAAGAGTCTGACACTATCTCCCGCTCCGCCCAAGAGCGGGGGTTGTCATTGGATGATTTTTCCCACCATAAAAAACCCCTGAGTTTGTTTCGGTGTTTCTTTTCAGGGTAGTGAGCTAGGAAACACCGGCCTCATCTAGTTTTTATTTATTTTATTTTTATTTTATTTAATCTTCATGCAACACAAAGTACATAGGTGGAATTAATGCCTTAGGCATTCTCTACCAGTCAACCTAGGGTGGTGAAGAGACAATATGGTAGGCGCACGCAAAAAGAAAATTTTGGTATTAAAACAAGAGTAAAAAGTATACATAATTATAGATAAAATACACATACATATATAATTAATATAATATATATACTACATATATATATATATATATATATATATATATATATATATATATTTATATAAAGTAAGGACAGAAGTTTGATTCTGCTATTTATGTAGAAAATGATTCCGCAACCTCCGCTTAAATGCATACCGACTTTCGGCCGTCCTGATATCGACAGGAAGCGCATTCCACAGAAGGATGAACTGTATATAGAAGGAAGAATGAACAAAATCAGAAGTATGAGAAGGACAGAGCAGAAGGAGATTGTTTGAAGAACGCAGTTTCCTTGCGTGTGAAGAACAAATAAATTGAAAGTGAGTTATGAGATAGGATGGAGGCGTGGGAGAGTTGAGCAGAGAGAAAAGTGTAGTAAGTGCGCGCACATTTCTTCTCTGGCGAATTGGCATCCATTTAAGTTCAGATCTATAAGTAGAAATATGGTCATATTTTCTAAGGTTAAATATGAACCGAATGCAGTTGTTGAGGAGCCTGTCTAGTTTATCCAGCAACACCGCGTTCAGGTCAAAGTAGCACACGTCACCATAGTCGACTATAGGGAAAATTAAAGTTTGCACAAGCATAGTCTTCGTCTTCGCGGGCAAAAATTTCCTCAGACGATACAGATACCGCAAAGTCCCGTTGACTCTTTGGCAGACACTAGAAACCTGACTTTGCCAGCCAAACGTCGAGTCGAGATGCAAACCGAGATCCTTTACACTGGGACTGATGGGGATGATGGCACTATTAAAAATAATAGGAGGAAGGGAGTTAACCACCACTTTACCCATCATGCGCGAGCTTCCGATAATAATAGCCTGACACTTCGTGGGGTTTACGGACACCCCAAATCTATCAGACCAATCCTTGATAGCTTCCAGATCCCGATTTACATCATCTATAGCGTCTGACAAACCTTCTACCCGCGCAGCCGTATATAACTGAAGATCATCGGCATAAAGATGATACGAACACCGAAGACAAAGAGTTATAAAATTTATGAAGATGGAGAATAGTAAGGGAGAAAGAATACCGCCTTGCGGAACACCAGAATCCAGATCACGCCAACTCGAGGAATTCTCGTCAACGCGAACCGACTGCTGATGTCCCCGAAGATAGGAAGAGAACCATTCCAGCGCCTTAGACGAAGCCATAAGATGGGAAAGGATAGATAGGAGGATATCGTGACTGACAGCATTAAAGGCATTTGAGAAATCTATTAAAACCAAAATAGTTACCTTGGTATCCTCCATGGCTTCTCTAATGTCACCAGTCACTTTAAGGAGAGCAGAGGTAGTACTATGACCCGGCCTGAATCCAGATTGAAAAGAGTTAACAAGTTTGTTACGGTAAACAAATCCTGACAACTGCTTATGGACGCCGGCCTCAAGTACTTTAGACAAGAAAGGAAGAATAGAAATTGGACGAAAATGATTAGGTAGGGAGGGATTAGAGATTTTAGGAAGTGGACGTACGTAAGCCATACGCCACAGGGATGGGAATTGTCCGGAATCAAGGGAATAATTAATAATGTGGGTAATCGGAGGAAGAAGAAATTCGAGGACCAAGATAATCATATAACGACTAATTTCGTCATGACCCACAGCCTTGGATTTGATGGAGAGGATGATCTTTTTGATTTCATCTAAAGTAACTGGAGAAAAGTGGAACGGTTCAATGATAGAACTTGGTAAGCCAGAAATGAAATCAACCGTCTGAGACAACATTTGGGAATCCAAATGAGAGGAGGTTGTGAAATGACGGTTGATATCATCCAGGACGATTGTTTTAGGGAATTCCACATGACGTGGCCTACCGATACCGAGAGTTCCGAGGAATTTCCAGATATCAGCAGGAGAAGAAGAAGATATGTTTTCAAGAATATGGCGGCGTTTAGCGTTACGTATCATCTGATTACACCGATTTCTTGCAGCTTTGAAAAGATCCCTATTGTCAACACTGCGGTCCTTTTTAAATTTTCGAAAGGCCCGATCCCTGCGCCTCATCGCCATACGAACACCTGTCGTCATCCAAGGTGCGGGTTGACGTTTTAACTTAACCCTCTTGACAGGAGCGTGTCTGTCGTAAAGCGCAAGGACCGTCCGATTAAATATATCCAGTTTACCGTCAACAGATGTCGCCAATCAAGTTTCGAAGCATCCTGGCATAGCTTGTCTGCATCTATGCGAGCGAAGCAACGCATGCGCAAAACTTTAGAAGGAAGTTTAGGAGGTTTTAGGATATATGATAGGAAAATGAGGTCATGGTGGGAAAAACCAGGTGCAGGACACTGGCCGTGAGAGGAAACTAAGAAGGGAGTGGACGTTAGGATTAGGTCGAGCCATGTGTCATCACCAGAAATATTGAGATGAGTAGGTTGTAGTGGAAGGACATAGAGACTCAAGGATTCGACGATATGAAGGAGCTTACGAGAACGAGGGGATGGGTGAGAAAGGTCTGTGTTAAAATCGCCCATGATGACACAATCTGCATACTCTGACCCTACTGATTCCAGCGCTAGCTCTAGACTGGGAAAGTAGTCAGTGGCAGGTGGGCAGTAGGCTACGCCAAGTAAGGTTTTAACACCTCTGACGTAGACCTCCAAAAACAGATACTCGACAGTAGCATTATAAGATGAAGGAGATGATGCAACAATTTTAAAAGGGAAATCGCTACGAAGATAGATAGCAACACCACCCCCTCCCTTTCCAATTCTATCATTGCGGATAAGAATGAAACCGGGAAGGGGGTAGGATGTAGAGAGAAGATGAGGTTTGAGCCAACTCTCAGAAACCAGGACGGCGTGTATATTGGAGTCAGAAAAGACATCGTACAGATCACTATAATGGCTTGGCACACTCTGAGCATTTATATGGCAGACATTCAATAAATGACCTTTTTGTTGACCAAAGCTCCGACGCACAAAGCCACCAAGGGTGTCAGTCACTGAGCTAAAACTTGCATTTGCAGATGAGTTGAAGGATTCATTAGCAGAATGAAAAGAATCGTCATCAGAAGACATAAATACAATAAAAATAAAAATAAATTACTATAAATTTAAATTTAGGCTAAGGTTTAGCCTCACAGTGCTACACCGCGGTCTGTTCACCACCCGCCAGTAGCACCAGTACAAAATTAAGACTGATAAAATATAAAAATGGAAACATCAAAACAAAGTAATGAAAGCAAGAAACAAAACGACACATGACAAAGATACATAAGCAAAAACGAAACGCAATGTACAAATTTTGACAAATTTGACAGTTCAGTGTCATCTGTCAGATACATATCTGACAGGTGACACTGACATGACAAAATATTTACTTGTTGAAATGCAAACATGAAAATACCACAAATTCACAAACAAAACATTGAACTAATACCACCAAAATGAATAATAGGAGTGAATGAATAATAGTTTAAACTGACTGAAAACAAAATTGTCGTGTAAAAGTGTTTTACTAAAACCTATTTGCAAAATAAAGATCATTTATCAAAGAAATAAAAGGACGATGTATCAAAACGTCCCCCCAACATTTACATTACATCGATCAACAGATTTGAAACTTGTTTTTAATCTGGTGATATCGGTTGGATAGGGGGATGGGTCTTATACTTTGATCATCGTGCTTATCACTTCTTTAAGGGCCGGTTTCACCAACTATGATTAAGTAGAGTCCGTCTAATGAAAGCGTGACCTGAGAAAAGGAGGTTAAAACCAAAAATTTTGAATGTAAATTTAAAAAAAAAACTTCAGTTTACGCTTTCAGTAGACGCACTCTAGTAACTTACTTGGCAGAAAAAATCATAGAAATTATGTTGAAGTAGTAGTGATTTGAACACCGTGAAACAGGCCCAACTGTAATGCCTCAGTATTACAATATTCCCTACAAGTAGCGCAACGCCTTTGATGCGATGCCGCCGCCAGTATAGGTATTTACGTTGTCACATGCAAATATGCAAGGGTTGTCAAAAAATGGAAAACAAAACAATTAATTGTGATTATTACTATTACGATGTAGCCTTTAACGTAGTTGTTTGTGATGTGTACTTGTGTGAGATCAGGAATTATGCAGGCGCTCTTCAATGATTTACTTCTTATTAATGTTGATAAGAAAACTTGATTTATTTTTGCCAATGTACAATAATATAGGTATATGGAAATAAGCTTAGTAAAACGACCAGTCCGCACAACGCGCTGTCGACGCAGTGTCGTCGCTTTCCAGCTGACGGTCCGTGTAGCTTGTTGCCGCGCCCCGCTCCCGCGCCCGCGCCTTCCCCGCGGTCGCCCGTCGTCTATGTTGTGAATTTGTGATAGTGTGCGCGGCTCAAGGCGTATGTGCGTGAACATGGCCTTCGGGTTGGAAGTACCCGCTTCCAATGGAGTGCAGTGGTGGTGGCACGTTCTTCAGGAACTTCTCACGTCATCGTCGGGTAGTAAAGGGCATAGCTTGGTATGTGCCCGCCGGATCAGTCCCGTAGCCGTTTTGATGTCGGCGACTCTGGAGATGCCATCGTGTCCGGTGAAAGTGTTCGTGACTCTGCCGAGGCGCCACTTGAGTGGTGGCAAGTTGTCTTCTTTTATGAGAACCAGGGTATCAGGTTTGATGTCTTGTTCCTTATTCTTCCATTTAGTTCTCATCTGAAGTTCAGTGATGTATTCCTTCGTCCATCTCTGCCAAAAGTGTTGTCTCAGCTGTTCTACTCTTGCGTAGCGTGACAAGCGTAGTGTTGGCGTAGTGGTGAAGTCATCTGAGGCAGCTGCAGTGAGAGGCCGACCGATGAGGAAATGTGCTAGGGTGAGTGGGAGTGAGTCAGTAGGATCAGAGGATAATGGGGATATAGGACGTGAGTTCAGAATGGACTCGATCAATGCTAATACTGTACTGAACTCTTCGTAAGTGAAATGAGCGTTACCCACCACTCGACGGAGATGGTATTTGCAAGACTTTTTAAAGCGAGTATATAGGCATCGGTAGTAAGACTGGTGACTAATTCCAAGTGAATGGCTTTTGTAGAAAAACATATAAACAAGCAAATGTAACATTTTTCTAGTTTTGCTCCTCTTCCTTTACGGCTAAGTATGAACAGTGGTCCAGTATAGTCGACACCGCAACGATAGAATGGAAACTCTGATTCTAATCTCTCTGCTGGTAAGTTGCCCATCTGAGCCTTTATTGTTTTGCCTTTTATACGAGTACAGACGACGCATTGACGGGTTATCTTTCTAGCCAAGTTCCTGCCACCCACTGGCCACCACTTTTCTCGTAAAGTGGATAAAAGTAGTTGAGGCCCAGCGTGCAATAAACGATGATGTTCGTATTTGAATAACAATATTGTAAAGTTATGTTTATTATATAACACTATAGGGTGTTCTTTATCAAAGCAAAATTCAAGAGAATTTTTTATTCTGCCGCCTACCCTCATAAGGCCTTGTTCATCTAAAAATAAATTAAGACCGCATAAATTACGATTAGATTTTATTGGTAAATTATTTTTTAAACATTCATATTCACGGGGAAAGGATTCCTTTTGTGACAAGCGAGACAAAGTAGTCATTGAGTTGTTAAGCTCCATAACTGATAACGCACCGACCGCGTGGTTTGACTTTAACTTAGTTCGCGTATTCGAAATAAAGCGCAACACATACGCCGTAGTGCGTTTTAAACGATTTAGCGATGAAAACCTATCGAATAATTTTAAATTTGTATCTAATTGGCATACCATTGCGGTAGTATTTAATTTAAGTTCGGGCAAATCGTTAAAATTAATATCGCGACATATAGACGTAAGACCCTTTTCCCAATTTGAGTTAGGTTCACGTAAGCAACTTGGGCCGTGCCACCATAAATCGGATGTTTGAAGTGCGTCTATATGAACGCCACGCGATAGTAAATCGGCTGGATTTTGTTTACTACTTATGTGTAACCATGAGCACCGTTCAGTAAGCTCATTAATTTCTACAACCCTATTCTGAACAAAAGGTTTTAAAGTACTCGGTGTTACGTTCAGCCAACCTAGAACTGTTGTCGAGTCCGACCACAAATAAACTTTGCTAAAGTTAATTTTAAGCGCCTTAGTTATTTTATTATATAATCTTGCACCCACTAATGCGCCGCATAACTCGAGACGCGGAATACTGACCGGTTTTATTGGAGCTACCTTACTTTTCGCGCATAATAGACGGACAGATAACGCGTCGACGGAGCTAGTGTCTGTATAAGTGCGTATATATGCACAGGCGCCATAAGCGGTTGGCGAACTACCTATCACAGAAAATGTGAAGTTCAACTTGTTTGTTGTCGTCGTGTATATTGCCTATAACGTGGCGAGGGACCCGTATAGTATGTAAACAATTTAATTTCTCAATGAAATTTTTCCACTTTAGTTCAACGCTTTGCGGAATAGGATCGTCCCAGCTAATTTTACATAACCATAATTTTTGTAGTATAACCTTTGCGATAATGATTGTCGGTGCTAACAGGCCTAATGGGTCGTAAATTTGTGAGATAATCGATAGGATACTTCTCTTGGTTATGACTGTACTTTATTGGTGTTCAAGTTTTGTTATGAAATGCAGTTCATCGCTCGTGCTTAACCAACCTAACCCTAAAGTTTTATTTTGGCAGTTTTCACCTAAAGACATTTCCTTTGATGAACTATTCGCTTCAATCGTGTTTGAGACGTCGTGATTGAAAACCCATTTACGTAATATAAAACACCCCGAGCTTAGGACTTTGAAAACACTATTGCATATATTTTTTAGTGTATTTTTGTTATCATGACCTGTAATGAGGTCATCCACGTATATATCTTCCTTAATTACTTGCGAAATGACGTCATCGGTGCATTCTTCAGCGAACTGTCTAATACATCGCATGCTAAGATACGGCGCAGACGCAGTACCGTACGTTACCGTGTTAAGCTGATATATACTGAGCGGATCTGAAGGATTTTCTCTCCATAATATACACTGCAAATTACCTGTCTAAACATTTTTTCAACATCGGCACAAGCAATGTATCTATGCTGCCTAAATCGTAATAAAATTGAGATTATGTCATTTTGCAAGATAGGACCTGATAATTGAATATCATTTAAAGATTTACCACTGGTTGATTTAGCGCTTGCGTCAAAAACTACTCTTAATTTAGTGGTGCTACTATTTCCCCTGAAGACACCGTGATGCGGTAAAAAGTAAGTAGGAGAAGAGTATAAATTAATGCGCCTCATATGCCCCAAGTTTTCGTATTCCCGCAAAAAATCACAGTAAAGTTTTTTATACTCTGGTGTGCGTGCTAACTTAGACTCCGCTACTGAATGTCGAAGTTTGAAATGTCGACGTATGTTAGTTCTAAAGTACAGGATCTCGATGTACGCCAGTTCGAAAGTTCACTGGAGCGAAGTATGCAAGGCCGACGTATCGTTAGTTAGAAAGCATACGAGTGCGATGTACGCCAGTTCGAAATTACCCTGTTACGAAGTATGAAATGCCTCCGTACTGTTAGTTAGAAAGCATACAAGTGCAATAGGACTATTCGCACTCGTATGCTTTCTAAGTTCGATATCGACACTATCGCTATTAGAACAATTGTAATAGGTAATAAACAAAACACATTCATAAATAGATATATCTTTAAATTATTAAAAGAAAAAAACAAATTAAATCATAACCAAACAAAAAAAATGCGCTTGGAGCATTACATTACGTAACAATCATAATGTTATTAAAAACACCATTTAGATTAAATATGTATTATAGTACCAGTAATTTAGTTTATTTCAGTTTTGTATATAAAATTAAATCTTCATAAACGCTATGTATGCAAGACCACTTATGTATTCTTTTAAATCTACGTTATCCTTCTTTAATAACTGTTCTCTGATTTTTAGGATATGGCATGATTTTTTGTATTTACGTTTCTTTATATTAGCATTAATTCTTTCAATCTCCAAAATTGTATTTTTTTGTTCTTTTTGCAATTCTTTCATCGATTTATAGATATTGAATTTTTTCCTGTTCAGTAAGTTATTCCAACGATTATGCCAATTTTCAATATTGTTTTGGGTAGTTGGGATATCAGCGTTCACACAATCTAATACGGACCATATCTGAGGCGGAAATCTTGGGGCCGACTTCTTCAGCTGTAATTTCAGTGTTGACATCTTCTTTCGATTAGTTACACGTTTATAAACTCCATGAACATAATATTCAGAAAACCAGTCAGTCACTTTTTTTGCTTCTTCAGGTATAATTTGCTCGCGAATAATTTCAAATGCGGATGGTATCTCAGTCGGATCTAAAAAAGCAAGGGCCGCTAGATGGCGCATTTGATGCGCAAAATTACTGTCGCTAACATACTTTTTTGATAATCCTTCCTTTTGGATATGCTTCCAAATATTTTGGGACAAATGAAAATAACAACATTTGTGTTTTGCATTTGGGAAAACACTTTCACTAGCTCTTATCGCAGCTAACTCAAAATCTGTGATAATGAATTCTGGGTTGAGATTAATATTTAATTGATTGAATGTAAATCGCAGAACAATTTGTAAAAATATGCCATAAATTCTTTCAGATTTACTCGACAAAAAACCATAAACAAGTGGTAGCACCTGCTTCGTATCGTTGTTCTGGCCCACTTGCCCATGTATCGAATACAATTGGTAAAACAAACTTGGACAACACTGGAACGTACCATCCATAATCCAAAATTGAGATTTATCCAAAAGGCGAAGATTTGTTTTTGTACTAAACACAAGAATTGTATCGGTCTCATCAACGTAATGGCCAATTAAAAATTGTTCACCTTCAAATGTTGTGTGTGTATGTTTATCAGTTGTCTAGTACCCATAACACAAGCTCTGCTTAGCTTGGGACTAGACGGCGTTGTGTGGTAGTTGTGGAATATTATTATTATTATTATTATTATTAAATTTGGTATACTCGTCGGGTATGACAATATCATTCAATGTTTTCGGTAGTTTTGGTTCATTTCTCATCCTTTCTCTATGAATGATCAAACGCATAGCTTCTTTTGACGGCATGAAAGGAGATGACGTACTAGGCACGTCCTGTATACTTTTTTGAATAATTTGCCCAGGCCTATCAAAACTGTCGGCAGCTTTTCTTTTTAATGAGTGCCTGACGGTATTTGCTTCAGCAGTATTCGAATCTGGTTCATGAAGATGAAATATATTGTTAAATTTGTGTACATAATGATCATCTCCATTCTTTCTTGTAATTACCGTGGCGCCACAACTCGACGACTTTTTTCTCACGCAATTCCAGTAGAACACATTATCACACTTTTTATTAATCATATATAGAAACCCATCAAGAAACAAAAGATTATTATTTTTATGCGACATAACAAACTCACATTTACTGTTCTCCATTTTTACGAATGAGTTAAAATGATGAAGCGATATCACTGTTGTAGGACAACAAATTAATTAATGACACTTGGAAAAATACTATCTACCCTCACAATTTCTATAATTTTGCAATAAATATAGTACCTGGTAAACTTAATATTTTTAAAATGCATTGTCTATTTGTAATGTAAAATAGTAAACACATAGTGTTATTTATCATTGTTGCGTTAAACTTCCGTTTAAATATATTTATCATAATAATAGGTACAAACCATTACTAATATCCGTGTCTGTCTCTTTAAAAAAAATGAAGTAAATTTATTTTTACACAAATTTGCTAATTATAATGTTGTAGGAGTACCAGTAACAGTACGGAGGCATTTCATACTTCGTAACAGGGTAATTTCGAACTGGCGTACATCGCACTCGTATGCTTTCTAACTAACGATACGTCGGCCTTGCATACTTCGCTCCAGTGAACTTTCGAACTGGCGTACTTCGAGATCCTTTACTTTAGAACTAACATACGTCGACATTTCAAACTTCGACATTCAGTAGCGGAGTCGCTAACTTACGTTCGAGAGATCGGAATCGGTTCTCGGCCAACGAAAATGTATCACCTAATGAGTCAGCTGACTCGCTTAGAGGAATACGCACCGAAAACCGACCCTTGTGATCGCGTAATGTGGTACTAGAGAATAAATTTTCGCATGCACGTTCCTCTTTTGAGTATTTATTAGTAGTGGGTATTGTAACTTCTTCTAACTCCCAAAATCGTTTAATTTGTGTATCAAGCGTTTGTGAGAAATTACATTGAATCTGATTAATGCGCAAATTCTTTGGTTTTATTGGACCGGATATAATCCACCCCAGCTTCGTGTTCTGGAGACAAGGTCCTGTTGGTAATCTAATTAACCCTTCGTTTAGCAAATCCCAGAACAAATCTGCACCGATAAGGAGCTGAATTTCATGAGACGAATGAAAGTTTGGATCAGCTAACGTTACATTGTCTGGAAGGTCAAAGTTAATATTCATGCTAAGTGAGGGTAATTGTGCAATAATGTGAGGCAAAACTAAGCATTTTAAGCGTCTTTTGTAATCGCTAGTTTTGGACTTCAATTTAATTTCACATGATTGCGTAGACTGTGTAACACTATGCCCTACGCCTGTGACTTGAACAGTGGACTGTAACATTTTAGCATGTATTTTTTTGCATAAAGGCTCAGCAATAAAACATTGCTGGCTCCCACTATCGAGTAATGCGCGAATAGTGTGATATTTATTATCGCTGTCGGCGACCTCCACTAAAGCTGTGGACAACAAGACGGGCTGCAATGTTAACGAGTGACAGCTATTGACTTGTTTGCTGGTCGCGTGAGCTACCGAATGTAATGACGCGGTCTGTGAATTGCCTGCAATAGGCTCATCCCGCGGCGTCGCTTTTGATGCTTCATTAGATATTTTAACGTCACAATGAAGTAACGAGTTATGTTTTGAATTGCATTGTTTACAGGTTCCGAACCAACAGTTTGTTTCAGTATGCCCGGCCCGCAAGCAATTGCGACAAAGCTTTTTTTCATCGATAAATTTAGATTTATCATCTACCGACAAATTTAAGAACTTGTTACATGAATAAAGCGAATGGTTAGCATCACACATGTTACAAACGCGAGAACGCTTCGATGTTTTAGATGCCCTATTATTATGGGTCTTATTTGTTTGCGTTGCAACGTAACTATGAGTGCTATTATTGACTGCGTCGACAGCGGTTTTTTTTAAATTGTTCTCGACCGGCTTATTATGAGAAACTTTAATCATTTCAAGCATGTCTGCCCGATTTTTAAGGAATTTAAGAAAATCATCTAATTTAGGTTTTGTAAAAGTACCCTGCAATTCGTTATTTAAGTTTCCTTTATAATTTTCCCACTCCCGTTCTGTAGAAGCGTCTAATTTCGAACCTATAAAGAAAATAACTATAGAGTCCCAGGATTCAGTGGGTTCCCCTAATATTTTAACGCTCGAAGATTTCTTAAAATACTGTCAATTAATTTCCTAATTTGAGCTGAAGACTCTTTGTTCATTGGTTGAATAGCAAATAAAGCCTTAAAATGATTATGCAACAATAAACGATTATTGTTATAGCGATTTTCAAGCAACTCCCAGGCAATACAATAATTTTCAGCGGAAAACTCTAATGATTTAATGACGTTTAGGGCATTACCAGTGAGAGCAGAACGTAAATAATGGAATTTTTGTATTTCATCTATGTCTTTTGAACTGTGAATAAGCGATAAATATGTGTCCTTAAACTCCAACCACTGATCGTATGAGCCATCGAAGGAGGGTAGTTTAATAGTAGGTAGCTTGATGGAAATGGAAGATTTAGAAGCTGTTTCTTGCGATTTAGCATTAGAAGAATCATTCTGAGCTAACAAGCATTTGGCATTAGCCACAGTAGAATAATATCGATTTTCAAAAGACTCCCTCTCTTCTAATTCTGCAGCTAACTGACTATCAGAAACGTTAATAAATTTAACACGTTAATGAATTTTAATAATTTATTTTAACCAATTAATTTTATCGTGTAATTTAAAAACTCACCTTCACGTTATGTACCTATTTCTTATCTTTAGCTACCTCCCAGCTAGTGGGTAGGGTTGATGCGATGAGCCCGTTGCTAACCTCATGGTTTCACTTCACTTTTATTTATTTCAGCCTGACTCCTTTCCAATTGCAATTTAAATAAAAAAATCACATAATAGTAACTTTATACTGGCACTTGTAAACATTTTCTAGACGGCAATGTTTTATCTTTTTGTTTTTGCTGGCTTCGTATATTAATTTATAGTTATGGTATTAGTCCCAGGTGACGGCTAATTGCCGGGCCGGTGCAGCGGTGGCTCGCTTATGCGTCATGGTGTTGAACATCGCGCCGCGCGTCGGCTGATGTTTAATGTTTTTTTTTTTTTTTTTTTATCGGAGTATTGTGGGTACTAAATTATTTTATAGTTTTATCCAATGTGGCACAAATTTTATTTTATAATTTTGCTCTGTTATTCATCAAATAGTTATTTATGTATTTTATTTCAATTAAATTTTACACACGTAAGTACACTAATGCATATTTATTTCAATTACACATACTATTATAATTATATATGCTTTACCCTAGTCCGTGCGTCACTGCGGGGTGCCAACTGAAAATCAGCGCTGGGTGTCTAACGCCCAGCAGATGCTGAGGTGGTCACCCTTTCGGTGCGGGCACGCTCGGCGTACTTTGTACTTTTATTCTTGTTTACTTTGTGTATGTAACCGTTGTGCTGTGTCTGTACCGAATAAAAGTTATTCTATTCTATTCTATTATATTCTAATATCTATCTCATCTTGAATTTCCGAAAATTTCAATAATAAACTTTTCGCTCTTTGCATACGAACTTGTAATTCTACTATCTGAGTATTACTTAAAACCGTGTTTTCTAGAGAATTGATATACTTTACGAATAAAGGGAATTTACATTTAACAACACCTCGCTTTTTTACTAACTCTTTTACTACGTTAACCGCTAAAACTTCAGACTCAACTATAAAGGATTGCCGTTTTTTCTTCATTTCGGTGGCTATGAAGACAAAGGAAAGTACTTACAATTTGAAAATATGGTCGATGACCTTTTCTTCCGACGAGAAGTGGGTAGGCACAGCTGTCCAAACGTAACGGTCTCTGTAATTTTAACAACAAGTATTAGCACTGTTCGTTATAGGAATGGGAGTTAGAAAAGGAATTACTGGCCTCTGAACTGCGCTGATCTCCAACGATAATCTTCATGCAGCATCCGGCTCGAAGGACCAAATTGTGTGAGGTCAGGAATTATGCAGGCGCTCTTCAATGATTTACTTCTTATTAATGTTGATAAGAAAACTTGATTTATTTTTGCCAATGTACAATAATATAGGTATATAGAAATAAGCTTAGTAAAACGACCAGTCCGCACAACGCGCTGTCGACGCAGTGTCGTCGCTTTCCAGCTGACGGTACGTGTAGCTTGTTGCCGCGCCCCGCTCCCGCGCCCGCGCCTTCCCCGCGGTCGCCCGTCGTCTATGTTGTGAATTTGTGATAGTGTGCGCAGCTCAAGGCGTATGTGCGTGAACAGTAGTTAATACAAATAATTACATAACTAATACTTAGTAAGTAAGTAGATAATTACTAGATGGTGTTGCAGTACCTTTGTACTAACGTCTCTTATGTATTATCTGTTTCTTTTATTTTTGTGTGTACATAAATTGTAAAATAAATAAATAAATAAATAAATGGTGAAATAAAATCTGCGAACAACTTGGTCAGTAGCGTTCGCCGGCAGCTGCCGCAACACTGCTCGCTTCGCTCGTTCGGCTCACGCGCGGTAGGTCACGGTTGTAACCTAACCTAACCTACTTCATCCAGTTCAAAATAATGAATCTACCTGCGAGTAGATAATTAGACAATTTGGTTTTTTTTTTTCCATATTATTAAGAATACATTTCTTAATAATTGATTACAATCTAGCCTAAAAGACTAATTAGTAATTTAACTCTAACTTATTTTTATACGGTTTTGCTTAAACTAAGAATAGCGTCCTTTGCCACTAATAGAAGTCCATAGCATTTTCTTAGAGTCTGATATTGATAAAAACACTTTGTTCATGTGTTACATACATAGCACAGCATTGATCACTATGATACACTAACTTTAAACCACTACACTAACTCAAAAGGTTTAGTTTTCTTTAGTCTACGCACTAGGTCCGTATTGTCTCACAGCTGTATAGCCTCAACATTCACGTGTCGGTGAACTCTGTGTTCGTGGGCTTCAGCAAATTTTTGAATGATGATGGTGACGAGTTCCATTTTAAGGTCACGGTAGAGGTCGTCATTTCTGATGTACCAAGGTGCTTTTACAGCATCCCTGAGTACTTTATTTTGGAATTGTTGTATTATTTTGATGTTGCTCCGTTTAGTACAGCCCCAGAGTTGGATACCATACGTCCAAATTGGCATCAAAATATGCTTGTAAAGTGTTATCTTATTATGTATTGATAAACAGGATTTCTTTCCGAGTAGCCAATACATGCTTTTATAGCGTACCTATATCGAGTTTCTGTCTTTTCTTTTTGACATGAGCTTTCCATCGCAGCTTAGCGTCAAGAGTTATGCCAAGATATTTGGCTGTATTGGCATAAGGCACTTGCATAGCGTTTATGTAGATTGGGTGGTAGTCGCACTGTTTGTTTGTGAAGTCAACGTGACTTGATTTTGACTCATTCAGCTTGATCTTCCATTTTTGTGTCCAGTCATAAATTTTGTTCACTGCTAATTGTACTTTTTCTACTGCTTCTCTATGATTTGATCCTGTAGCTATAATAGCAGTGTCATCGGCAAAAGTCGCAATAGTGTTCTTTTCCAGCTCTGGGATGTCACACGTGTACAACAAGTAAAGGATTGGGCTTTATACACTTCCTTGAGGTACCCCGGCTTTTATAGTTTTAAGCTCGGAATATGCATCGTCTTGCCTTATTTTAAACATTCTATTAGTTAAATATGACTCCAGAATATCTGCAAATTCTGGAGGCAACACACATCTGAGTTTGAATATTAGGCCCTCATGCCAAACTTTTTCAAAAGCTTGCGCGACATCCAAGAACACGGTTGCGCCACCGTTCATTTTCCGTCGGTGTCTCTAATAGGTGGTAATTGTTTAATTGGCCTTTTTAAGTTCCTTGTCGCTTTCTAAAGAGAGTAATCCGTTGATTTTGCATTGGTTAGCTGCAAAAGGTTGGTATTTTTTTTTTTTTTTTTTTTTTTTTATTATTGATAGGCTTGCGTTTGACCACTATCTCACCTGATGGTAAGCGATGATGTGGTCGACGATGAAGCACGCTTGCCTAGAAGAAACCTATTCACTCTCGACTTAAAGACTCCTAAGTTGTAGCTATCAGGAAACACAGATTCCGGCAGGGATTTAGAGATTCATCCTCGAATTGTAAAATTTTTCTCTTTAATCGCTTAGTCAGATTATTTAATAATGTTTTTTCCCGCGGACACCTTTTTTTTATGGTGGAAAAAATCATCCAATGACAACCCCCGCTCTTGGGTGGAGCGGGAGATAGTGTAAGACTCTTAGGTACTGACTAAAAGACCCACCCCGTTTTTCGAAACTAACCCTACGACTTGGGCTTGGTCCGGATAGTTACTGGACGGCCAGACAGCGAGCTACCCATTGCTCACTGTCCGCAAGCCCGCGCCTACGGTGGCCGGAAATCGGGATCAGAATCCCGGCGGCGGCGGCGGCGAGAACGCCGTTGCCTGATGCGGTCGGCCTCCTCCTTTGCGAGCGTTACTGCTTCGCAGAAGTCGGCGATCGCCTGCCACTCCTCCTCGCTCCGGACCATGGCCTCAACCAAGGCACGGCGCGAGAGGTCTCCGCCGCCGATCGCCCCCACGAGGGCACGGCGATGCTCCGCCCAAGCAGGGAACACCTCGACTGTGTGCTCCACCGTGTCCTCCGGGCGTTCCGCACAGTTGCGACACCCGGGAGTCTCTTCCGCTTGAATCCGGAACAGGTACCTCCCGAACCTGCCATGTTCGATGAGGGCCTGCGTCATGCGGAAGGTAAGGACGCCGTGAGGTTTTCCAGCCACGCCTCAAAGAGGGGACTTACCGCCATGATTGTGGCGTGCCCAGCACTGGGTTGCGATAGTCGCTGACGCCATTTCATCATGAGATCCCGCCGGAGCTCTGTCCGCCATGCCGTGGTGTCCGATGGTGTCCACCGTGGAGCGCATCCTGCGAAAACCGAACTGACCGTCCGAAAGGTCCAGCCGCACTCGTGTTAGGCGCGCGACGAGGCGGTTTGCAATGACTCTTTCAAAGAGCTTGCCGACCTCGTCGAGCAGCACAATGGGCCGGTACGCGGACGGAGAGTCCGCAGGGCGCCCCGGCTTCGCAATGAGGACCAGTTTCCCCGTCTTCCAGCAAAGTGGGAACTGGCCCCTCTCCATGCATGCGCTGAAGAGCCCTCTTAGTCGAGGCCCGAGAGCCTCCATGGCAAGCTTCCCAGGCAAGCTGTCGGGTCCTGGGGCGGTCTTCTTGGCACTCAGCCTCCGCATCGCCACTCTCATCTCTACTTCGGTCACCTTTGGAGCATCGTCGTCGTCGTCGCTGTTGCGGTCCGCGTCAGACACCGCTGGCGGAGGCGGAGCCATGGGCGGGGGAAGTGTTCCCGTCGCGCAGGGAACAAAGCGCTCACCGCACCCTCCACGATTTGGGGCCGGAGACTCTGAGTCATTGGCGGAGCCCAGGGGCGGAGCTTTTTGTACCGGCGTCGCACGTGATTGCACGCGTTGCGCAGTGCAGCGATCTCCGGCGACCACCAGCACACCTGGCGCTTAGCTTGCCCTGGACGGACTCGGGGCATTGCCGCGTCGCAGATTTGCGATATGGCCTCCCGGAACCACTCCGCCTTGACGTCAATATCGACAGGCCTGTCCGGTGCTTGCACCCAGGCCTGTACCGTCGCGGCTTTCAGGAGGAGCTCCCGGTCCATCTGTTTAAGCGCCCGCAGGCGCAACGCGGACCGCAGGGGCTCCATCGGACCAGCGCGGCCAAGGTTTCGGCGGAGACGTCAAACCGGATATACCGGTCCGAGTACGTCTCCACCTCCTCCATAACGTGCCAGTCGACGACACGCGGCGACAGAGCGGGACTGGCGAACGAGATGTCCACCACTGATTCACCCCGCATCCGCACCAACGTGGGGACAGAACCCCGGTTCAGGACGACCAGGCCCAGCTCCAAAGCATAGTCCTCCACCATCCGACCCCGTTGGTTCGTGTACCGGGAACCCCAAGCCATGTTCCAGGCGTTGAAGTCACCGCAAACGACCACGGGGAGGGAACCAAACCCAGCGACGACGACATTAAGCGCCATAAGGGAGACGTGGAGTTCGTCGAGAGATCTGCTCGGGGACAGGTAGACGCCTACCATTGCAATGTCCCCGAATCGTGCTGCCACGCAACCCCGTCCCCTCGTGATGGCCTCGAGGGGCGGGGTACCGGTGGCGGCCGACGAAATTAACGTCACCGAGCCGTCCAGGTCCTGAACCCAGTCTCCACGGGGATGGACGTAGTACGGCTCGGAGACAACGGCGACATTTATCGACCACTGCGCCATGCTCTGGAGTAACATATCCTGAGCGGGAGCATAGTGGTTGATATTCGCCTGGAGGAGACGGAATGGGGCCGTTATTGGCAGTCCATCGTCTCCTCCCGAGCCCTTCTTGAGGGCACTGCCGCAGCGGGTGCACGTCGGTGGGGATGGGCCTAAGGACCTTGCCCTTGGCCTTGGTGGGGGGGTCGCAGGACCTGCCCCCAGCCCGGTGGTCGGCCGGCTTGCCTGCCGCCGCACATGCGTAGCAATGCGGTGAAGCACGGCATTCTGCGGCCTTGTGACCGGGCTGGCCACACTGGTAGCAGCGGTCGCTGCGGTCCGCTTCTGCGGCGTAGTGGGCGCCAACGTGTGGTGCCCTACTAGGCACCGGAAGCACCACAGAGGTCTGGGCTCCAGCAGTTTAACCTGCGCGGAGACCCAGCCCACCAAAAGCCGTCGGCCTTCCCCGGTGATGGTCTTGGCGGCCGCCACGGGGCAGCTAACTGTAACCGCTCGCATGCCCGTGCCGTCAGCGCGGATGGTGCCCGCCCAGACCTGTTCGGTTGTGCACCCGCTCGCCCTGACGATGGCGGCCACCACCTCGTCTACCTTGACGGAGTCGTCCAGGCCCATGATGTGCGTGTCTATGCACTTGGTGGGCCTGGACACTCGGGCCTCCTCCGCATTAAGGGACGCCCTGATCCTAGCGGCTAGGGCATCCGTTGCAGAGCCGCTGGCCGCACCAGGGACCTCAAGGATTCGGGCCCCGGTGACTATGCGCCTCATGTGGAAGCCCCCAGCGGCTCCGAGCTCGCCAAGGTGGGGCAACACCGCCTGCTTCGCCTTCGCCATGACGCCCTTCTTTTCCGCCTTAGGCTGCAGCGTAATTACTACAGCCTCGGAATTCGGGGCACGAAGTCTCACCGCCATGGCCCGCTTTCTGCGCTCTTGGCGCCTCGCACGTTTTTTGGCCACCCTGGCCACCTTGCCCGCCTTCTTCGCGGCGCCGACGACCGTTCATGCGGTGCCGAGTTCCTCAGGCGGAGGAGGCGGCAGGCGTGAGCCTGCGTGCCGCCCAGCCGAACACTCCCGTGTACATCTCTCGCCTGCATCACACAACAAAGGTGGAGGACATCGTAGAGTACGTGCGCCAAAAGACGAAGTTCGCACTGAGGGTACAGCTGCTGGAGTCGCACCGTAATGTCAATTTCAAGGCGTTCGTGGTGCGAGTCCCGAACACTTTCTTGCCTCTCATGCTGAAAGAAGACTTTTGGCCGCAGGGCGTGGTGTTCCGTCGCTTCCGCGGACAGGTGCCACAGAACAGCACGAAGTGAACTTAGTGCAATGTAAAGTGTTACTAACATAATGCTAAGTCTTATTTACTAACAACAAGTTGTATTTACTCTATATATATGTTAGTCTGTAAGGTATATATCTATGGGCCAAGATGCCTGATAATAAATGATTTATATATTATATATATATTAGTCACCGCCGCGTCAGGAGGTCCCGCCGGTTTAGTGACAGGCACCGCCTTACCCTTTTGCCGCCGCTGCTGCTTAGCCGTCGGGGGCAGTCTCGCATGCTCCTGCGCTACGGCCCTGCGCCCTGCTTGCCCAGATGGGCCCGCCTTGGGCACTGAAGCCTTCCGCTGCTGGCTAGAGGCTGCTAGCGGAGGGCGCAGCACAATGCCCTCCAGCAGGGACAGCTGCTGCTGGATGCGCAGCTGGAAATCAGCTAGTTCTTGCCACACCAGCGTCAGCAGCTGGCTCACCGGCTCGGGCTAGGCCTGGGGCCGGCTTTGCTCCTGCCCTTGCTCGCCCCCCCCCCCCTCCTCCCGTCTGCTCCCGGCAGCCACCGCCATTCGGCACCCTTCCGAGCTCAGCCTGGAGCTCGCTCTGGATTCTGGCCACCCTTTTCTCGAGAGAGGCGTTGAAAGCCTCCCTAAGGGACGCGGCGTGCCTTTGGACCGTCTTTTCTTTCGACGCCCTCTCTCTTTTGCGGCTCATATCCCGCAACAAGATGACGGCCAGCCTTTGGAGGGACTCCCCGTCTGAGTCCGCCTCAGCACACCTCTCGCTGCCAGATGGCTCCGAGAGGTCCCTCCCAGAGCCGGCCGCTCCGCGGCAAGCCTGGCGGCTCGCTGAGCGGAGTCCTGGGCCGTCAGCCCCCTCCCCCTTCCACGGGACCGGCCCGCACCACGGCTGCTGGTGGGGTTCTTGCTCCTCTCCTCAGAGCCGGACGACCCGTCTTCCCTCCTGGCAGACACGGAGCGCTTCAGGGAGAGACTTGAGTTTCTCCCAGAATCGTCCGCCACCTCCTTCGCCTCCGAGCGCCCTTCTTCCCTCCTGACAAACTCGGAGCGCTTCTCGACCGCCATCTCTTCCGCCTCTGAGCCCTCCGAGCCCCCTCTGGATGCCGCGTCGGACTCCGACCGCGCATCACTCTCCGGTTTTTTATAAAATTTTGATTTTAGTATTTCATTATCCATATTTGTTCCCACGAGTATTATATACTACGGGTACTTGCTCAAAACACGTGGTCCGCACTAGAGACTAATTTAGCTACCCATTAGTCAAGCTACGAGTACCTACCTCCCACACGGTACGCCGCCGCTTAGAGGTTTGGGGTAATTTTTTATAGAGGTTGTCTTCCTCGCGGCCCAGGCGTTTAAGCCAAGACCCTCGTCCCCATCAAAAGTCAGAAACGTGACCTTGGACAATCTCTGGGGCTACGAGACTAACGGTGGCAGAAGGAGGAGCAAGCCTTCCTCCTGCCTGCCCGGCGACAGTGTGAGTGCACACCGAGCCCGCTTTTTCTTCACCACTGTGCTCTCTGCTATAGCAGAGGGACACGCGTTGAAGCGTTCCTTCAGACAGAACATTCGCAGACGGCCATCGAGGCCCCTTAGGCAGCAATACCCAAGGGGGTCATTGGCCGCCTCCCAGGGTGTACCGTCCCGCAGACTGGCCTTCGCTCCGGACGTATCCGCGAGGGAACTATAGCCTGCGGGCAGTCGTGGAGGTTTTCTGTCGTGGCACCCCTCCCGCGGACACCTTGTTTGCTGCCACTGCTTTCTCTGTTTTCTTTTTTCAGGTAGTAAATCCACAATTTCCTTAGGATAAATATAGCCCTTATATTTGTGTTTTATTTGTGATGTGTTGTTACTGGCACATTGTTGGATATCAACAACATATTTGTTTACTTCTAAGTCAAGCTGATCTTGCGTTTTTATCGGAGTTCTTATGTCGATAATTTTATCTAGATCAAGTGCAAAACTTACCCAATCTGTTGACTTATTAACTAGAGATGTCTGGCTTTCTTTTAGTAGAATTTTCTGACTAAGTCTTAGTACGAGTATTATCGGGGAGTGGTCAGAGTTCATATGAAAACCTTCTTCCAAAGCAACGTAATCGGCAGATATGTTTTTACATATGAAAAAGTCTATAAGATCTGGTATTTTCTGGAGGTCAGTGGGCCAGTATGTTGGTTTTCCTGTACTCATAACTTCATAATGTATTTCTTTAACTGTACTTAAAAGCTGCCTTCCTTTTCCTTTTGTTGTTGTAAGTCTTGATACCCACTGCGTGTGCTTGGCATTAAAATCACCGCCTAGGATAAATCTTGAACCTAACATTTCAAAGAAATGTAAATATCGCTCTTTTCTTATCATGTGCCTTGGAGGACAATTAAAGCAGCTATAGACACTTTGCCCTGCAGTGGGACACAACGGGCTTATAATAATAATAATAATAAAATGGCGATATCACAATGTACTGGGATCGGTCCATCATCACTGACAGGACTATTGTAGCCAATAAACCTGATATAGTGGTGGTGGACCGAAGCGATAGGCGTGCAATGATTGTTGATATATCCGTTCCGTATGACGAGAACCTCGTGAAAGCTGAGAAAGATAAACAAATCAAGTATATCGACTTGGCTCGCGAGGTTGTCGACATGTGGGATGTAGACTCGGCAATCATTGTACCGATAATCGTGTCGGGTAATGGCTTAATAGCCAAGAGCCTCGACCAACATCTGAGGAGGCTCGCGTTAGGTTACGGCTCGTATTGTTAGGAGGTTCCTTTCTCTGGAGCCCTGGCCGCCGGTTGCTTGGACCCTGTTCCCAATACCGGTGGGTAACTATTTTTTATATTTTTAAATGTTTTTTTTTTTATATTGAAATATTTAAAAATGTAATTTATATGTAATATTTATGAATAAATGAGAATAATAATAATAATATAGACACATGACAATATTTGGTTTTAACAGAGATTACCACAGCTTGGATATCTAGCTCTTCATACTTGCACTGCTCGTAATGATTAATATTTTCTTTGATAGCGGAGTTGTCAGGGTGGAGCGAGTTATACACCGTACATCCTCTAAATTTGACAAAAGATTTTTTAGTGAAGTGCGTTTCAGATATCAAGCACACGTCTATATTTTCTGTATCTAGGACCGCCATTAACTCATTCTGATGTTTGAGGAGCCCATTGGAGTTCCATGGCATTATTTTAAGGGTGTTGTTCATTGTTGATTATTTGAAACAGCTGTTTTAGTGCTGGATTCTAGTTTTTCTAATCTTTTCTCAAATGTAGTGATGCACTTCAGTATCTGATTAATTTTATCCTCCAGGTTCGAAGAGCCTCGCTTTGTGACTTGAGCATAGGAACAAGAGTTAGTTCCTTGTGTGGGTTTTGGAGTTGCTTTCTGTGCTTGTTTCTCTGGTCTTATCAAAGGAAACTGTTGGGAAGTTGTCACACCAAGTTTTTTCTTAATATTTTTGTTTTTTATGAGTTGCATCTCTTTAGCTACTTCACACCCTCTGTAGTTTGCAGGGTGGGGTAGACCACAGTGGACCCATTTTGGCTTGTCTTGCGGGGATTTTGTACAATCGGCTGTAAGATGCTTTCCAGTAAATTTCACACACCTTGGCTCCCTTTTACAGTATTTATGTGTATGCCCATATGCTTGTAATAAGTTTTGGATTTTTGAGCGGGTGTATTTCAATTTTGCACCCTAATATATATTTAATTCCGTAGATTTTGTTGACATCTTCGTCATTATGGAAAGATAAATGAACATATTGAGTGGTTCTTTACTCTTCCAGCTCAATTTGTAGTCAACCTTTTCTATTTTAAGCCCTTGCGTTATAAGGTCATCTTTAATGCGATCAGGCTGACAAGAAGAATGTATTTTTTTACTACAAATCTTATTGGTCTAGCCTGTTTATTTTCATATGAGTGCCAGTGGTAGCTTTTTTCAGTCAAAAGTTTGGCAATCGCTCTATAAGAGTCTTCTGATTTGGCGTTGACTTTCACACAATCTCCATTCATCATTTTGGCGGTGAATGATTCAGCTAATTGCGTTTCAATTAGTGAGTTGTAGAACGTTTGATAGTTCTAGACTCCCTCTATAATGATTGGCGGCGGTGGAGGCACTTTTTTGACTGGCGGTTTTTTCGCATTTTTTTGTTGCTGGGCGCTCGTTCCGTGTAGTTGTTGAGGAGAAAGAGAGATGTTAAGCTTCCTTTTCTTCCTGCTTTTGGCCCTAATCCACTCAGTTTCTTGAGCGAGTTCAGCCTCGTCAGTGCAATACTCGACGTTTTCTTTTTCGGATTGAGCAAATTTAATGTTGCTCTTAGCCAGGTTTTTAGACTATGGTGAAAACATTTGTTAAAGTTAACTTTTTAGTAGTTCGTTATGTAAAACCTCAATTTTATTTTTATTCGCTCACTTATTAATTTAGTCGCTCATTTATTATTTTAGTCGCTCAATTACTAATTTAATCGTTTAAGTAAGATTTAATAACCCACTTTTAGTAAGGTCGTTCTGGATTTTATTGTTAATCAATATTTGTCGTTAGTTTAGTTAATGTGTCGCTTACTCAAATTTATACCGCTCAACTTATTAAAACAGTATCTCATCATCAGTCACTAAGTTTTTTTTTAGTCGCTCGTTTTATAATTCCCAGATTTTAAAATGGTAACCAGGTAACCGAATCATTACCTACGGGACCAGTAATGCAAGTCGATTTGCAATTCAATAAAACTATAACTACTTGTAGTAAGTACTTCATTATCTTGTAAGCCGGATTCCCTTCACAATAAGCTGTGATTAGACATTATCGATCGACGGCCACCTAGATTATCGACCGTGTACCGATATCACTAAATGTTCTGCGTGACTATTGACTCGGATTATAAGACGATTACAGTCTATTCGTATCACAACTAACCTTATCTACAGAACTCAAGCATTGCTGACAAAACCTAGAATAAACAACTTACATGTAGGTAACACACGATTGTATATGAAGAAACCTTAGATTACTTAAAAATTAAAACAGCGGATTGTAGGTGACGCGTCTTTAGCGCATGGACGGCCTATTACACCACTCGATATTCAGACAGTCTTAGTCGTTGTCGCGAATTGTAATAAGGGTCAGACTGTCTTACTCGGAATGAAAAATAAGACAAGTCTGAATATTGTGTGCCTAATAACGCGTAGTGTAATAGGCCTTTTAGTTTCACTCAGTTGCAATCGGCGAGTGACGTAAACGAGCGTTTTACGCAAAAATATTATTTTTTTTGGTTTTAAGTGGGATAAAGGTTATCAAAATGCCTTCGTGTGCTTTAATGCGTTGTACAAATCATACAAAAAAAAAACAAGTCATATAGAATCACATTTCACTCGTAAATACCTACATAAAAAATATTTTTTTTTTTTATAATACGTGGGACACAGAAAGTTTTAAGAAACTAAAAAACTAACTTTTATGGATAAAACATTTTTATTAAATCTTTTCAAAAAACTCTCCAATAAAGTTTCATGCGTTTGAATCAATTTTCATAACATTTTTTCAGATCCACCGTAGACATCTCTTCCACAGCCTTCTCGAACGCAGCTAGCGCGTATTTTTTTATTTTAGCCAGATTAGGACTATACGGAGGTTGCCCCAAGACTCTGACCGGTGTCGAGTCCAGGAATTCCCTTGTTTTAAACGCTGAGTGCGTGGGCGCGTAGTCCGTGAAGCAGTACCCCGCGGAGCTCGGTGTTCGGTCGCTTGCTGCTCATTGCAGATAAAACTTCTGGAACGCATTTTGTGGTATACTATTTGGCTTTGATGCTGCTTTAATCACGTAATGGAATTGAAATCAGATACTCAGTTAAAGTGAAGAAACTAGCGATTCAAAATTTTCTTTCTGCTTCTTGATCGTTTCACTTTCGTAGGCGTTGGTTCGTTTTTAAATAGCCAAATTGTCGACTGACGCTTTGTTTCTGGATCGTATTGAAAAAACCAGGATTCGCCACTTATCACAATGTCGTCAACGCGCCGAGATGAGCCTGCTTAAATTTTTTGAATCATATCACAGCACCACTCCACACGAGCCTGCTTCTGAGCTTCGCTGAGGTTGTGCCGCACCCAGCGGCAAACTATCCTCCCCACGCAAAGGTGCTCGTTTAGAATCTTGTGAACGCTTCCCAAACCAATCTGCAGTGTATGCTGAATCTCTTCGTATATAATTCGCCTGTTCTTGAATTAATTTTTTTACCGGCCTCATCTAGTTTAAATTAACGTGGAAAAGTGTTTTTAAAAAACCTAGTTGCAAAATAAAAAACATCAGTTACTGCCAGCACACTTACGAGACAGCTGTCGTAGGACGACCGCTCCTTTGTTCATCCCTCAAAGTAAGGCGACCGTGCTTGAACTCGCAATACTAGCGGTAGATGGTTGCTTTTGAAGGTCCTTCATCCATAAAATTTGAAGTCGATCAAACGACTCGTCAGATGTTAGGCTACATTTAAAATTGGACAAAATCATCGCACGAAAATATTTTCGATGCAGATCCATTTTTAAATGAGATACGATAATTTGATTAGGCTCTTGAAAGAATGTGGTGGGAAATTCAAAATTTGAACAATGGTATTTTTACTTTTACATAACCAAAGTTTTCAAAATAAATACAAGTAGCCAGTGCCTTATACATGTTGGGTATCGTGTGTAGAGAGAAATGAAACGTACGAGGTTCGAATGCCAACTGAACTGTGTTTATTAATTCCTTCTACTTATAGTTGATACCTATGCACCCCACAATATTCCCCCTTTTTTTAAAATAAATGTTACATAATTTTGAATAATACAAGTGGTTTTACTCTATTTATTTATAACTTTAGCTTACAATCCATAATTACATAAACTTTTGCTTATAGTACATTACATAATAGCTTGCTTTATCTTACCATAACAATGTTTATAATATCAACTGTTGCCAAGTATCATTTTACTAGTTTGCTACAGTATGATGTTTTATTTAGTTACAACCATGAGTAATTAAGTATGTACATACAAGTTTAATATTGCGTGTCTTACATCTGAATTATAATTTGTGGCGTACACTTAATTTGCTGAACACTTTTTGATAAAATTTAGAATAGATATCAGTTTAGACATTACACTTTTTGTATTTTTTATTATTGCTTTTACACATCACTAAACACTATACAGTATGTTGTGGTTGCGTCATTTGTTGAGCCATTGGGATGTTCAAGTTGCTATGCCAAACTGTCATTTCTTTCCGTAATATTTTCTGAGCTCCTTGCTTACATTTTTTAAGCATCCTGTATATGATATAGATGCCAATGATTATTGCGATACCGAATATTATTAGACCGTATTTCTCTATCGTCTGCTCGGAATGTGAATTGGATGCATTATTCGCTCCGTTTTGGGCAATAATTACTTCTTCAGTTTTTTTCTCTACACTATATGTTTTACCCATTTTGTATTAATGATCTTTTAAACAAAAGATATTACTCGTGTCTGCGATTGAAGTTCGCTGCACTGAATTACACGTTACAATGATGCTTTTGCACAATAAAGAGAATTAATTGATTGATTAGTTTTTCCGTTGGCTCAGCAAAAGATGCTACCTATTATCTACGTACTATTAATAAGTCTAGTCAACATATTTCATATACTATGTATATTACCTATGTTCACCTGTTATTTTATATTTCTTTACTCAATAAGGTACAATTAGTTTTACGTATTTACTTTTACAAGAACCTTACAGGTGTTTTGATAATTCTACCGCTACGCGTTACATTCTTATTTTTATTCGATTGTATAGATTCGATTTCTTTCAATAAGTAAGCGGGCTTTAATCTGTCAATTGAAACTGATAATATTCTATCTGCTAATTGTATTTTATATACTTTTTCAGATCTTTCTAATACTTTATATGGACCTTCATATGGACACGTTAGAGACTTTTTTATTTTATCTACTCTTAAAAATACGTGCGTGCAATCTCTGATATCGGGATGAACGAAAAATGATGTGGAACTGTTTGATTTCATTTCTACTGGCTTATATTGTCTTATGTTATTTCTAATATTCTGAACAATGGTGTAAGGATCTAAATTATTATTTGTTTCGACAAAAACTTCACCTGGCAACCGTAAGGTGCGGCCGTAGACCATTTGTGCTGCAATAACTCCTGTTTCTGATTTAATGGCTGCACGAAGTCCTAGCATTACGCAAGGTAGTTCGTGTATCCAGTTTTTATTGTTATTTAATCGTGCCATTAGTGAAGCTTTTATACATCTATGCCATCTTTCCAAAACTCCGTTGCTCTGTGGGTGGTAGGCCGTCGTTCTTATTTTTTGGACCCCTAGATATGACATTAGTATTGTGAATACCTTGCTTTCAAATTGCCTGCCCTGGTCACTCGTGAGTTTTGCTGGGCAGCCAAACCTACATATCCATTCTGTGTATAGTTTATGCGCTACCGTTTCCGCTGACATGTCTTTAAGTGGGTAAGCTTCAGATCAACTAGTACCTCTGTCTATTACCGTTAGACAATATTTATAATCATCCGATGTGGTTGGGAGTGCTCCAATCAAGTCAATGTGTATGTGATCAAATCTGTCGGCTGTTGGATATTTACCATAGTTAGAAATAATATGCCTGTTTACTTTGGATTTTTGACAGGATATACAAGTCTTTGTCCACAATCCTGTATCACGATTCATATTTGGCCAAAAAAATTTTTCTTTAATCATCTGGCGCGACGTGCGCGAGCCAGGATGACTAAGATTGTGTATCATATCAAATGCTTTTTTTCTTAAGTTTTCCGTTATATATGGCCTTGCAATTTCGTTTGAGACTTCACAGAAGACTGATTGAATGCTACCCGGAACAACGAACTTTTTGAATTTGTGTTTAGAATCTGATAGTAAAGTTTTAAGTTCAGTATCTTGACTTTGCTCTAAAGCTAGTTTTTCATAGTCGATTAAACTTGATGTGCAATTTATACTATCTATACGTGATAACGCGTCTGCGACAACATTATCTTGTCCACTCACATGGCGAATATCTGTTGTAAATTCGCTTATGAAGAGTAATTGTCTAATTCGTTTTGGGCTTTCTTTATTCTTATTTTTACATAATATCGAAAATGCAAATGTCAGGGGTTTGTGGTCTGTGAAAATGATTAAGTTATGGCCTTCAAATAAACTTCTAAAGTGTTCTACGGCTAAAAATATGGCTAGCAATTCCCTGTCATAGGTGCTATAATTCTTTTGTGTTTCGGTCAATTTTCTAGAAAAATAGCCTAATGGGTGCCATTGACTGTCTACATATTGTTGCAACACGGCTCCTACGCAATTATTTGATGCATCGGCAAAAAGCGCATATGGCACGTTGATTACTGGGAATGTTAACGTGACTGCGTTGGTGAGACTGTTTTTGCATTGCAAAAACGCTTGTTCAGCATCCGGTGTCCAATGTATTATATTCCAAGTTTTAGTTATAATATATCAAGAATTAGTTAATATATCATATATAGGATGATCACTACGTAAGGTTGAGATTGCTGAAATAAAATGGTTTACGATCGTTCCTCTGACTGCCAGATTAGTTACTTTATCTAGTAAACAACGACCACTGATATCAACAATCAATTTATGATGGTTAAGGAAATCTACACCGAGTATAGGTTGTTTAACATCGCATACTACAAATGTCCATGCGAAAGGTCTACGCAATTTTAAATCTAATGTTAAACTTTTAGTGCCATAGGTTTTTATTACTGAGCCGTTTGCGGCATAGAGCTTAAAATTACAATTAAAATCTAATTCACGTTTGTTCTTAACTAAATGTTTTGGTACTACAGAAATACATGCACCAGAATCTATAAGAAATCTTATATGAGATTTTTGGTCACTTACAATAAGGCGGTGGTCCTTGACTGCACAACTTCCCGCCACTGGTTGTAGTCTTCTTAGTTTTCCGAGCTGGTTGATGCCGTCTTCGTCTTCCAGTTACAGGGTGCGACGCATCTCCTAGCTCTGCTCCTGGACTTGAAGTGATACGAGCATAACCAGTCTGGACTTTCTGGCGTTCTTCGTGGCCTCGACCGAGAACGTGACCTTGAAATTCTCCAATTAAACGAGACATTTAAAACATGCATAAAACGCACGCTATGTAGGCAAGCATATTATAAATTGGAAGATTATCTACTTGATAAAAATGCTTGGCTAAATGCCGGTCCTGCTCCACAGTCACAGTCTTTTTTAGCTAGGTACTAATTAGCCGTATTTTTTATTGGAACGAAGTTCCTTATCGCTCGTTGTGAAAGGGGGCTAGAAAAAATCTCACGAAAAGTTGTACCGACACTTTTACTGTCAAAAAGTAAATCCAAGATGGCGGCTGCAAGAAATTATCAACTTTTTCGTCATGGGTGTCGTTTTCATGATTTTCGAGGGTGTTGAAACCGATAGTACTGTCAAAATAGAAATCCAAGATGGCGGCTGCAAGAAATTATCAAATTTTTCGTCATGGGTGTCGTTTTCATGGTTTTCGAGGGTGTTGAAACCGATGGCACTGTCAAAATATAAATCCAAGATGGCGGCTGCAAGAAATTATCAAATTTTCCGTCATGGGTGTCGTTTTCATGGTTTTCGAGGGTGTTGAAACCGATGGTACTGTCAAAATATAAATCCAAGATGGCGGCTGCAAGAAATTATTAACTTTTCCGTCATGGGTGTCGTTTTCATGGTTTTCGAGGGTGTTGAAACCGATAGTACTGTCAAAATGTAAATCCAAGATGGCGGCTGCAAGAAATTATCAAATTTTTCGTCATGGGTGTCGTTTTCATGGTTTTCGAGGGTGTTGAAACCGATGGCACTGTCAAAATATAAATCCAAGATAGCGGCTGCAAGAAATTATCAAATTTTCCGTCATCGGTGTCGTTTTCATGGTTTTCGAGGGTGTTGAAACCGATGGTACTGTCAAAATATAAATCCAAGATGGCAGCTGCAACAAATTATTAACTTTTCCGTCATGGGTGTCATTTTTATGGTTTTCGAGGGTGTTGTAACCGATGGTCCTGTCAAAATATAAATCCAAGATGGCGGCTGCAAGAAATTATGAAATTTTCCGTCATGGGTGTCGTTTTCATGGTTTTCGAGGGTGTTGAAACCGATGGCACTGTCAAAATATAAATCCAAGATAGCGGCTGCAAGAAATTATCAAATTTTCCGTCATCGGTGTCGTTTTCATGGTTTTCGAGGGTGTTGAAACCGATGGTACTGTCAAAATATAAATCCAAGATGGCGGCTGCAAGAAATTATCAAATTTTCCGTCATGGGTGTCGTTTTCATGGTTTTCGAGGGTGTTGAAACCGATGATACTGTCAAAATATAAATCCAAGATGGCGGCTGCAAGAAATTATCAAATTATTCGTCATGGGTGTCGTTTTCATGGTTTTCGAGGGTGTTGAAACCGATAGTACTGTCAAAATATAAATCCGAGATGGCGGCTGCAAGAAATTATCAAATATTCGTCACGGGTGTCGTTTTCATGGTTTTCGAGGGTGTTGAAACCGATAGTACTGTCAAAATGTAAATCCAAGATGGCGGCTGCAAGAAATTATCAACTTTTTCGTCATGGGTGTCGTTTTCATGGTTTTCGAGGGTGTTGAAACCGATGGTACTGTCAAAATATAAATCCAAGATGGCGGCTGCAAGAAATTATCAAATTTTTCGTCATGGGTGTCGTTTTCATGGTTTTCGAGGGTGTTGAAACCGATAGTACTGTCAAAATGTAAATCCAAGATGGCGGCTGCAAGAAATTATCAATTTTTTCGTCATGGGTGTCGTTTTCATGGTTTTCGAGGGTGTTGAAACCGATAGTACTGTCAAAATGTAAATCCAAGATGGCGGCTGCAAGAAATTATGAAATTTTCCGTCATGGGTGTCGTTTTCATGGTTTTCGAGGGTGTTGAAACCGATGGTACTGTCAAAATATAAATCCAAGATGGCGGCTGCAAGAAATTATTAACTTTTCCGTCATGGGTGTCATTTTCATGGTTTTCGAGGGTGTTGAAACAGATGGCACTGTCAAAATATAAATCCAAGATAGCGGCTGCAAGAAATTATCAAATTTTCCGTCATCGGTGTCGTTTTCATGGTTTTCGAGGGTGTTGAAACCGATGGTACTGTCAAAATATAAATCCAAGATGGCGGCTGCAAGAAATTATCAAATTTTCCGTCATGGGTGTCGTTTTTATGGTTTTCGAGGGTGTTGAAACCGATGGTACTGTCAAAATATAAATCCAAGATGGCGGCTGCAACAAATTATCAAATTTTTCGTCATGGGTGTCGTTTTCATGGTTTTCGAGGGTGTTGAAACAGATGGCACTGTCAAAATATAAATCCAAGATAGCGGCTGCAAGAAATTATCAAATTTTCCGTCATCGGTGTCGTTTTCATGGTTTTCGAGGGTGTTGAAACCGATGGTACTGTCAAAATATAAATCCAAGATGGCGGCTGCAAGAAATTATCAAATTTTCCGTCATGGGTGTCGTTTTCATGGTTTTCGAGGGTGTTGAAACCAATGGTACTGTCAAAATATAAATCCAAGATGGCGGCTGCAAGAAATTATCAAATTTTCCGTCATGGGTGTCGTTTTCATGGTTTTCGAGGGTGTTGAAACCGATGGTACTGTCAAAATATAAATCCAAGATGGCGGCTGCAAGAAATTATGAAATTTTCCGTCATGGGTGTCGTTTTCATGGTTTTCGAGGGTGTTGAAACCGATGGTACTGTCAAAATATAAATCCAAGATGGCGGCTCCAAGAAATTATCAAATTATTCGTCATGGGTGTCGTTTTCATGGTTTTCGAGGGTGTTGAAACCGATAGTACTGTCAAAATGTAAATCCAAGATGGCGGCTGCAAGAAATTATCAACTTTTTCGTCATGGGTGTCGTTTTCATGGTTTTCGAGGGTGTTGAAACCGATGGTACTGTCAAAATATAAATCCAAGATGGCGGCTGCAAGAAATTATCAAATTTTCCGTCATGGGTGTCGTTTTTATGGTTTTCGAGGGTGTTGAAACCGATGGTACTGTCAAAATATAAATCGAAGATGGCGGCTGCAAGAAATTATTAACTTTTCCGTCATGGGTGTCGTTTTCATGGTTTTCGAGGGTGTTGAAACCGATAGTACTGTCAAAATATAAATCCGAGATGGCGGCTGCAAGAAATTATCAAATATTCGTCACGGGTGTCGTTTTCATGGTTTTCGAGGGTGTTGAAACCGATAGTACTGTCAAAATATAAATCCAAGATGGCGGCTGCAAGAAATTATCAACTTTTTCGTCATGGGTGTCGTTTTCATGGTTTTCGAGGGTGTTGAAACCGATGGTCCTGTCAAAATATAAATCCAAGATGGCGGCTGCAAGAAATTATCAAATTTTCCGTCATGAGTGTCGTTTTCATGGTTTTCGAGGGTGTTGAAACCGATAGTACTGTCAAAATGTAAATCCAAGATGGCGGCTGCAAGAAATTATCAACTTTTTCGTCATGTGTGTCGTTTTCATGGTTTTCGAGGGTGTTGAAACCGATGGTCCTGTCAAAATATAAATCCAAGATGGCGGCTGCAAGAAATTATCAAATTTTCCGTCATGGGTGTCGTTTTCATGGTTTTCGAGGGTGTTGAAACCGATGGTACTGTCAAAATATAAATCCAAGATGGCGGCTGCAAGAAATTATTAACTTTTCCGTCATGGGTGTCGTTTTCATGGTTTTCGAGGGTGTTGAAACCGATAGTACTGTCAAAATATAAATCCGAGATGGCGGCTGCAAGAAATTATCAAATTTTTCGTCACGGGTGTCGTTTTCATGGTTTTCAAGGGTGTTGAAATCGATAGTACTGTCAAAATGTAAATCCAAGATGGCGGCTGCAAGAAATTATTAACTTTTCCGTCATGGGTGTCGTTTTTATGGTTTTCGAGGGTGTTGTAACCGATGGTCCTGTCAAAATATAAATCCAAGATGGCGGCTGCAAGAAATTATCAAATTTTCCGTCATGGGTGTCGTTTTCATGGTTTTCGAGAGTGTTGAAACCGATGGTACTGTCAAAATATAAATCCAAGATGGCGGCTGCAAGAAATTATTAACTTTTCCGTCATGGGTGTCGTTTTCATGGTTTTCGAGGGTGTTGAAACCGATAGTACTGTAAAAATATAAATCCGAGATGGCGGCTGCAAGAAATTATCAAATTTTTCGTCACGGGTGTCGTTTTCATGGTTTTCGAGGGTGTTGAAACCGATAGTACTGTCAAAATGTAAATCCAAGATGGCGGCTGCAAGAAATTATTAACTTTTCCGTCATGGGTGTCGTTTTCATGGTTTTCGAGGGTGTTGAAACCGATAGTATTGTCAAAACGTAAATCCAAGATGGCGGCTGCAAGAAATTATCAAATTTTCCGTCATGGGTGTCGTTTTCATGGTTTTCGAGGGTGTTGAAACCGATGGTACTGTCAAAATATAAATCCAAGATGGCGGCTGCAAGAAATTATTAACTTTTCCGTCATGGGTGTCGTTTTCATGGTTTTCGAGGGTGTTGAAACCGATAGTACTGTAAAAATATAAATCCGAGATGGCGGCTGCAAGAAATTATCAAATTTTTCGTCACGGGTGTCGTTTTCATGGTTTTCGAGGGTGTTGAAACCGATAGTACTGTCAAAATGTAAATCCAAGATGGCGGCTGCAAGAAATTATTAACTTTTCCGTCATGGGTGTCGTTTTCATGGTTTTCGAGGGTGTTGAAACCGATAGTATTGTCAAAACGTAAATCCAAGATGGCGGCTGCAAGAAATTATCAACTTTTTCGTCATGGGGGTCGTTTTCGTGGTTTTCGAGGGTGTTGAAACCGATGGTACTGTCAAAATATAAATCAAAGATGGCGGCTGCAAGAAATTATCAACTTTTTCGTCATGGGTGTCGTTTTCATGGTTTTCGAGGGTGTTGAAACCGATGGTACTGTCAAAATATAAATCCAAGATGGCGGCTGCAAAAAATATTAAATTTGACGCCATGGGTGTCGTTTTCATGATTTTCAAGGGTGTTGAAACCGATAGTATTGTCAAAACGTAAATCCAAGATGGCGGCTGCAAGAAATTATCAACTTTTTCGTCATGGGGGTTTTTTTTTTTTTTTTCCGATGGGAAAAATCATCTTATGACAATCCCCGCTCTTGGGCGGAGCGGGAGATAGTGTCAGACTCTTACTGACTAATAAACCCATCCCGTTCCTTCAAGCCTTCATACCGGGGCTCGAGCGCCCTTTCGGATTACCCTGGCCCCAGTAGGCTTCGACCCGGCTGGGCCCCTGCTGTTGCTGACAACTCCTTGAGGCGCGCGGGAACAGCGCGCGCCGTCGACGACTTGGGCTTGGTCCGGACGGTTACCGGACGGCCGGACAGCGAGCTACCCATTGCTCTCTGTCCGCAAGCCCGCGCCTACGGTGGCTGGAAATCGGGATCGGAATCCCGGCGGCTGCGGCGAGAGCGCCGTTGCCTGATGCGGTCGGCCTCCTCCTTAGCGAGCATTACTGCTTCGCAGAAGTCGGCGACCGCCTGCCACTCCTCCTCGCTCCGGACCATGGCCTCGACCAAGGCCCGGCGCGAGAGGTCTCCGCCGCCGATCACCCCCACGAGGGCACGGTGATGCTCTACCCAAGCAGGGCACACCGCGATTGTGTGCTCCACCGTGTCCTCCGGGCGTTCCGCACAGTGGCGACACCCGGGCGTCACTTCCGCTTTAATTCGGAACAGGAACTTCCCGAATTTGCCATTTCCGGTGAGGACCTGTGTCATGCGGAAGGTAAGGACGCCGTGAGGTCTTTCCAGCCACGCCTCAAAGAGGGGACTTATCGCCATAATTGTGGCGTGCCCATGACGGGGTTGCGATAGTCGCTGACGCCATTCCACCATGAGATCCCGCGGGAGCTCTGTCCGCCATGCCGTGACCTGTCGCGGCAGAGGACTTTCACCCCGGCGTTGCATCTCCACGCGCATGTCGTGCATGTGTGCAAGGACTGTTGCCTCCAGATCCCACGGTGGTAGGCCAGCCAGAAGGAACGCCGCTTCGCAGGAAATCGTGCGGTATCCCCGCACCATCCGAATTGCCATGACCCTCTGGCAGGCGTTCAGAATGGCCGCCGGTCGCTTTTTCAGCGACGGCGCCCACACCGGCGCCCCGTAGAGGGCCATGGACCGAACGATCCCCGCGTAGAGCCTCCGGCAGGAGGCGTCTGGACCCCCAAGGTTGGGCAGGAGCCGCTTGAGAGCGGCCCCAGTCCGGTTGAGTTTGGGAGCTAGACGTCGGAAATGCTCCACGAAATTCCACCGGCTGTCGAGGACGAGTCCCAGGTACTTCATCGTCGACCCGACACCGATGTGAACTCCTCCTACCGTTAGTTGGGAACTCAATGGCGGCGCGTTCCGAGAGCGGCGACTGTAAAAACACATCGCCTCGGATTTGTGAAGCGCCACCTTGAGTCCCAACTCCTGGATCCTATCAACGACCATCGCAACCCCGTGTGTCGCTAGAGCGACCGCCGCCTGGTACGACTCTCCCTGCGCTAGAACCAGCGTGTCGTCTGCGTAGCAGACCACGCTGACCCCGTCAGGGAGGTCGCCCCGCAGCACGTAATCGTACCCGATGTTCCACAAGGGTGGCCCTAGTACCGACCCCTGCGGAACACCGCACGACATCTCCCGACGTTTCCAGTCTCCCTGGTGACCGGGGTAGACAATATACCTGTCCGACAGGTAGGCCTCGACTACTCGACAGAGGTATTCGGGCACCCGGTGGTACCGGAGTGCCCTCCGGATCGTACTCCAGGGCAGGGAATTGAAAGCGTTGGCAATGTCCAAGGACACTGCCACGACACATCTACCCTGGGACACCGCATCCCCCGTCGTGAGGGCTCGCACGCGCATGATGGCGTCCACCGTCGAGCGCATCCTGCGAAAGCCGAACTGTCCGTCCGAAAGGTCCGGCCCCACCCGTGAAAGGCGCGCGACGAGGCGGCTCGCAATCACTCTTTCAAAGAGCTTGCCCACCTCGTCGAGCAGCACAATGGGCCGGTACGCGGACGGAGAGTCCGCAGGGCGCCCTGGCTTCGCGATGAGGACCAGTTTCCCCGTCTTCCAGCGAAGTGGGAACTGGCCCCTCTCCAAGCATGCGCTGAAGAGTCCTCTTAGTCGAGGCCCGAGAGCCTCCATGGCCAGGACCCAGGCTTTCCCAGGCAAGCCATCGGGTCCTGGGGCGGCGTTCTTGGCACTAAGCCTTTGCACCGCCACTCTCATCTCTACCTCGGTCACCTCTGGAGCATTGTCGTCGTCGTCGCTATTGCGGTCCGCGTCAGACACCGCTGGCGGAGGCGGAGCCATGGGCGGGGGGGAGTGTTCCCCACGCGCAGGGAACAGAGTGCTTACCACACCCTCCACGAGTTGGGGCCGGAGACTCTGAGTCAACGGGGGAGCCCAGGGGCGCAATTTCTCCCGTACCAATTTGTACGGGCGCCCCCACGGGTCCGCGTTCAGAGACCCCAGCCACACGTCGCGGGCCTCGAGTTTGGCCCGCTTAATCTCCGCTCGGAGGGTGTGTTTTGCCTCTCTGTAACCCTCGTACAGCTCCGCCTCTCTGGCCTCCGCATCCGGCGGGCGGATGCGGCGCCTGCAGTATCTGGCGTACCGGCGTCGCGCGTGATTGCACGTGTTGCGCAGTGCAGCGATCTCCGGCGACCACCAGTACACCTGGCGCTTAGCACGTCCTGGACGGACTCGGGGCATTGCCGCATCGCAAATTTGCGACATGGCCTCCCGGAACCACTCCGCCTCGACGTCGATGTCGACAGGCCTGTCCGGTGCTTGCACCCAGGCCTGTACCGTCGCGGCTTCCAGGAGGAGCTCCCGGTCCATCTGCTTAAGCGCCCACCACAGACCGCAAGGGCTCTGTCGGACCGGCGCGGCCGAGGTTTCGGCGGAGACGTCCAACCGGATGTACCGGTGGTCGGAGTACGTCTCCACCTCCTCCATAACGCGCCAGTCGACGACACGCGGCGACAGAGCGGGGCTGGCGAACGAAAGGTCCACCACTGATTCACCCCGCCTCCGCGCCAACGTGGGGACAGAACCCCGGTTTAGGACGACCAGGCCCAGCTCCAAGGCCCAGTCCTCCACCATCCGACCCCGTGGGTTCGTGCGCCGGGAACCCCAAGCCGTGTTCCAGGCGTTGAAGTCCCCGCAAACGACCACGGGGAGGGTACCAAACCCAGCGACGACGGCACTTAGCTCCATAAGGGAGACATGGAGTTCGTCGGGAGATCTGGTCGGGGACAGGTAGACGCCTACCACTGCAATGTCCCCGACCCGTGCTGCCACGCAACCCCGTCCCCTCGTAACAGCCTCGAGGGGCGGGGTACCGGCGGCGGCCGACGAAATTAGCGTCACCGAGCCGTCTAGGTCCTGAACCCATCGGGGATGGACGTAGTACGGCTCGGAGACGATGGCGACATTGATCGACCACTGCGCCATGCTCTGGAGCAACAGATCCTGAGCGGAGGCGCAGTGGTTGATGTTCGCCTGGAGGAGTCGTAATGGTGTCCTTATTGACATTCCATTACAGTCTCCTCCCGAGCCCCCTGTGAGGGCACCGCCACGGCGGGAGCGGCGGCGACAGCGGCGGCAGCCAAGACGGTGGCTGCTGCGGTGAGGGTGTCAGGGTGGATGGGCCTGACTTTGCCCTTGGCCTTGGCGGGGGGGTCGCAGGACCTGCCCCCAGCCCGGTGGTCGGCCGGCTTGCCTGCAGCCGCACATGCGTAGCAGTGCGGCTTTGCACGGCATTCAACGGCCTTGTGCCCGGGCTGTCCGCACTGGTGGCAGCGGTCACTGCGGTCCTCTGCGGCGCAATAGGCCCCCACGTGGTGCCCCACGTGACAGCGGTAGCACCGCAGAGGTTTGGGTTCCAGCATCTTGACTTGGGCTGAAACCCAACCTACCAATAGCCTTCGGCCCTCGGTCGTGATGGCCTTGGCCGCCGACACGGGGCAGCTCACCGTAACGGCTCGCATGCCCGTGCTGTCAGCGCGGATGGTGCCCGCCCGGACCTGATCGGTCGTGCACCCTCCCGCCCTGACGATGGCGGCCACCACTTCCTCCACCCTAACGGAGTCGTCCAGACCCATAATGCGCATGTCGATGCACTTGGTGGGTCTGGACACTCGGGCCTCCTCGACATCTAAGGACGCCCTAATCCTTTCGGCCAGGTCGTCAGCGGCTTGTCCACTGTTCGCACCTGGGACCTCCAGGATTCGGGCTCCGGTTGCGGTGCGCCTCATACGGAAGCCCCCTGAGGCTCCGTATTCGTCGAGGTGGCCCACCACCGCCTCTTTCGCCTTTGCCATGACCATGTCATAGTTCACGCCCTTCTTTTCCGCAGCTGGCTGTAGTGTGATCACTACAGCTGCGGAAGTCGGGGCGCGAAGTCTGGCGGCCATGGCCCGCTTCTTGCGCTCTTGTCGCCGCCTTCTTTTCTTGGCCGCCCTTGCCGCCTTGCTCGCCTTCTTCTTGGCACCGACGACAATCCACTCGGCGCCAGCCGAGGGGTCTTCGGGCGGAGGAGGCGGCAGGCGCGACCTAGTCGCCGCCACGGCGGGAGGCCCCGCCGGTTTGGTGGCAGTCGCCACCCTACCCTTCGGGGGAGGGGCAGGCTTCCCCTGCCGCTGCTGCTGCTTGGTCGCTGGGACCGGTCTCGCAGGCTCCGACGCCGCAGCCATGTGCCTGGCCTGCCCCGACGGGCTCGCCCTGGGTGCTGCAGTTGTGGCCGCGGCGACTGCGGCGTACGACGCCGTCCTCTTCTGGCCAGAGGCCGCGAGAGGGGGGCGCAGGACAATGCCCTCCAAGACAGAGAACTGGCTCTGGATCCGTTCCTGGAACTGCTGCTGCTGTTGCTGCTGCTGTTCCCGGAAGGCAACCAGCTCCTGCCGCAGCAGGGAAACTACGTCGCTCCCCGCCTGGGGCGAGGGCCGGGATCGGCCCTGCTCCTGCCTGCTCCCCCCTTCGGGAGGAGAGCTCTGGAGAGCGGCTACGGCTGCTTCGAGCCGGCCAAACCTCCCGCTGAGGGTGCGCTCGTAGGGCTCAAAAACGAGCCCCAGCGCCTCCCCAATCGAGGTGTTGGCCAGCTCAATGGACCGTTTTTTGGCCACCCTCTCCCTCTTATTGGCAACGCTGGTTATAGCGGCTGCCACGACCTCCCGAAACTTAGCCAGCGCCTCCTCCATCCCTTCTGGCAACTCATCAGGGAATTTCGGCACCAAGACGCCGGCCTGCTCTTTCGCGACCTCCGGGGGTCGCCGGGACGCTTCTTCAGCGTTCCCTCTCCCTTTGCCCGACTTTCGGGCCGTACCCCGCCCCGACGACGAGATTTTCCGGGCAGGTCCCGTCTCGTCGTCGGATGCGGAGCGCAAGGCGCGCATGAACGCCCTCCTTCTGTTGGATGTGGATTCTTCCACTTCCATCGAAAGGAGGGGCTCCCGCACCTCCTCCACCTCCTTCCCGTCTGAAGTGAGTGAAGACGCGGCATCTGAATCCGACGCCGCATCTTCACTGACCTCTCTGAGGCCGAACCTACGCCCGGCCTCCACCGGCGTCGCGGACGTGCTGGGAACTGGTCCCAGGGACTCCGCGCTGCCGAATCGTGAGCCACCCTGGCTCGTTGCGTCCACGGAGGACGGTACAGGGTCCTGAGACCCGAGGCGATGATTGCCCCCCCCAGAATACGAGGGGCAGCCCGAGCTCTGCTCGGGGAGGGATTCTCCTGCACGCAGGTACCCTCCTGGGGTAATTATTTTTTCGTCATTCGCACTCATAGTTTGCTGAATCACAGCTTTGCCTTTTTAATGGGGTGGGGTCCCCATTGCACGTTCGCCATCCTGGTCATGTCTGCTGAACAGACACGTACCTGAGGCGAACCCTATCTCCTCGACATCGCTATCCAGAAGACGCCAACAGCTGTTGTGCCAGCGCTTCTGGACAGCGCACCCTCCGGGCGGTCCGACTGGACTCCGCCGTATGTTCCTCTTGGTCTGGTCTCTCGCTTGAGGCCTTCCGGCATGAGTAGCTCTACCGGCATAGCCCTCAAGGTCACTGAGACACGCAAGCCCCACCACGACGACAACGTGGGAACACAGTTGGTGGGGTTCGTCATGGGGGTCGTTTTCGTGGTTTTCGAGGGTGTTAAAACCGATGGTACTGTCAAAATATAAATCAAATATGGCGGCTGCAAGAAATTATCAACTTTTTCGTCATGGGTGTCGTTTTTATGGTTTTCGAGGGTGTTGAAACCGATGGTACTGTCAAAATATAAATCCAAGATGGCGGCTGTCAGAAATTATCAACTTTTTCGTCATGAGTGTCGTTTTCATGGTTTCGAAGATGTTCAAATAGTGCTGTCGAAATGTACATAAAATAGGATGATATTTTTTAGTTATATTGTATTGGCTAGACGGAAAAAATTCTCACGAAAAGTTGTAACGACACTTTTTGCTATAATAAGCTATTGTAAGCCGTGCGGCGTGCGCATGTTTCTCTGTCTGTCTCTCTCTCTCTTTTATAGAAAGCAAGCCAGAACGGAACTTCGTTCCACCCGGGTGTCCCTTGACACCTCAGTAGTTTTTTTTTAATTTAATTATATATATTGGAAGAGATGCTGCTGGCATTTTCCTATTGTTGTTTTCGGATTATTTTTTAAAATTTTATTTATTTATTTCAATAGAACTTATGATATATTACCTGTTACATTTGGAAATAATAGCATTGTATAATGTAGAAGCACTTTTTTCGAATTTTGTGAATGTGAAGTACCATGGAGCATTTTAATTTGGTTACAACTTGTTTGACACTACGAGCATGGCAGTAGAGAGATTGTCATGCTCACTAAAATGTCTCGCTGATGGTGGCACGTGTTATTGGTTAATTTGGCTCCCTTCAAAATGGTTGAGCTGAGTGGGGCTGATGCACGCGTTATGCTCGTGAACGGTTGCCGTCATTGAGACTGGTCATCTCTTAGCTGCCAGTGACTTATTCAATTTCTATTCTTATTGTTACCATTATTATTTAATTTTTATTACTTATCTTCATTGTGTTCACATAATAGAAGCAAAAAAGAAATATGTAACGATGATTAATGTAACTCAATACGATTTAAAAGAGTGTCCATGGAGTTTCTTGCACGTTCTTCTCCACAGAGACCTACTCTTTGGAACGTGCAATTTAGCTTCACTTCTTTGACTGACCGACATTTTGACAATTCAAAAGTGCCTGTAACTGGTCTATTTGAAATAAACGTTTCTGATTTCTGACATAACGATTGCAGAAGATGAAGCAAGTCACCCTCCTGCCTGCCCGGTGGCAGGGTATGTGCACACCGAGCCCAGTCTTACTTCATCAATGTGCGCGCGCGTTGAAGCGTTCTGTGGTCAGAATATTTGTAGGCGGACTTCGAAACCAAAAAACTTAGGCAAAAGTACCCAAGAGAAGTCGTTGGCCGCCTCCCAAAGTACACCGTTTCGCAAACTGGCCTTCACTACGGACGTATCCGCAAGGGAACTACAGCCTGCGGGCACTCGTTGAGGTTTTCCGTCGTAGCACTCCTTTCGTACCTAAGTAATGTTATAATAACAAATAATAACGTGCATATTCACGGAGCGCATCGACTACTGAAGCAAAAAGTTTGTGCATGGGCTAACCCTATTCGACGGTATAACTTACATTTTCCTCTCAGGTAATCCATAAGGGCCTACCTGCTGAGCAAAGTTATTTTATTTCAGAATTTACTAATTTTTCTATTATATTCAGTCATTTCGGAATTTAACCCGTGCTCAGGTCAGTTGTACTAGTTGCACAGTCGTATTTCTTACTCCTAAACCAGACGGAATAATGAGGTTCACATTACAAGTCAATGATTCAAAGAAGTTTATTGATACATACGATTTTAAATTAGTTGAGTTAAGATCCACTTTAAATCTTAACTATGGAATGGTTTATGGTGACTTAAAATTTAATTTACTTACCTATTATTTAAAAAGTGCTTCTTTTCTTTTTTTTCTTGTCACAATTTACGAATATACTCATAAATATTTCAGATATTGTTTATCACCGCCAATTACTCGTACATGAGGTCCATACTTGTGTATAAAAATAATAAATAAACCTGTCGTAACATTGTTTCGGTTAGCGAGATTTTTGCGGGTTCTCAACGGGTTTAGTCGTAAAACTTTTGCTAAACAATCTGTGATTATGACGGATGTTCTCCAGCTAGGGCTAACAATATCAATCAGTACGATAGATATTCTGCAACTGCTGTTGCAACTTAATGTATAAGAACAAGTACATTTTGATAAGTGGAGAAAGTTTGTCATTACAAGTGCTAAAAATATGTGCAAGGAGTCTAGTGTCTCCCTTAACTTATATTATAATCTCTCTTTAACAGAAGGAGTATTTCCAAATCGCCTTAAAAGGTCAATTGTCAAACCTCTTTATAAGAAAAGTGTAATAACTGACATGAGCAACTATCGCCCAATAACTGTAATCCCAATTTTATCCAAAATATTTGAGAAATTTATGTGTATCAAAATAGAAAACTTCTTAACAGGATGTGATATTCTTAAAAAGAACAATTTGGTTTTAGGAAAGGCGGTTCCACTACTTAAGCATGTTTTTCGCTAGTAAAATACATAACTGAAAGTCTGAATCAAAAATCTAAGATAAGTTGCGTGTTTTTAGACATGACTAAAGCCTTTGATTTTGTTTGCCATAAAACACTACTCTTAAAGCTTGAACACTATGGAATCCGCGGTAAGGCCAACGACTGGATCAAAAGTTACCTTTCTGAAAGAGTACAATGTGTGGAAGTAACAAAAACAAGTAAAATTGAATAAAAAACTACTGAGGTGTCAAGGGACACCCGGATGGAACGAAGTTCCGTTCTGGCTTGCTTTCTATAAAAGACAGAGAGAGGCAGACAGAGAAACATGCGCACGCCGCACGGCTTACAATAGCTTACTATAGCAAAAAGTGTCGTTACAACTTTTCGTGAGAATTTTTTCCGTCTAGCCAAAACAATATAACTAAAAAATATCATCCTATTTTATGTACATTTTTACAGCACTATTTCAACATCTTCGAAACCATGAAAACGACACTCATGACGAAAAAGTTGATAATTTCTGACAGCCGCCATTTTAGATTTAAATTTTGACAGCACTATCGGCTTCAACAACCTCGAAAACCATGAAAAAGATACCCACATCAAAAAAGTTGATAATTTATTGCAGTCGCCATTTTGGATTTACATTTTGACAGTACAATCAGTTTCAACACCCTCGAAAACCACGAAAACGACACCCATGACGAAAAAGTTGATAATTTCTTGCAGCCACCATCTTGGATTTACGTTTTGACAATACTATCGGTTTCAACACCCTTGAAAATCATGAAAACGATACCCATGACGAAAAATTTAATATTTTTTGCAGCCGCCATCTTGGATTTATATTTTGACAGTACTATCGGTTTCAACACCCTCGAAAACCATGAAAACGACACCCATGACGAAAAATTTGATAATTTCTTGCAGCTGCCATCTTGGATTTATATTTTGACAGTACCATCGGTTTCAACACCCTCGAAAACCATGAAAACGACACCCATGACGGAAAATTTGATAATTTCTTGCAGCCGCCATCTTGGATTTATATTTTGACAGGACCATCGGTTTCAACACCCTCGAAAACCATGAAAACGACACCCATGACGAAAAATTTGATAATTTCTTGCAGCCGCCATCTTGGATTTATATTTTGACAGGACCATTGGTTTCAACACCCTCGAAAACCATGAAAACGACACCAATGACGAAAAAGTTGATAATTTCTTGCAGCCGCCATCTTGGATTTATATTTTGACAGTACTATCGGTTTCAACACCCTCGAAAACCATGAAAACGACACCCATGACGAAAAATTTGATAATTTCTTGCAGCTGCCATCTTGGATTTACATTTTGACAGTACAATCAGTTTCAACACCCTCGAAAACCACGAAAACGACACCCATGACGAAAAAGTTGATAATTTCTTGCAGCCACCATCTTGGATTTACGTTTTGACAATACTATCGGTTTCAACACCCTTGAAAATCATGAAAACGATACCCATGACGAAAAATTTAATAGTTTTTGCAGCCGCCATCTTGGATTTATATTTTGACAGTACTATCGGTTTCAACACCCTCGAAAACCATGAAAACGACACCCATGACGAAAAATTTGATAATTTCTTGCAGCTGCCATCTTGGATTTATATTTTGACAGTACCATCGGTTTCAACACCCTCGAAAACCATGAAAACGACACCCATGACGGAAAATTTGATAATTTCTTGCAGCCGCCATCTTGGATTTATATTTTGACAGGACCATCGGTTTCAACACCCTCGAAAACCATGAAAACGACACCCATGACGAAAAATTTGATAATTTCTTGCAGCCGCCATCTTGGATTTATATTTTGACAGGACCATCGGTTTCAACACCCTCGAAAACCATGAAAACGACACCAATGACGAAAAAGTTGATAATTTCTTGCAGCCGCCATCTTGGATTTATATTTTGACAGTACTATCGGTTTCAACACCCTCGAAAACCATGAAAACGACACCCATGACAAAAAATTTGATAACTTCTTGCAGCCGCCATCTTGGATTTATATTTTGACAGTACCATCGGTTTCAACACCCTCGAAAACCATGAAAACGACACCCATGACGGAAAATTTTATAATTTCTTGCAGCCGCCATCTTAGATTTATATGATGACAGTACCATCGGTTTCAACACCCTCGAAAACCATGAAAACGACACCCATGACGAAAAATTTGATAATTTCTTGCAGCCGCCATCTTGGATTTATATTTTGACAGTACTATCGGTTTCAACACCCTCGAAAACCATGAAAACGACACCCATGACAAAAAATTTGATAACTTCTTGCAGCCGCCATCTTGGATTTATATTTTGACAGTACCATCGGTTTCAACACCCTCGAAAACCATGAAAACGACACCCATGACGGAAAATTTTATAATTTCTTGCAGCCGCCATCTTAGATTTATATGATGACAGTACCATCGGTTTCAACACCCTCGAAAACCATGAAAACGACACCCATGACGAAAAATTTGATAATTTCTTGCAGCCGCCATCTTGGATTCATATTTTGACAGTAAAAGTGTCGGTACAATTTTTCGTGAGAATTTTTTCCGTCTAGCCCCCTTTCACAACGCGCGATAAGGAACTTCGTTCCAAAACAATTTGAAAATAAATATGACTAAAACAAACATCATACAAGTTCAGACATACAATTCAAACATAAATAAACTTGGCATTCAATTTAAAAATTTCCACTTGACGACTATTGATAATTGTGTATTTTTGGGTATAACAATCGACAAAAATTGCAACTGGAAAGCACATATAGATAAAAGGTAAACCATGATACTGCAATGCTGGCTTACCATGGCTATGTATCATCCGTACTAAGATACGGTATTATAATATGGGGTAACTCAGTAGATTTTGACAAAGTTTTTAAAGCTCAAAAAAAATGTATTCGTCCCATTTGTGGAGCTCACTTTTTAGACAGCTGTGAGCCACTATTTCAAAAACTTTAAAGTTTTACCTTTGCCTTGTTTATATATTTTAGAAATATGTGTTTTTGTCAAGAAAAACTCTAATTTATTCGAAACGAATACTGACAGGCCAAATAGCCGAACACGGCATAAAGACAGACTTCGACTGCCACCAATCAGCCTAAATTATTTTAAAAAAATCTATACTGCATGTCGATTATTATTTACAATCATTTACCAAATAGTTTACAAGATCTACCATTCGATGGTCATAGGTTGACAGCACGTAACTGTAATGTATAGAATTTTACAGGAGAGGGAAAAAAATTTCGAAAATAAATAAAAAAAAAATGAAATAAAAAAGTCTCCTTAGTCGTTCACTCTTGACAGAGTGGTCGTGGTTGATAATGTTGGATTTTTATTTGGCGAGTGATGCCCTCGCGATGCGTCTCCATTTGTCCCGGTTTACGGCGTCTCGAGAACTCTGAACTAAGGAGGTTTGTGTTGCAGCTTTGATGAGGTCTGTCCAACGCGTAGGTGAGCGCCCGCGTGACCGCTTCCCCTCCACTTGTCCCTGGACAACGAATCGCTCAATGGAGTGTTCGTTGCGAACAACGTGACCAAAATATTTGAGGATTCGTACTTGCACAGTCGCCGATAACCTCTGTTTGATGTTTAGCTCTTCCAGAATCGAAACGTTAGTCCTAAGTGCTGTCCAAGGGATCCGCAGCAGTCGCCGCCAGCACCACATTTCGAGTGCATCGATTTTGCGTCGGTCTTTGAGGCGAACCGTCCACGTTTCTGCGCCGTAAAGAAATATTGGGAAGACTAAGCTTCTCATGAGGCGAACTTTAGTAGCTTTAGTGATGTTACGGTTGCGCCAGATCCTTTTCAACCTGTCAACAGCAGATCGTGTGATAGCACATCTCCTTCGAATCTCACCCTCACATCCTCCAGTGTTCGTGACAGTGGAACCAAGGTATACATATGATTGAACAACTTCACAGTTGCCAATCACAGTAATGTCAGGAAGATTCAGTGCTGCTCGATCCACTATCATCATCTTGGTCTTATCTCTGTTGAGCGTAAGACCGAAGGAGAGGCTTGTTGTCTCTAGAAGCGTCAGCAGGTGCTCCATATCTTCCTTTGATTGAGTTAGAAGGGTAGTGTCATCGGCATACCTCAAGTTAGACACCTTCCTACCTCCCACTGAGATCCCTTTGTCCCATTGTTCCAACACGATTCTCATGATATACTCTGTATAAATGTTGAACAGGAGTGGAGACAATATGCAACCCTGTCGAACGCCGGCGCGGGTGCAAAAGCTTTTTGATTCAACGTCGTCTATTCGAACAGTCGCAGTTCCGTCCTCATAAAGTCGGCGTATGAGACTAACTAGGTGAAGCGGTACTCCCATTTGAATTAGTACATTCCATAGAATATGCCATTTCACGGTATCGAAGGCCTTGCGAAAGTCGACGAAGCAGATATAAAGAGGGATGTTAAACTCTCTAGACTTTTCGATTATTTGTCGAAGAATTAGGATCTGCTCTCTCGTTCCTCGACCCTTGACAAATCCCGCCTGCTCAATAGCTATTTCAGGATTAAGAAAAGCTTGCAATCTGGTGTTGATGATATGAAGGAGTACTTTGCTGGCGTGGGTAATTAAGGCTATAAGTCTGTAGTTGCTACATTTCTTCGTTGATCCTTTCTTATGCAGTGGTATGAAAACGGAATGAGCCCAGTCTCGAGGCCATCTTTCTGTTTCCCAGACACGGTTGCAGATTACATACATAATATCCACTCCGCATTCACCCATTGCTTTAAGGATCTCTATTGGAATAGCGTCTGCTCCTACAGCCCTATTCCTCTTCAGGTGGTCAATTGCGGCTCGAACTTCACTTTTCAAGATTGGCGGCTCCATAGTCTTCTGTGGGAGTATACTTGTATTGCACGCTGGTACTATGCTGCCATCGCTAAAAAGTTGCTCGCAATATTTTTTCCACACACCCACAATATCCTTAATTTCTGTTACAGTCGCTCCGTTTACATCCTCAATGGCCCAGGTTTTTGGTTTGAATTGACGAGTTATGATACGAATCTTCTTAAATAAGTCTTTGGTTTCGTGGCGCTGAGCGTTTTTTTCCAACTCTACACAGATGTTTTTGAGCTGGTAATTATGATCCCTACGAGTAGATGATTGGATCTGCGCACTCATCGAATTCAACTCCTGGACTGATGCCCCCCTGGCCTTCATGTCACGACGGCGCTCCACTAGATGCCAGGTGTCGTCTGACATCAACAATAAAAAAGTAGTTGGTAGAAAATCAAGTTATCTATTGATATAATTTAAGAAAATGAAATACCCACATAGGTTTTTTATTAATTATTCAATATACAAACAGTTGCGAGTAAACAATATTAAAAAATCCTCACTTCTGACGAGTTACAAGCAGTCAACGTACATTTGCGAGTTGTCAATTTAAATAAACACTATTTTATTAAATTGAAACAATTAAATTTGCGACCAATTATCGTAAATAAGAGTGATAATCAGTAGGTATTACAGTTTTAGGAGCTTGCAAGTCATTAAAATTTTATAAAGTTTATGCGAGTTCTTAAAAAGTTGCTCGTAGGTTGTTACCGGAAAATTAATATTTCTTGGCCTCATCATCATCATTATTTCAACCAAAAGTCGTTCACTCTTGGACATAAGCCTCCCCCAAGTGTCGCAGTAACGGCCAATCATGTGCGTCTCGCATCCCTCGGATTTCCGCAACCCTCACCAGGTCATCGGTTGTGGAAGGCCTACGGAGGATCTCAGTATAATGCTCGGTGACCTCAGTAGAGCTTCCGAAAGAGTGGGATATAAAATGAATATGGACAAAACCAAAGTCATGGTAAACATCCATGTAGCACCCACTCCTATCAAGATCGGAGACTCTACACTCGAAGTTTTGGACTACGTTTACCTGAGACAGACTGTTCAATTAGGTAGGTCTAACTTCTAGAAAGAGGTAATCGTCTAATCCGACTCGGCTGGGCAGCTTTTGGGAAACTGCGCGGTATCTTCTTGTCCAATATACCAGTGTCTCAAGACGAAAGTCTATGACTGTGTATGTGTGTGTTGCCAGTGACAATGTGCCTCATCAGAAGGTTTAAAGTCAACCAAAGGGCAATGGAAAGGATTATGCTTGAAGTTTCCTTGCGTGATTACATCGGAAATGAAGATATCCGCAGGAGAACCAAGATTTCTTGGCCTGCTTGGCAACAAAGAATAGTTTTGTTGCTATCTGGTTTGTAAAATAAAACTTTAAGATCTGTGACAACAGGATCTCCTTTTTTGAGGCTCTCGCCAGTATTTATTGTTTTTTTTTTTATAAATAAAAATAAAATAAAACAAATCTCAATAACAATATCTGGTGGCGTAACATCTAAAGAATTTTCTTGAAATCGTAAATTCGACATATTTTTCACAAATAACACAAATGAATAAGTTAGTATATTAGTTAACTAGCTTCCGCCCGCGACTTCGTCCGCGTGGAATGGTTACTTTGGGCTAACGCTAACTTTAACCCGTGACTTCGTTTATATAGGTGAGTAAGTACTGGGTCTTATAATCTTATATTATGTATATTGTTGGTTATTCTCAAAAAACCTAAACTAATGTTATTTTAAAGTACTTCTGCGTATTCCCCCTCTCATGACTGACCGCCGGCTTTGCACATTGTGCGCGCAGTACTCGATCATTATTTTGCTGTGATGTTATTTTAAAACTGCGATATCTCCTAAGATATTCATTTCAATCTAATGATGTTAAGGGGAATTTTGTTTGAAATTAAATATTTGTGATAAATAACGTATTTATTTGGATAAGAATTAATATCATGTCTACAAAAACACCTTCGCAATTAATGCATTATTTTAGAACAAATTTGGTTAGCATAAAAAAGGTTATAGTGAGCTAACCTTAAAATATAGACATAATGCTGTAACAGACTTTTTTTTAGAACTTCAATCAAAAAAATCAAACAAAATATTTCAGGGCGAGAAGTGTTAATTTTATCAAGGAGGAAGTTATTAAATTACCAATCCTTATAGAAAAGTACAAGAATGTTTTGATGTCCAAAAAACCGATGGATCTAGTACAAACCAAAAGAAAAAGCATGGAAAAGCATTCAAAAGGAATTCAATGCAACTGGACAAGTACTACGACCGGCAAAATAATTTAAATATTTTGGAACTAAGAAAAGTAGTACAGAAAGGTAACACCAGAACTATTTTCTTTATAACACGTATTTCGAGATGAATGTCCACTATCAATATCTTGAAACGTTTTTCTTATGTGGTTGTAATTGGTATTGTTCGAATCTTTGTAAATAATTGGTTACTGGTATAATAATATACAGGTATATCTTGTTTAAAGGAAGCTGGAAAAAAGGTGCGCTAAGAAATCAGATGTAGAGGTGTGGGCCAGCTGCCTACACTTCAGGACTAGAAGATGCTACGAATTGGTTACGACACCAACTTCAATAAATGGATGGAAGTGATAGATTTTCATAAGTAGTCTAAGAAGTAATGTGTGGATAAAATAAAATATATTCCTAATAAAACTAGTGTTTCATTAAAAACAGAAATTTATTTGAATCCAATAATATTTTAATAAGTTATAAAAGTACAAAGCAGATGACGCCGGGGCCTTGGTACAGGCCATAGTCCGGAGCGAGGAGGTGAAACAGTAAAACTAATAAAGAATATACAAGTGTACATTTTCCGTCATTGGCCGGAAATCGGGATCTTGGCTTGCGCATGGCGAGAAATGGGTAGTTCGCCGTCCGAGCGTCCGGTAACCGCCCGGACCGACCCCAAGTAATCGACGGCGCGTATTGTTGCACGCGGCCCTCAAGGAGATGTCAGGCCTAGCTAGGTCGAAGCCCACTGGGGCCATGGGTGTTGCAAAAGAGAGCCCCAGGGCCTTGAAACGAAGGCAAAGAAGGAACAGGAGTGGGTTTTAGTCAGTGAAGTCTGACACACCCTCACGCTTCGCCCAAGGGTGGGAGATGTCATTGTATGATTTCCTACCTTAAAAAAAAAAAGATGATATTATTATACAGAGACTATTTCATTGCTCGGCATCTCTCTTGACCGTAACTATAACTGCTCGAATTCCTAGAGTTAAAGTTATTGTTAATTATGACGTCATTTTAACAATTGTGTGTGTGAATTGTTGTGTTTGACAAGGGACTGGCTTTTATATTTTGTACTTTCTTTTGTATTATTTAATTTTTGGTTATTTGTGCGTCTATATATAGGCGGAATAAACATATTTTCTTTCTTACTTTTCTTTATATTTTCGCTTAAGAGGTCCTTCTCAATCCATCTATCATCAACGTGACTGTGGTTTAAAAGCTTCTTGTTTCATTCAACGCAATCCAACACAATGTTTGATAAAAGGCAACGTGAAATAAGGGAAATAACGCGTGGACGCTCGGTCGGCATTTAGTAATTTCGTTATTCATTCGAATATTTCACGAAACTTGTTCCAGAAAATAAGATAGATTATAGACAATATCCCCAAGATATGATCTATATTTCCAAAATATCTAGAGAAAGATGCGCAATGTCGTGATTATACGTAAGAGCGGTTGTGTGAAAATTTATCCCGGGTTGGGCGCTCTTAATGAGAAATATGACAGCCGACAGCTATCTGACAGGTACCAGTTATGGTTAAAGTTAGTTGGTGCAATTCACCCTTAATTGTAGTGATAATGTCACATTATGTCATTTTAGCTACTGTATTCTAAGTACAAACAGTTTTTTTTTATGTTTAATATCTAATTCGGAAATGCATTTCCTAAGTATTTATTTTCAATACATAACGCAAAACATAGTATTATGTTCCTTGATATGAAGATTTATATTTAGTGGCAACATTAAGAGTTTAGTTTAGCCAAAAAGCTATGAAACCAGCCAGAAAATAAAAAAAATAGGTCATGATTATTTTTATATCGTAAAAAATCTAGTCAATTCAGTTTCGAATTATGACGATATTTTTGTACTGCCTAAATTATTAGCGTGATTGGATAATACTTAGTAAATTATTTTGCAATGTTATATCATGGTGACATAATATATGTAGACATACAGGGTTATTTGTAAAACACTAACAATCTTGAAGGACTGTATTACTAACAGCATAAACAACAACTTTTGTCCTATGACTTTTTACAAAACTTTGTTGTTCTATCTAACACATTTTAGCTCTGGTATTTTGCTGTATCTACTCACGGCTCCCGCGCACTGTTCTCGTAATAAAAGTAAGCAGGCTTCCGAAACATTGTCGTTACACCTAGCAAGCATTCGCACCATTTCCGTGTATTTGACATTAGAATATTTCTAATAACAATAATAATAGAATCTGTGGCCCGGCTATCAAAGTGAATGACAGAAAATTTTTCTCGCTAAATTTTTTCCATTAATTTAATTGAATAATATATCAAATAAAATGCCAAACCACCGAAAAACAGTCCGAAAAAAAATAAAAAACCACATCACATCAACGTATACCAACTAAAGTAAATATACCATCGAACAAAGTTTCATACAAGACGACGTGGCGATGAAATTATAATGAAATGTTGACGAGAAGCCGGGCACGACAACAACAAATACACCCAACATTTTCGGATTCGTCGTTCAGATCCGCCTCACAGCCGCCGGGACCAGCGCCAGCCGTGAGTCCAGTGATTCCGGTAGCTGCAGTTGCGTCGAGCTCGAGCGACGAATACTTCTCGCCGCCGACGACACCACCACCTGCGCGTCGGCGAGGAAGAGGCCGACCTCCGGCCTGCCTGGGACCTCGAGGCCCTCCGGCCTCTGACGGGGTCCCCGCTGCCGGTGGAAGTGTGCAGCGCATGCGATGGACACAATCCATTAATGAAAATGTCATGCGCTCATACTTTGGGGCTACAGAGGGGGGAACTAACCTGACTGCGTACCGTGGTCGGATGCTCTCTCTGTTTCAGGTGCTTGAACCAGCTGTCAACGTTTCGGCTCAAAGATTATCGGATCAGGTGCGAGTCATCCAGCGTAACCGTATGTTGGATGACGCCGTACTTGATAGACTGCGCCTAGAATCACGGAATGGCCGTGTCTCACCTGTTTCACCACCGGCCACGGTGCAACTGCAACCCAGTGTTTCACCGCGACCCGACAACGTTGGTGAAGATGATGATGACGGGGCTATATCCGTGAGTACCCAGTGCAATGTACGTTTGAGGAGCGCTTTGGAGGATGCATTCCGGGAGTACCGCTCTATACCACCAGAGCTTAGACATCGTCTACCTCGTTTGCCTATGCATAGAAAAAATAGGGCGTTGGTGTGTGCTCTAGATTCGCAGCTATCAAATTGTTTTGATAGCAGCGAAGACCTTACCGGTACCCACTCGATCTTATACTGTGCGGCTGCAGCGGCGTGTCGTGTAGCTCACGTCAAAATTCCAAATAGCGACAGAGCTACACGACCAGCTAAACCAGCTTGGCAGTGCAGGATCGAGCGTCTTATAGGTGAGGTTAGAGCGCTCATCGGCAAACTTATCTGCTTCAGGGAGGGCAACACTCGCCCTTGAGTGATGCGCTATGTGAGGCGGGCGTTCTCGGGGACAGATGTTAGTCCTCGAGATTATCTACCCCGTATCACAGAGCGTATCGACTTTCTGAGGCAGAAAGTCTATGCATGGGCAAACCGTATACGACGGTACAAGCGGCGAGTGGAGCAGTACACCCAGAATCGCACGTTCCAAAGCAACGAAAGGTGGGTTTACAGGGCTTGGGAGCGACCGGACCAAAGTGTGATTGATACGCGCCTACTGGATGATGATGCCATGTATTCATTTTGGCGCAGCATTTGGTCGGTGCCTGTCAGTCACACTGAGGGTGATTGGACTCGGGAGGTCGAGCGAGAGTGCGAACTTATACCAGAAATGGGGGCAATTACCATCAGCCCCCAAGATGTAGCTCGTGCAGTCCGTCCGTTACCAAATTGGAAATCTCCAGGGCCGGACGGGCTGCACAACTTTTGACTTAAATGGTTTAAAAGTTCGCACGCTCGCTTGGCGTCCCAATTCCAATCTGCCTTAGAGTCAGGGTCGCTGCCCCAGTTCCTGACGACAGGCATAACCCACCTGCTCCATAAATCGGGTAGTACTGCGGAACCCAAAAATTATAGACCGATTACGTGTTTGCCGACGGTCTATAAAGTTCTTACATCCATCCTGAGAGCTAAAATTAATAGTCATATTGAGACAAATTCAATGATGTAGGAACGGGTCCCGTGGTACTAAGGAGCTGCTCCTCATTGACGTTGCCATTAGCCAACAGGTTCGTCGTTCTCGAAGAGATCTGTCGACATGTTGGATAGATTACAAGAAGGCCTATGATTCTGTGCCGCATACATGGCTCATGAGGGTGCTGGAGCTATATAAAATTGATGTAACTCTGCGCACCTTTCTGATGTCATGTATGGGGCAGTGGAGGACGGTCCTTCACTATCCAGGGTGTCGACGGGTTTCGGAGAACAGCGAACCGTTAAGGATCGAGCGTGGCATATTCCAGAGTGACAGTCTGAGTCCACTGTGGTTTTGCCTAGCTTTGAACCCTCTCAGCACACTGCTGGAGGGTTCGGGTTTAGGCTACCGGTTGAGAAGACAGGGTCAGGTCATATCTCACCTTCTTTACATAGATGATCTGAAACTTTTTGCTTCCAACAACTTGCAACTGATGGAGCTACTGAAGGTAACTGAAACCTTCAGTAGTGCCATCAGGATGGAATTTGGTTTGGATAAATGTGCAGTCATGCATGTAAAGCGAGGGGAGATTATGGAATCCGTGGGAACATAACTCTCGGATTCCATACAACTCAGATCCCTCAGCTCAACCGAAACTTATAAGTATTTGGGTATGTCGGAAGCGTTGGGCATCAATGCTGCTGACGTGAAACAATCGTTGAGGGACCGCTTCTTTGGCCGCCTGAATATAGTACTGAAAAGTCTTTTATCGGGCGGGAACAAGGTGCGCGCCTTCAACGGTTGGGTCATGCCGGTTTTGATGTACTCTTTCGGCATACTCAAATGGACTCAGATGGAACTCGACGCCCTGGATAGGAGAGTCCGCACTCTGCTTACCGCAAATCGGATGCATCACCCACGATCATCGGTGATGAGGCTGTATATCCCGCGGAAGTGTGGGGGTGGTGGCTTCTTAAATGCCAAGACCCTGCACAACCGTGAGGTATGCAGTCTCAGGGAATACTTCCTGGAAACCGACGTGGGGATGCACCGAGATGTAGTGGCGGTGGACAAAGGCCTCACTCCGCTCTCCTTGGCCAACGAGAACTGGCGCAAACCTATAGTAATGGATACTAATGAACGCAAGGAAGTATGGAAGGGCAAGGAGCTTCACGGGCGCTTTTACCGGGCCTTACATGGGCCCGATGTAGATCTTTTAGCGTCCGTCTCCTGGCTACGCTTTGGTGATCTCTTTGGAGAAACCGAAGGTTTTGTCTTTGCAATTATGGACGAAGTTATGATGACGAACAACTACCGGAAATATATTGTGAAGGACGGTACGGTTGACATCTGTCGGGCATGCCACCGGCCTTGAGAATCAATCCGACACATTATTTCTGGGTGTTCTCATTTAGCTAACGGAGACTATTTGCACAAACACAACCTTGTAGCCAGGATAATCAATCAGCAACTTGCTCTTAAATACAATCTTGTTGAATCAGAAGTACCGTACTATAGGTATGTGCCCGACCCAGTTCTCGAGAATGGCAGCGTCACATTGTATTGGGACCGATCTATCATCACCGACAGGACTATTGTTGCCAATAAGCCTGACATAGTGGTGATAGATCGACTAGCGTCGCACAATTATTGTTGATATAGCGGTCCCTCATGACGAGAACCTCGTGAAAGCTGAGAAAGATAAACAAACTAAATATCTTGAGTTGGCTCGCGAGGTTGTCGACATGTGGAAAGTGGATAGAGCAATCATCGTGCCGATAGTCGTGAGTGAAACCGATGGTACTGTCAAAATATAAATCCAAGATGGCAGCTGCAAGAAATTATCAAATTTTTCCGTCATGGGTGTCGTTTTCATGGTTTTCGAGGGTGTTGCAACCGATGGTACTGTCAAAATGTAAATCCTAGATGGCGGCTGCAAGAAATTATCAAATTTACCGTCATGGGTGTCGTTTTCATGGTTTTCGAGGGTGTTGAAACCGATAGTACTGTCAAAATGTAAATCCAAGATGGCGGCTGCAAGAAATTATCAAATTTACCATCATGGGTGACGTTTTCATGGTTTTCGAGGGTGTTGAAACCGATAGTACTTTTTTTTTTTTTTTTTTTATGGTGGGAAAAATCGTGCATTGACATCTCCCGCCCTTGGGCGGAGCGGGAGATAGTGTCAGACTCTTACTGACTAAAACACCCACCCCGTTCCTTCTAGCCTTCATACCGGGGCTCGAGCGCCCTTTCGGATAACCCTGGCCCCAGTAGGCTTCGACCCGGCTGGGTCCCTGCTGTTGCTGACAACTCCTTGAGGCGCGCGGGAACAGTGCGCACCGTCGACGACTTGGGCTTGGTCCGGACAGTTACCGGACGGCCGGACAATGAGCTACCCATTGCTCACCGTCCGCAAGCCCGCGTCTACGTTGGCCGGAAATCGGGATCAGAATCCCGGCGACGGCGGCGGCGATAACGCCGTTGCCTGATGCGTTCGGCCTCCTCCTTTGCGAGCATTACTGCTTCGCAGAAGTCGGCGACCGCCTGCCACTCCTCCTCGCTCCGGACCATGGCCTCAACCAAAGCGCGGCGCGAGAGGTCTCCGCCGCCGATCGTCCCCACGAGGGCACGGCGATGCTCCGCCCAAGCAGGGCACACCTCGACTGTGTGCTCCACCGTGTCCTCCGGGCGTTCCGCACAGTGGCGACACCCGGGCGTCACCTCCGCATGAATCCCGTGCAGGAAACTCCCGAACGAACCATGTCCGGTGAGTACCTGCGTCATGCGGAAGGTAAGGACGCCGTGAGGTCTTTCCAGCCACGCCTCAAAGAGGGGACTTACCGCCATGAAAACCGATAGTACTGTCAAAATGTAAATCCAAGATGGCGGCTGCAAGAAATTATCAACTTTTTCGTCATGGGTATCGTTTTCATGGTTTTCGAGGGTGTTGAAACCGATGGTACTGTCAAAATGTAAATCCTAGATGGCGGCTGCAAGAAATTATCAACTTTTTCGTCATGGGTGTCGTTTTCATGGTTTTCGAGGGTCTTGAAACCGATGGTAATGTCAAAATATAAATCCAAGATGGCGGCTGCAAGAAATTATCAACTTTTCCGTCATGGGTGTCGTTTTCATGGTTTTCGAGGGTGTTGAAATCGATGGTACTGTCAAAATATAAATCCAAGATGGCGGCTGCAAGAAATTGTCAACTGTTTCGTCATGGGTGTCGTTTTCATGGTTTTCGAGGGTGTTGAAACCAATTTTACTGTCAATATGTAAATGCAAGATGGCGGCTGCAATAGATTATCAACTTTTTCGATATGGGTGTCTTTTTCATGGTTTTCGAGGTTGCTGAAGCCGATAGTGCTGTCAAAATGTAATTCTCTCAATTTTTTCTCGAAGTTCCTTATCGCGCGTTGTGAAAGGCGGCTAGACGGAAAAAATCTCACGAAAAGTTGTATCGACACTTTTTGATATAGTAAACTATATGCTATAGTAACTATTATGGGGACCGAGTCACCCGCGTCCGTAGGAGAATACCCAAAGTAAGACCCTACACGTAGTCCCCGGGTGGTGCTAATCAAGTGACACTAACTGGTGGTAGGTTTCGACCGTTAGCTTGCGACCACCCACTGAGCAAAGACGTACCGCTAAGCGGCCTGGCCGTGTTCCGGTATGATGCTCAGTGTAGCCAGTCTAGAGGAGTTGGGTCGAAATGGCTGTTCTAACGCAAGCAGACCAACCTGACTCGTACTGATATGGATGTATCGGGGGACTGGTCGCGGAGGGTAGCGGGATCCGAAGCACGGTGCACCGCTGGCCGACCGCAGATAGTTGGGGGCCCAAGTAATGTGCTAGCCACACATGAAAGGCTGCCCCGCCATCTGTCGAAAAATCCCGGAATGCGCCATCGTGCTGGTTGGCGACCAGATGAGAGGGCCCGATGGACATTCTCGGGGGGGCTCGGGCGTCCCCGCAGTCTCCAGACTAGTCCCCTAATGATGTCGTCCTTTCAGTGCGTGCCTGAAGGTTAGCAGCGTGGCTCCCCATTTCACTTCCTTCTCCTCTCCTCCATTCACTCTCAAATTATGAAAAGGAATAGAAAGAGTAAAGTTAAACAGCGGCTGCACTCCCTCTCTCACAAAGTGCACCTCTCAAATATACGAGGTCTGCACTCTAATCTCGTTGCAGTCCATCACCACCTGGAGACTGAAAAACCAGCTCTACTATTCCTTACGGAGACGCAGATCTGAGGTCCGTCCGACGTGTCGTATCTTCATACCCAGGGTTTACCTTGGAGCACAACTTCAAACCACACGCGGGCATATGTATGTATGCCCGGGACGACATCTGCTATCGGCGTCTCCGCAATCTTGAAGACTCCAGGTTCTCAACGCTTTGGGCTTTGGTCGACACAGGCCTAGATAAAATAATCTACGCTTGTGTTTACCGCGCGCATAGTGGAGATCAGGAGACGTCCGGGCTTACACAGCATCTGAGTGAGGCGGCAGATGTGGCTCAGCAGCGGTACCCTTCCGCCCAATTGGTGTTACTGGGGGACTTTAATGCGCACCACCAAGAGTGGCTTTTCCCATACCAGTACACAGATCATGCTGGTCGTGAGATGCGGAAGCTAGCGCTGGAATTGAATCTCACCCAGCTGGTCCAGGGGGCAACGAGGGTACCTGATGTGGATTCGCACACAGCCAATTGCTTGGACCTTCTGCTGACCACAGATCCAGACCGCTACTCAGTGTCGATATCTTCGCCTTTAAGCAGTTCTGACCACTGTCTGGTTAAATCTGTGTCAAACTACTCCCCGCCCGATCCTAGTTCTAGAGGCACTCGGCGGGTTTGGCGATACAGGTCAGCAGACGGGGATGGCATGTGGTCTTTCTTCGCATGTTATCCTTGGCAGCCCACTTGCTTTTCTTCGAAGGATGCATCGTCGTGCGCTGATGCCGTAACGGATGTGTTGCGACGGGGAATGGAGTATTACATCCCATTCTCTGACGTAGCAATGTCGGATCGAGCTCGACCTTGGTTTGGCGCCGAGTGTTCTCGCGCCGACGCGAAAAAACATGCGGCATACCAAGCTTGGGCCGATGCTCGTATTCGCGAAGCCGGCGACGTGACTCTTAAGAAGAAGGCCTTTAACAGGGCTGCCAAGTCCTGCAAAAAGGTGTTGAGAAAGTCTCGGTTCGACCACATTAGCCGAATAGGGAACAAACTTGCTTCATACCCCGCTGGTAGTAAAGCGTTTTGGTCCCTGGCAAAGTCGGTTGAATCGAACTTCTGCCGTCCCTCACTTCCGCCACTGCTGAGACCCGATGGGACACTGGCCCACACCGCTGAGGAGAAAGCAAACCTATTTGCTTCTCTTTTTGCGGAATCTTCGCGTCTGGACTCCGGAGACGCGCGACCCCCTGTTTCTCCTGATGGGTTCGTGACGAATATGTCGGATATTCGTATCCGACGTGAATAAAGCCAGTGGCCCCGACGGGATACCAGCGGTCGTTCTAAAAACTTGTGCGCCTGAATTGTCTCCGATCTTGACTCGCCTATTTCGCCTCTCATATGAGACTGGAAAAGTGCCGATGGCTTGGAAGCAAGCCAACGTGCAGCCTGTGCCCAAGAAGGGCAGTAGAGCTGACCCGGCAAACTACCGACCCATCTCTGTTACGTCCATCCTCTGTAAGAGTATGGAACGGGTAATTAACAGGAAGCTTCTGGCATACCTGGAAGCTAACGACATCCTCAGCGACCAGCAATACGGCTTTCGTCAAAATCGGTCTACTGGGGACCTTCTTGCGTATGCCATTCACATCTGGAGCGAGGCCATTGAGAAGCATGGGGAAGCGCTTGCCGTGTCCCTTGATATCTCGAAGGCCTTCGATAGGGTCTGGCACGAAAGCCTTCTTGCTAAGCTTCCTTCCTTCGGTCTACCCACTGGTCTGTGTGATTGGATCGCAGACTTTTTGAGGGATCGATCCATCCGCGTGGTAATTGATGGATGCTCGTCCGGTCAAATGGATATTAATGCCGGAGTCCCTCAAGGGTCGGTACTCTCGGCAACACTGTTTTTGCTGCACATAAATGACCTACTTAAACCCGGAACCTTTGGGTATGCAGACGACAGCACTGTTGCTGAGAGATATGTGTCTAACGCACGAGCTAGTGGGTCACAGATCCAGTCATTTCGAGAGGCTATGGTTGAACGCTTGAACTCGTCCTTAGCGGCAGTCTCAGAATGGGGCGATGCCAATCTGGTCAAGTTCAATGCGACGAAAACCCAGGCGTGTCTTTTCTCCGCTAAACGGAGCCAATTCCACCCGGCTCCATCTTTCCGGGGTGTAACCGTGCCAATTACCGACCACCTTGAACTTCTTGAGGTAACGCTATCGTCTACCCTTAATTTAGGCTCCTACATCGAGGCAAAAGCCCAACTAGCTGCCAAAAAATTGGGCATCTTAGCAAAGGTGAGACGGTTTTTCACGCCGGAACAGCTGCTCAACCTCTATCAAGCGCAAGTTCGATCGTGTATGGAGTACTGCTCTCGCCTTTGGGATGGGTCAGCCAAATACCAGCTAGATGCACTAGAGTCTATTGAAAAGCGTGCCAAGAAGATCACAGGCAATGATGCTCTTGTGAAGTCAAAACTCCAAAGTCTTGAGCATCGACGCCGAGTTGCTAGCCTGTCTGTTTTCTATCGTTTACACTTCGGGGAGTGTGCTCTAGAGTTACACAATTTAATTCCGCCAAGTCCGTTCCATCATCGGACCACAAGACGTACGGCGTTGCGCCACCGGTACATGGTGGACATCCCACCTATACGTACAAAGCGTTTTGGGAGTACATTCATTATGCGTACAGCTAAGGAATGGAATTCCCTGCCGGAGTCTGTGTTTCCTGATAGCTATAACCTAGGGGTCTTTAAGTCAAGAGTGAATAGATTGCTTCTAGGCAAGCGTGCTCCATCGTCGGCCACATCATCGCTTACCATCAGGTGAGATTGTGGTCAAACGCGAGCCTATCCATTATAAAAAAAAAAAAAAAAAACTATTGTAAGCCGTGCGGCATGCGCATGTTTCTCTGTCTGTATCTCTCTCTCTCTCTCTTATGTATATATATATATATACATTTATATATATGTTACGGGCAATTTGATAAGTCCGGGCACTATTAATAATGGCCGGTCTGTATTCATAATGCCCGACTCAATTGGGCAATGTGATTAAAACAGAATGATTAATCAGTTTCCCGGCCATTATGAATAATGCCTACCCTATCTTGGGCAAAGTAATAAAATAGTAGAACTGTAGTGTTTTTGTTTATTAAATGAAATTAAACTTGCAAAATTTTTATGAAAAGTTAACAAAAAATAAACTATTGAACATAGTAGTTAAAAAATAAACAGTTAAAAATGTAATAACATCATTAGTTACCTACTTTTATTTTGATAAAAATATTACTTAAGAACAATAGTTTAAAAATTAGTAAACTGAGAAAAATCAATAGAAATATCTAATAATTAAGGACTGTGCAAGAAAGTTATTAAGTTTAGAAATATTTATTCTTGCAAGATGAGCTTTTGTGACATTTGGAATTGCAAAGAATGTTTGATTTCTTGCATTTACAACGTTTTGAATTGCAGTCACCATTACAGTTGTACAATGCTAGTAGCCTTTTCCATCAAAATGAGAGTCTCTTCGAGCACATTCTCGAAGAGTAATATCAACTTTTGGAACATCGTCGATCGAAATGAACTTTTCTTTACACACAGTAAACTCATTTCTGGAGTACAGTTGGTTTAAAATACCGCGTTTAGTTCCAAGTTTGTAAAGTTTTTCTTTTACGACAGATATGATAATAGCAATTATATTACGACTCCGATCCGTCTTGGCTCGATCTACATCTTGTATCCTTTCTCGAACACGTCACTGCGTGCGCGCGCGGCCCTCCCCCCGCACGTACGCGCCCCTCGCATGTTGCAATGCACGGCCGCGGTCCAATTTATCACATTGCCCGGCTACAAGTAGGGAATTATTCATACTGTCCGGTCTTGAATTTATCACTTGGATAAATTCAAGCCATCACAAACACTGACTTATTATATGACCACGGGCCGTCGGGCATTATTAATAATGGCCGGTTAAAGTGATAAATTAATGACATTGCCCATCGCTCTTGGGCATTATTAATAATGGCCGGTCCTTATTAATAATGGCCAGTTAATCACGTTGCCCGTAACATATATATACATATATATATATGAACTTCGTCCCATCCGGGTGTCCCTTGACACCTCTAAATTTTTTTAATTATTTTTTTAAGGAATATTTAAAAATATAATATAATATGTATGAAAGTAAAATAAAGGAAATAATAATAATGAATAATAATATTCCACAACTATCACACAACGCCGTCTAGTCCCAAGCTAAGCAGAGCTTGTGTTAAGGGTACTAGACAACTGATAAACATACTTATATATTTCTAAATACATACATATTATAGATAAATTACACCCAGACACAGAACAAATGATCGTGCTCATCACACAAACATTTGTCCTGGGTGGGAATCGAACCCACGACCTCCGGTATAGCAGTCAGGGTCACTAACCACTAGACCAACAGGCCGGTCATGATACATGGTGTAAGATAATTACGTCCGCACTGCCGAATTTCGCTACAAGAACATGTATGACGCGTCACAAGCGCATCAAGGCGACCAACCGATTAGTTAGGGTCGCCCGTAAATAGATCAAGTCCATGTTCAGCTACCCTCCGCTATTGTACTATCGCTTGCTTCGCATAGACTTCGTAATATTTAGAACGTTTAATTTAAATATTTTTATTTATATATATTATGTAAAAGATGAACTAAAATATGATACATTTTTAAGAGTCATAGAACAAAAGTTGTTGTTTGTAATGTTCTTAACATAGCCCTAAGAGGTTGCTAGTGTTTTACAAATAATCTGTGAATGTGTCGAAAAACATTTGTTATTTATTTATTTATTTATTATATTCTTTATTGTACACCGCATGAACAAAAAAGATACAGGACAAACATTATTCAAAATAAGTGTACAATGGGCGGCCTTATCGCACAGGGCGATCTCTTACAGACAACCTTTGGATGGACTGAAAGAGAGTAGAAAGATATAGGGCTGTCAGTGTACATCAGAATAATACAAATATGAAATAGCAACACAAATACATACATACATTACAAAAAATATACTAATAAATATTAAATATGTAATCAAGCCAGGAGATGACATAATCAAAGTGAAAGGTAATGCTCCTTCACCATTGTTTTAAACGTTGGGAGCGTTTGAGCACGTCTCACTTTTTTATTTGTTATTACGTTTATGTGCTGTGATCAGTGCAGGATCTGCACCGTTGAGGATTTAACGGATGGCCCGTGTTAAAGCATCTTCTCAGGCCCAAACTTAGAGTAAATTAGGGTTAATCATCGACTCGAAAAGATGACTTATAATGGTATTATGATTATGATTATGAATGCTTTTCTTTTTTAATTCTCTGCTTGATATGAAGAAGCATTGTAACATGTGTTATCTATAATGTGTTATCTTTAGAGAAAGATTGACTAAGAAAGTTATTTAGTGTACCTACGGGGTTTGTTATCAGGTTATTTAAATAAAACGACCAAAACGGGTACCACACCCTTTGTACTTTTGCCTTGACAGCACACACATATAACAAATATCATCAAACAATAACAGTAGGAACAAATAAATTATATACTAGCACTTACTGAGATGTTGCTTGCTCCGAAAACTGATTCGTAAAGAGGGACATGACAGCGCGGCGTGCCTTTTTATAATTTCTTGTAACTGTCAAAAGCGCCGCGCTGTCAAGTCGCAGTCCGTTCCAGTTGTCAGTGCAAAAAAATACATTTAATGTTGCTAATACAGAAAATAATCATAGTGTATGAACATTATCATAAGAATCGCTAACACATGCATTGCGATCTATCGTTTCCGCAATTACTAAAATAGTTTCTTCCACGGATAGGCAACTAGGTCGTCGTAAATACCTTCTGCTAATTTTGGTGCGGAACGCTAGAACAGATTTATAAATAATCCGCTTCGAATGTTGATAAGATAATGCTGCGCGTGACACGCACCGGGTCGTATATAATGCTGCGCGCAGCCCTCGCCGCCATCTGACCTTACCAGACCCATCATGAAGTGCTTGTTGATAGTGTGCGCGCTGGCGGCGCTGGCGCTGGCCGAGGAGCCCATCATGCTGCACTACCACGAGAACGTGGGCATCCCGGAGGCGGCGCGCATTAAGCAGGCTGAGCTCGCCACCGACTTCGATGGCTCGCGCATCGTCGGCGGCTCTCAAACTGGCGCCGGCACGCACCCTCACCTGGTCAGTAATTCCGACATCACCACGTTTATTATTATTTGTGCTATTTATTTATTAATTATTCAAACTTCATGCAACACAAAGGTACAAAGGCGAACTTAATGCCGTAGGCATTCTCCAGTCAACCTGGGGTGGTGAAGAGAAAACATGGCAGGTGCATAAAAAAAGAATAGGTTGATAAGAAAACATGGGAACAAATATACAGGGTGTGGCGTAAATAGTGGTCCAACGTTAAGGGGTCGATACATCATATATTCAGCTATCACATGCCATAATTTAAAACCACTTTTTACCATAGCTCTCAGAATAAAACAGATCTTTATATTTTTTTTGAAAAACAACACCTTGCGACACTAATTTGGCTCTTATTCAACAACCATTATTTTCCTATTTAATTTTTTGTATTTTACTGCTGAATATATATGTGCTATAATATGCAAATAATTGTTTTACTGTAAACTTAAAAATATTAAAGGAAACATGTGTTTATTTCAAATTTTAACAATAGTCTTCAGATAATCACGAGACTTTAGGCGCGAATAGTGTAAAAGAAATGTACTACACTGTCGGTGCCTATTATTAAAAAAATTTGTCCATTAAATGCAGATTCTATGTGGTATAAAAAAAACGGATACCATGATTAAAACAAAAGTTATTGCCATTTAACTTGAAAAGAAGCTGAATTTGAAAAAAGTGCCCTTTTTAATTTAAGTACGTTATCGATGTTGTAAAATATCTTGGACCTAATTATAAATAATATTTAACATAATATGTAAGTATTCACCAGTCGTTATTTAGGATTAAGCATTAGGGTAAAAAAGGTTCCAAAAATCGGTACCTGACCCGATAACAAATTAGACTATGTCAAGATGTAAAAAAATCTAATTAGTCAATTTTGACTGAAAATGATTCAAAGCAATCTCGTAAGTTGCATGCGCTTCTAGTTTCTATTTATCTTCACCGTTGAATTACTCGTTTGTCTTCCTGGACTCGTGATTTGCTTCTGTTTGGAGTTCTTTGTTTTTATGATCCCAACGATATTGGCCACATTATTTGGATTACGACTTGCTCAAAGATTACACAAACCTGTAGTGCAGTGACGATTTTACGATGTCTCAGTACACACCACACAGGCGTTGATAGAGATGCAGCCCGACTTTATCGAGAAAGATGTGCAAATCACCGTGTATTTGGTAGAGTATATATCTCATATTCTGAGAGTAGGGTACCTGGCAGAGGTATCGGCAATGCAAGTGAGGGACAACCAAGGGTTTACAATGACAATGAAGCGTTACATTTAGTCCACGAAGATCTATCTATTTCAATTCGTGTCAGTTCATTTATCCAACGAAGCAGAGCGTCCATAGCCGCCAGTGGTGGTCATTTCAAACATTTAGTCTAAGGATTTTGCTAACAATCATTTAATAAATTATTGATTTAGGTATTTGAAAATTTATTAAAAAACTTAGAATATTAGAATGTTTTTTTTTTTAATATGGTGAAGTTTATATTCTTCAATAAAAAGCTAAAAAACTACTTCTAGTTAGGTTCAAAACATTTTACAACATCGGTAACGTACTTAAATTAAATAGGGTATTTTTTTCAAATTCAGCTCCTTTTCAAGTTAAAAGGCAATAACTTTTTTTTTAATCATGGTATCCATTTTTTTTTCCACATTAGAATCTGCATTTAATGGACATATTTTTTTAATAATGGGCACCGACAGTGTAGTACATTTCTTTTACACCATTCGCGCCCAAACTCTAGTGATTATCCTGAAGACCTATAGTTAAAATTTGAAATGAACACATTTTTCCATTAATATCTTTAAGTTTACAGTAAAACTACTCCTATACTACTACACTACCGCTACCGCTGCTACTACTATACTATACTACTATGCACATGTATTCAGTAGTAATATGCAAAAAATAAAATATAATAATGGTTTTTGTTGAAATTTGAGCCAAATTAGTGTCGCAAGGTGTTGTTTTTCAAAAATATATAAAGATCTGTTTTATTCCGAGACCTATGGTAAAAAGTGGTTTTAAATTTTGGTATGTGATAGCTGAAATATATATATATATATATATATATATTACTATGTATGTATGTATGATTACAAACATACATATATTCTATTCAGTCAAGCATCGTGAGTTATTCGTCGTAGATTTCTGTTGATGCATAATACGCTGCTGTGTGTTTCAGGTCGGCCTGGTCATCACGCTGACGACGGGCTCTACCTCGGTGTGTGGTTCCACCATGCTCAGCAACACGCGTTCGGTGACCGCAGCGCACTGCTGGTGGGACGGCCGCAACCAGGCGCGTCAGTTCCAGCTGGTGTTCGGCTCTGGCTTCCTGTTCTCCGGCGGCACTCGCGTCAACACCAACAGCGTGCAGCTGCACGCAAACTGGAACACCAACAACCTCAATAACGACGTCGCTATCATTAGCTTCTCCTGGGTGGGCTACACCAGTGAGTACCGTGTGTCGTATCCCACTCCGGGCATCAGCAAAGCACTGAGTACTAGTGAGCATGCTTCTTATGGCCGAATGTTTCAGACGTAATTCAGCGTGCCGTCATCCCCAGCGGCACTTTGCTCAACAACAACTTCGCGGGCACCTGGGCGCACGCAGCCGGCTACGGCAGAAACAGTGACAGTAAGTTCACTTCGTCGCTTTGTCGTATATCGTTACTATTAACCGAGGATGACTACTGAACATCTGATATTAGTTCACCATGTATACAATCAATGTACTGATGATGGTTCACCTGCTAAGTGACACGGGAGTGCAGACGCAGCGCCTGATGGCTGTATGTTTCGCAGATTCTGGCATCTCCAACAATCAGGCCAAGCACCACGTGTGGCTGCAGGTGATCACCAACGCTGTGTGCGCACAAACTTACGGCAACTCAGCTGTGATCGCTTCCACGCTGTGCACCAGCGGCGCCGGCGGCGTCGGCACGTGCGGCGGTGACTCCGGCGGCCCGCTCGTCATCACCAGCGGCGGACAGCGTGTGCTCGTAAGTACTCACTGTCTCCAGTTAGTGGCGGCCGAGACTGTTCTCAATTTACGCGATACGTTTAATAACTATATAACCAATTGATTGTGATGCAATATTAAAGTGATTCATGTGACGCTTACAGATCGGTGTGACTTCGTACGGTTCGGCTCGTGGTTGCCAGATCGGCCTTCCCGCTGGCTTCGCCAGGGTCACGTCCTTCGCGTCCTGGATCAACGCCAGAATCTGAGCATCGTTATCATTGCGCTGTTTCACATTATTACAAATATAACTTACATAACACCTAATACCAATTGTTTCATTTATAGAATCCGAAATCATGTTTTCAATGAAATAACTATAAGCTGCCACTGGTCATAGTTTGTGTTCACCCACAGTTCATCTGGAGAATGTGCTTGTGGATAGTATAAACTACTATTGCAAAAAAAATCATAATAATCGACTTCACTAAAAAAAACACTAGAACGATCAAAATAACTTTAATTTCGGAAGTCGGTGGTTCTCGGTATTGTTTGTTTCTTATTTAACACCGACGACCGTCTACCTTCCCGCTCCATCATCAGATCAGTTCTTTATAGCCAAAATAGTCCCGTAGGTACCTACGGTATATCGAATTACCCTTGAACGATATAACTGTCTACAGAAAGCATGGTTCACCGACGAACGGTAATACGAGAAAACTATTAGTCGATACCATTATTTAACGACAGTACGTTTCGCCGAATAACGCTACATAGAATGAATGGTTGGCCGATACTAAGATTTGCCTATGTCATGGTTCGCCGGAACACGCTTGAACTAAATAATCCTTTATCGATATCAATTTGTATCGAAAGCCCCTTTTCTTACACCGCCGATCCAAAATAATTGTCTTTAGTTTCTTGCTCATACAATTTTGACAGACCTCGATTAAATTACATTAACTGCTATTTCCATGCGTTTATCTTAGTAATTCAATAAAATTAATGTAAAGAAAATAATAAAACAGCAAATTTGATTATTTTTATAATTAAATGGTAAATAACAAAAATAAAGGTTGCAAACTGCGCAATCATAAAAAAACATGTTAGAAAACAATCAATTTTGAAAAAAAAAGAACTGCCAGTTTTATGTTATATTAATGATTTTTGATGTACCTACATGATGTGAGCTAGCCCACCTAAGAAAGTTTCTATGCTCATCTCACTCTTTAGGGACAAGTGCTTTTATAGTCTCTTTTCATAATCATGATGAACTCTCATGAGCATCTGTCGACAACAACTCGCAGAGACCGTTCACTCAGAAAGTACAGTTTACTCAGTTAATCCGACCAGGGAAAATGCCGTACGCTGGAAGCTTACTCAAAAAGCTAATGTGCCATACCCTGTCGAAGGTCTTCGAGACGCCTAAGGAAACAGTAAACGCTTCCGCATACACTAGTAAGTCCCCAGTAGACCGATTGTGGCGAAACCCGTACTGTCGGTCACTGAGGAGATCGTTACTTTCCAGGTATGCCATGAGGCGCGAGTTCAATACCGAAATCGGCCGATAGTTGACAGGATCGGCACGACTGCCCTTTTTGGGCACTGGTTGCACGTTGGCAAGCTTCCAGGACTTGGGCACTATACCAGACCTAAATTAGAGGCAATACAAGCGTGTCAATAGAGGAGTCAACTCGGGCGCACAAGCCTTAAGAACAATCGCTGGTATGCTATCTGGTTAACTAGCTTTATTCACGTCTAGACGACGCAGCTCTCCCAGAACTACTCTGTTCCTTATGTGATTTTTTTTGTGACGTAGATTTTTTCCTATACCTGTGCTATAAGACCTTGCTTTGTGCCAAATTTCAGGATTTTAGGTCAACGGGAAGTACCCTATGAATTTCGATGCTTGATACTTCTGGAATCCAACCAATCGATATTGTGGTCGATATTCTACATCAGGGGATCTATTAGGCACTTCACTGGAGCACCTGACAGAGACCGTATTACGAAATACGCCGCACTGATAAAGTATCGTTATGTTATTTTTACATTGCATGTCCAGTTACTGAGCTTTATTGTTCCGTATGGTGTCCGGACGTAAAGAATAACACCATCCCATCTCTTCCCGTGGGTGTCGTAAAAGGCGACTAAGGGATATTTTGAGGCCGTGCGTACTGTGAGCACCTGAGGTCACCGCGTGGTGGCGGGTAAACCACCAACAAAAGCATTCCCAAGGAGGGTTGGTGTCAGGCTGGCGGCCGACTTTAAAAAACTAGCCAAATCCTTTGCAACATGTTCGGTTTCAATAGATTGCGCGATAGGACTAGGGCGTACCCCACAGGCGACGCGCAGGGACAGCACCCGGCTCCTGTGGGAAATGGACCAGGGTTGTTGCACCACCCCGGGCGGGTGCAACGTAAGAAGCAAGCTCGGGAAATGAGATTGAGGTATGCAAATTGGAATGTAGGGACTATGACTGGAAGGGCCAGAGAGTTAGCGGATGTATTGAAAAGAAGATGGATAAATGTAGCGTGCTTGCAGGAGACTAAATGGAGAGGAACAAAAGCGAGAGAAATTGGTGAGGGATACAAGTTCTACTATTGTGGAAGTGATGGAAAAAGAAATGGTGTTGGAATAGTGTTAGACAGTAGATTGAAAGAATGCGTGATGGAAGTACAAAGGATTAGTGATAGATTTATAGTTGTGAAAATTATGTTAGAGAATGTGATGTTGAATGTAGTTAGTGTGTATGCACCACAAGTAGGATGTGATGAAACAGTGAAAGAGAAGTTTTGGAAGGATTTTGATAGAGCTTTAATGAACATCCCTGTTCATGAAGAATTGATAGTTGGAGGTGAATTTAATGGACATGTGGGAAGAATGAAAGGTGTTTATGAAAGAGTGCATGGGGGATGGGGTTTCGGTAGTCTGAACAGTGAAGGAGAGACGCTGCTGCAATCCGCTACTGCATTTGACCTGGCAGTAGCCAATACGTGGTTCCAGAAAAGGGACGAACACATGATCACGTATAAAAGTGGTAGTCATAAGACCCAAATCGACTACTTTCTAATTCGGCGCAACAACTTAAAGCATGTCAAAGACTGCAAAATACTGCCAGGAGAAGACCTAGTCTCACAACACAGACTCCTAGTTATGACATCAGTGGTCAAAATACTGTCTAACAAACACATAGAGCGTCCTCCCCTTAAAATAAAATGGCATATGTTAGAGAGGAATGATTGTGCGGATAAGTTCAGGGAACGAGTGGTGGACAGAATTATAGAGATGGGAGATATGAATGATCGAAGTATAAATGAAAGCTGGAATGAGATAACTGGGTGTATCAGGCATGCAGCGAAAGATATTTTGGGAGAGACGAAAGGAAAGGGCATAATAGATAGGGATACAGGTGGTGGTCGACAGAAGTTCAGAATGTATTGAAAGAAAAGAAGAGAAAATTCAAGGAATGGCAGCGTGTAGAGCCAGGAAACGCAAGTTTAAAAGCTGAAAAAAAGAGTGAGTATGACATTTTAAGGAAGAAAGCGAAGAAAGCCGTGGCCATAGCAAAATCAAAAGCCCAGGACAAATTATATGACACACTGGACAGTCCTGCAGGCCAAAAAGAACTATACCGGCTTACTAGAATAAGAGAGAGAAAGGCGAGAGATGTTTGCCAGGTAAGATGTATAAGAGATGAAACTGGAATGGTTATATCGGATGATGAGAAAATCAAAAAGAGGTGGAAGGACTATTTTGAAAGACTGATGAATGAGGAAAATAATTGGAGTAGTGTGTTAGAGAATAAACCAGTGAATGTGGGGTTAGTGAGAATGGTTAGTATGGATGAAGTTAGGATAGCAGTAAATGGAATGAAGAATGTTAAAGCCATTGGTCCAGATGGAATACCAGTTGAAGTGTGGAAGTTATTGCGAGTGGATGGATGGACGTGGTTATCTTTATTCTTCAATAAGTTGTTGCAGGAAGAAGCCATACCTGATGAGTGGTGCAGCAGTTCTTTGGTGCCCATTTTTAAGAACAAAGGTGATGTGCTTGAATGCATTAATTATAGAGGAATAAAGCTAATGTCACATACTATGAAAGCCTGGGAGAAAGTTATTGAAAAGCGACTGAGAGAGTGAAATTTCACAGAACCAATACGGTTTTATGCCTGGTCGGGGTACAACGGATGCCATTTTCTGCTATACGCCAGCTGTGCGAGAAATACAGAGGTGCGCATAAAAACTTGCACATGGTATTCATTGACCTCGAAAAGGCATATGACCGGGTACCTCGTGAGGTTCTGTGGTGGGCCCTTAAAGAGAAAGGTGTGCCTGTGAAGTATGTGCAGTTGATCCGAGCGATGTACAGTCGATGTAGTACCCAAGTCCGGTCTTCAGTGGGCACTACTAGCAGCTTCAATGTGGCTGTCGGCTTACACTAAGGGTCGGCCCTCAGCCCTTACCTCTTCCTGATAATAATGGATGCTCTGACGTCGGACATTCAGGAAGAGGCTCCCTGGTGTATGTTGTTTGCCGATGACATTGTGCTGGTGGCCGAGAGTGGCCTAGAGGTCCAGAACAGATTGGAGGTGTGGTGGCACAGATTGGAGAGTGTTGGCCTGAAATTGAGTAGAACCAAAACGGAGTACTTGCTCTGCGATTTCGGCGGTCTCTCCAATCCAGTGCCCTTAGCTCTCGCCGGAACGCCCATACCGATCTGTTCTGACTTTCGGTACCTCGGGTCGCTCGTCCAAGGGGATGGTGAGGTAGACCGGGACGTAACACATCGGATCAACGCAGGATGGATGAAATGGCGACAGGTCACGGGAACAACTTGTGACCCACGGATGCCCCTCAAGCTGAAGGGTAAAATCTACAAGTCCGTGATAAGGCCTGTCATACTGTATGGATCAGAATGTTGGGCTGTGAAAAAGACGAATGAAAAAAGATTGCATGTAGCGGAGATGAGAATGTTAAGATGGATGTGTGGTGTGACGAGAATGGATAAAGTGAGAAATGAGTATATTAGGGGAAGTTTGAAAGTGGCGCCAGTGACTGAAAGGTTGAAAGGAAATCGTTTGTCTTGGTATGGTCATGTAAAGAGGAGAGATGAAAAGCATGTCGCTAAAAGAGTTATGAATTTAAATGTGGATGGATGGAGAGGGAGAGGGAGGCCAAAGAAAAGATGGATGGATTGTGTGAGAAGTGATATGAAAGAAAAGAGAGTTAGTGATAGCGTGACGAGTGACAGGACAGAATGGAAGAAAAAAACGTGTTGCGCCGACCCCAAATAAAATGGGACAAGGGCAGGAAGAAGAAGAAGAAGAGTCCAGTTACTGAGCGTTAAATTAGGTAGTTGTTAAAGAACAATGTATTTACTGTAAAAGTCATACAGTTGCTTTAATATTTAATTAAAAACAAAAATAACGTAGTAGCAGCAAGGGATGTAACATTTGTTGTTTTTACTGATTTTAAAGATAAATATAGCAAACTTGTATTTACATAATATGTAAAAAGTTTAAGACCTTGCTTTGTGTCTTTCAGGATTCTGGGTCAACGGGAATTACCCTATGAATTTCTATCTTTGAGAGTATCAAAATATACGTTTTTTTTGCGACATGAACGGCCGTATCTTTTTTATTCGTTAACTTAGAAGTTTGATTTTTTCACAGCTTAAAGTAACCGTAGACCTGAGTGACATGGTTTTAATTTCAACTCGAAACCTCCACGCGTTCTCGAGATAAAGGCTCTTGACAGCCAGACAGACAGACGGACAGACAACAAAGTGATCTTATAATATCTGCACATCCGGGCAAACGTCCGACAGTTATAAATTTGTGAGACTCGCGATATGTGATCGTAGAAAAATTAAATTGCCGTGTTATTCAGTGGTTTTGTGTATTCGTGGTCGGGTGTGTTATTGATTATTATATTTATAGGCTACTTTATTTCAGTTTATGCATCGACTGATGGACCAAGAAATAGAAAATGCCCTCCTGCCATCAGATGTTTGTTTGTACGTTCGACCGTCCACCGTGGTTGTTTGTTTTCATTCTCGTAGTTTATAATTACTAAAAAGAGGTTGATTTTATGTTTTTTTTTTTTAAATCTTTTAAGCATATTTGTAAAAGAATTCAATATCTCATTTTGATTTAAAAATTTCAAATATATATTTTTTAGATATAACGATAAATAATATACCAAATTAAAGGTTTACTTCTAATTAAAAAAAGTTGTCTTTTATTTTTTATTTTTTTATACACCTACATAATTATCGTGATTTTTAACCCTTTTTGACACGCAAGTTAAATGCCTTTTTTTTCTGTAAACTGTAAAATATGTTTATTTAGGTAATTTACTCTAACGATTATTAAACCGGTGTTTTTACACCCATTGTAGTCTTAGCGGTATACAAAAACATTGTAGCCTTTAAGGGTTAAACTAGATGAGGCCGGTGTTTTCTAGCTGACTACCCTGAGAAAAAACACCGAAACAAACTCAGGGGTCAAAGTCTGTTTTAAAGTCCATACAGTAAAGAACATGTAATGGTCAAATCATATGAGAACCATGCAGATTAGTGTCTCAGATGGTCTTTTGAGTAAAGAACCACACAGATTTGAGTGGACCTGTCCAGTCAGTGCAAGCATTTGTCAGAATTCGTGTAGCTCAAACTTAGGACTACTAAGGAGCTCAACGACTTGACGAACAATGCCAAAGAACTATAGTGCCATAGTGCCATTTGGGTAGGCCGCATCAAATAGTCAAAACTGCCAGACATCATGTTAAAATACAGAAAAGGAAAAGTAATCCACATAGATCCCCACATTCACAATAATAAAATAGAATTTACAAAATGTGCTTAACACAAACAAACATAAATAAAAAAAGAATATTATTATTATTATCAGCGTCAAATGGTAAAATAAAATAAAGAACCTTCTAAGTTCTAAGTCAAATTGTAAAATAAAGTTTTAAACGAATTATCAATGCAAATGCAAAAGAAAAACCGGCCAAGAGCGTGTCGGGCCACGCTCAGTGTAGGGTTCCGTAGTTTCCCGTCTGTCACAATAAGTGTACCCACTTATGAGTTTAAATAATGCTTGCCTAGGATTATACTACAAACTTAGTCCAGAAATTATTTTGTACAAACTTTTTGTCTTTTTGTACAAAAACTGTTCTTTCCATCAAGTTCAAAATAATTTTCCTAGAAAGTCCTTATAAAGTTCTACTTTTCAGATTTTTTTCATATTTTCTAAACTTATGGTTCAAAAGTTAGAGGGGGGGGACACACATTGTTTTTTACTTTTGGAGCGATTATTTCCGAAACTATTGACATTATCAAAAAATGATTTTAGTAAACCCCTATTCATTTTTAAATACCTATCTAACGATATATCACACGTTAGGGTTGACATTAAAAAAAAAATCACTTCCCACTTTACATATAGGGGGGCTACCCTAATAAAACACTTTTTTCCAATTTTTATTTTACCACTTTGTCGGCGTGATTGATATACATATTGGTACCAAATTTCAGCTTTCTAGTGCTAACGGTCACAGAGATTAAGCGAGGACGGACAGACAGACAGACGGACAGACAGACATGGCGAAACTATAAGGGTTCCTAGTTGATTACGGAACCCTAAAAAATCATTAACCTTTCGTACCTATGCCGTAATTAGAGACACAATTAAAAATTAATTGTGTCTCGCGTGGATCCACGTTTCGGACACACAAAGGGTTAATGTCAATTTCGACAAAAAAAGAAAAGAAAAAAATAATAGTAATGAAAAGGACATATTATTATATTGTATAACCACTAATATAGTACAGTACTGGAGCAGATCAATCCTAAGCCGTTTTGTCTTCAAGATACTCTTTTACAGTATAAAAAGCCTTCTGACGAAGTTTTCGCTTTACTAACGATTTGAATTTATTCAGGCTCTAAGTTCTTGAATGTGACTGGGAAGTTTATTATAAAAGTGAATTGTAATTGAGCATTGTGCGTAATTCTTATCCAAATAAATACACTTATTCATTCTAAGTATTTAATTTTGAACACAATTACACTTTACGTGTGTAATATCTTATTTTTAGGAGATATCGTAAAGATGGCTGTTTAGATTTCATCATCAGAACTGGATTTTGAAAGAAATGGGACAAATCTGAAAACATTTTTTAGGAAGAAAAAAAAATTTGCAGATCGGTCTATAAGCGAAGGAGTTCTGAGATAACAAACATTAAAAAAAATGGAACCGAATTGATTACCTTATTCTTTTTTGAAAAGTCAGTTAAAAATGCAATTTTTTGTCGTATCCCCACACATTTATTATATTCGTGTATTACTGAACTAGCCGCTTTAGCCCTGAGACAACCTTCTGAGGGATTTGTAGACTTTGCCCACCCAATATACCCAATGGTCAAGGGAATATTACGAAATAGTAAGTTATAATATAATACATTGCGATTAGATAATGTAATGTTGTACCGTGAATATAAAAGGCTTGATAGCAATACATGGTCAAAATAGTAACAATACGAGTTCTACAATGAAGTGCTTGTTGGTAGTGTGCGCGCTGGCGGCGCTGGCGCTGGCCGAGGAGCCCATCACGCTGCTCTACCACGAGAACGTGGGCATCCCGGAGGCGGCGCGCATCAAGCAGGCTGAGCTCGCCACCGACTTCGACGGCTCGCGCATCATCGGAGGCGCGGCAGCCGCCGTCGGCACCTATCCATTCTTGGTAGAGCTCCATGAAAACTATATGATGACTGTGAACACAAGGCAAATTGCTGGGCAGTATCAAATTAATGTGACATGGGAAGGGGTGAGGAAAGAGTGAATGCACAGAAATTATGTGCAGTCACTATGTTCCTTTATCCCTTAAAAAAAACTGCAGCTCACTTCACCTCCGCCATTAAGTTTAACCTTAAATAAGTAAATAGCATAGTTTGGGCTAAATGATTTACACGGTGCAGGTGGGGCTGGTGATCACGCTGAGCTCGGGCGCCACATCGGTGTGCGGGTCGTCTATGCTCAGCAACACGCGCGCGCTCACGGCGGCGCACTGCTGGTGGGACGGCCGCAACCAGGCGCGGAGTTTTACGCTGGTATTCGGCTCAGCGCGCCTTTTCTCCGGTGGAACGCGTGTCGTCACCTCTAGCGTGCAAATGCATTCTGCGTACAGCCCCAGCACCCTCAACAACGACGTCGCCATGATCTCCTTCAGCTCAGTGCCGTACTCCAGTGAGTATTTATATCTCTAGTGAGATGACTGGTGGTTTTTTTTTGGTGGAAAATTATCAAATAATTCCTCTCGCTGCCGATGGGAGGAGCAAGAAGGAGTTTCTGATTTTTACTGACTAAAACCAATCTGTGTTCCTGCAGTAGTCTTTTGCGTTCTAAAGCTGTCATAAGTCTTTTAAACAATGTTACAGATATGCGATTGACTCACTGAGCTCTGTTACAGACGCGGTGCGTGCGGTGGCGCTGCCGAGTAACGCGCTGCTCGGCAGCAACTTCGCGGGCTCGTGGGCGCAAGCCGCTGGCTACGGCAAGACCAGCGACGGTAAATTGTCAACTACTGCTGCGCTACTTTAGTTACATAAGATATTGCATACTATGGAAGAGCTCGTGGCTCAGTAATAATAGTCGCACGGGCTTCTCTCTAAGTTAACTGCGTAGATCAGCGCGTGCGACGCTTGCCGAGGACGTCACGATAAGCCGTATCAGGTATCACGGTCAGTCATACAATCAGCAGCAGCAGCAGTCTTCCAAAGAAGTCTCGTGATATCCGTGGTAACCACTGAGTTGTGGAGGTCAAATAGACAGGCCCTTCATGTAAAACACTTACTGCTAATCTACACTAATATTCTTTAAAGAAAAGTTTTTTTTGTTTTTATGTTTTTTTGTTTGTAGAAGGTAATCTCTGAAAGTACTGGACCGATTGCGAAAATTTTATCACCGATAGAAAGCCGCTTTATTCTTGAGTGACATAGGTAGGTAGTATATTTTATGTATGCGAGCAAAGCCGCGGGCAAAAGCTAATAAGTAATAAGCCACATTGGCTTCCAGAGATAGAAATTAGTTATGAAAAGGTTGAGTAAATTGATCCAAATTGTTCTCAAGTTTAATATTTGTTCGCCAACGTTGAAAATTGTATAATGCCTTCCTTGCATTGCGACAGCCGCCAGCATCTCGCAGAACCAGTTCCAGAGCCACGTGTCGCTGCAGGTGATCACAAACGCGGCGTGCGCGCAGTTCTTCGGCGGCATCATCGTATCGTCCACGCTGTGCACCAGCGGCTCCAATGGCAACCGGCCAGTGGGCACTTGCAGCGGCGACTCCGGCGGCCCGCTCGCCCTCACCAGCGCTGGCACGCGCGTGCTGGTACGTGTGTCTCCTGTGTTCCTGACACTTGCTGCACGCTAATAACACTGTCTAAACGGTCGCAATTTGTCAACAGATTGGTGTGACGTCATTCGGCTCCTCGCGCGGCTGTCAAGTTGGATTCCCATCCGGTTTTGCTCGGGTAACCTCTTTCATGCCTTGGATACAAGCAAGATTGTGAACCCGATTGACGATTCTATAATGATAATAAAAATGGTTACTTTATTTATAAGTTTTCATACAACTTCCTATATTAATAAAATTATATTATAAACACCTTTACAGACGCGCCGAAGGCGATGTTATTATTAACACTTAAAATAATTATAATTGTAAACTATGACTGTGTAACTGGGTCTTATAATATCATCAATGAAAATGTAATTGATGCTATCTCCTGGAGGTTTACCCATTATTTGTTATTGATTTTGTCAATGCTACTATTTTTAGCCACTAACATTGACATTTGCCACATCCACATTGGACTAAATACATCTGAGTAGACTTTGCAGATTAGGTCAATTCACACCAATAACGATCAATTCTGATTTTGTTTTCACAATCAGTCAGGGTCAGTGGTGATGGTGCTGGTGATTCCAGTAGTTCCTGTATGTCGTCGTCCATGTTCAAGTCTTTGTTGTTGAAAGGCTATTAATGATTTTCTTTCTTCGTCTTGTATTAAATCGCTGATGTCGACGTTGGTTATAATATGGTACACATAATTATATGGTATACAACAAATAATTAAATATTTCAAACAAAGGCGCGGACCACCATGTCTGCGGTGTAATCTTAACATAAAAAAAAAAACTTTTTATAAAAAAAATATAACCGACTTCACTAAAAAAACACTAAAACGATCAAAATAATTTTAATTTCGGAAGTCGGTGTTTTTCGTTATTGTTTGTTCCTTATTTAACACCGACTTCCGAAATTAAAATTATTTTGATCGTTTTAGTGTTTTTTTAGTGAAGTCGGTTATATTTTTTTTATAAAAAGTTTTTTATTTCATACTTTTTAGTTGCAACACACTTACAGCCCGATTACTTTTTCTCATGTCAATTCCAATTAACTCAAACCCTGCTAGAATACATCATTTTCATATGAAGTTCCCGTGTCTACCTTCCACCTTCCGGCTCCATCATCAGATCACTTCGATAGTACCTTATAGCCAAAGTGCATCTCATGACATTTCTAATAAGCCCAAACACGGGTAGGATACATTGATTAATTACGGAGTTCCGGTGCCTATCTTCCAGCTCCATCACTATCATCAGGTTACTTCGATGATACCATTTTCAACATAACTATTCAGAACTATTCATTTATTTGTATTGTCATAGTCGCTTAACTATGTTCATTGTGATATTTGTTTGAGTATGAAGTTCCGTTGGCAATTTCTGGTCTTCTTAACCAGTTCCACCTCATCAAATGTCACTTTTTGACTGTAAATGCTTAATTCCTTGATAAAAATATCAAAATGACTATATAGTTGCCTATAATATTTGAGGAGTTCCCTCGATTTAGCCAAGATTCCATCATCAGATCCCGACTTGGTGACTATGGGACCATTTGGGAAGTATACCCTTTCCAACAAAAAAAGAATTTTTCAAATCAGTTGGCAAGCGACGAAGTTATGCCCGAACATACATAAAAAAAAAAAAAAAAATACAAACATCCGAATTGAGAACCTCCTCCTTTTTTAGAAGTCGGTTAAAAAACATCCGAATTGAGAACCTCCTCCTTTTTTAGAAGTCGGTTAAAAAAAACCTGACCTAACCTAACCTAACCTAACGTGTCTGTGATTTAACCTAACCTAACCTAACCTGACCTAACCTTTTGTCTTGGTTTGTCGTGGTTAACCTAAGGGATTTTTCGGCGATCTCTTTGTATATTTTTTCCTGTATTGTGGGCGGAGTACAATGGAGTGGTAAAGCGGCGCTATACAGCGCTTTCCGGTTTTGACCTAACTTGACCTACATTTTATGCAAATTAGGTCACTTTAGCCAAAAGTGACCTAATTTGCATAAAATGTAGTTAGGTTTTTTTTTTTTTTTAATTTGGCAGGAGTGGGAAATCCATCATGGACACCCAGACTACCTTGCAAGAAGGCAGCCTGGGTAGTGCCGGACTCCTACCGGCTAAAAACCACTCCTGCCATGCGAAAGGCCCCTGCCGTCAAGTTGCGCAGGGATTTATATGGGCTGTTGACAGAAGTTTTACTTACTTAAGATAAGCATGGTCAGTTCCTATGGAATGTAATAATATAATATTAATAAATGTTAAAATCCTTTTCATAATCATTCGTATATTAACAACTCAATCATTAAAAATTCATGTCATTATGTCATAATATATAATTTAAAAATAGTCTAAAATAAATAATGTTAAATAAAATAGTTCGTATTTGTTGCCGAATTTAAGTTTTATTCCTTTTGTTAGCTGACATAACGATTCTTGTAACATATTCAATGAAGTCGCTTGTATGTTTTTTGTTGCTTATTAGGAAACTGAGATTTCTTTGGGTAATTTTTTCTCCAACTTTTATTTCCAAGTTGTATCTAGGGAAGGCATATACCGGGCAGTCCGTCAGAAGGTGGAGGACTGTCTCCTGCTTGTCGGGGTCGCAGGCACACGCCGGATTCTCCTTGCACTTGAAGCGAGTCAGGTACTCGGAGAACCCGCCGTGGCCTGTTAGGGCTTGGGTCAGCTCCTTGGTCATCTCCATCCTTCTTATCGTCCTGTACGCGGCGATCGCACAGGGGAAAAACATCTTCGTCGTGGCCGCCGTTTCTCCTGCACAATACCTCCGGTTCCATTCGCCCAGCGTCTCCATTCGGATCATACGCTTGACGAATGAAACCGGGCATTTGTCGTAGTCGGGTTGCCGCTTCGACTTCAGGGCAGCCTCCTTCGCGAGCAAGTCGGCTCTCTCGTTGCCCTCCAGCCCCGCATGAGCTTTCACCCAGAACAGGGAGACGCTCTTGTTCTGGGCGTGTTGTTGTTTCTACTGCGAGGGCATGGAGGGCTTCGGGGTTCACGACTGTCTGGAGGGCTGCCATGAAGTCGCTGTAAATAGCGAACGCCGTCTTGGTCCTTCGGAGGACTTCCTTCACTGCTTTGCAGAGGGCGAGAAGCTCGGCCTGGTAGACGGTAGAGTAAGACGGCAAAGCAAGTTTGAGGGCCTTGACCTCCGCCTGGTCGGTCCACACCGACACTGCGGCGCCGACCTTGCCCTCAATCTTGCTGCCGTCTGTAAATATTCGCACCGCATAATCGCGGTGCTCATTGTAATGTTCCTCGTCTACCAGGCGTCGCAGTGCAATGGCCCTCTGCTCAGCTGGATGCGGCATCTCTAGTGCCGATAACACCCGCTCGATCTCCCGGTCTCCCAGCGCTGGGTGAGGCACCCCTCTCTTGGCCTTGTACAGCGAGGCTGCCTCCTTAATCCGGAGATCAAGAGAGAGTATCCCAGCCAGCACCAGTGCTGAGTGTAGGGAGACCGTGCGGTAGGCTCGGCACAGCTTTTGCGCGAAGCTCCTCTGTACGGCGTTCAGCTTCTTCTGCAACCCGACTTTGTTGGCGGCCGGCGACCACGCGCTCGCCGCGTACAGGATGATAGGCTCCACTGCAGCCGTATAGATGCAGCGGATTACCTCTGGATGGAGACCCCAGCTGACCCTAGCTGCCCGCGACAGCTGTTTATATATGCCGACGGCTCGGGAACAGACGTTTGCGACGTGAGTGTTAAAAGTCAACTTGTGGTCGATGGTGAGACCTAGCAGTTTGATTTCCTCAGACATGCCAATGTCTACCCCACCCATCCGGAGACATGGGGTGTCATGCTTCAGTATGCGCGTTACCAGCATTCCTTTGGTCTTATGCGGCGCAAACCGAAGCTTGTTCGAGACACCCCATGCTCGCACGTACTCGAGGGCGACATTGGCATCCCTCTGGATTTCAAGAGCCGTCTCACCATCGAACACAAGGACAATGTCGTCAGCAAACGCCTGGCAATAGACCCCCATTTCCTCCAGAGCCTTTAAAAGTGGATCTAGCACAAGGTTCCAAAATATGGGACCACTGATTGACCCCTGGACGCATCCCTTCTCGGTCTTGGATTCGTACTCCACTCCCGCGTATCTGACCTTCACCACCCTCTCGGACAAGTAGCTGTCTATGACCCGCCTCAAGTTTACAGGACACTTTTCCTCAGCCAGTCGGACTCGTATGGCTGGCCACCATGCGCTATCGAAGGCCCCCTCAATATCCAGGGACACAATCGTGACAAGCCTCTTTGCGTCGAGTCCGTCACGAATGTGCCCCATCAGCGTATAGAGGGAGTCTTCGGTGCTTCGCTGGGGCATGAATCCGTACTGTAACCGTACTCATCCTGGGTAGCAGATAAAACTTGAGTCGGGCCACGAGCAGCTTCTCGAAGACCTTGCCGAGAACAGGCAAAAGCCCAATTGGCCTGTATGATTTTGGGGTGGTGTAGTCGTCTTTAGCGGGCTTGCGGAGCACGACGACAGTTGCTTCTTTCCAGGACCGCGGAAAGTATCCATGCGCCAGGCACTTGTTTACCAAGCGCAGAACTAAGTCTGGGTCTTGACGGATTGTGTGGCCCCATATGTCCGCCGTCAGACCGTCGGAACCGGGAGCTTTTTTGGGGTTGAACGAGGAGACAGCTCGCTCCAGCTCGTCGAGTGTGAAGGGAGGGTCCGAAGGTTCAGCTTCGTACCCCCCGTTCACCTCTTCAGCTCGTTGCCGCACACGTTTGTGCTCCTCGTTATCCCCCTCCGAACGGTCCTCTGGGTAGAACACCTGTGCCAGATACCTCGCCGAGGCCTCTGGGTCTAGAGTCCGGCCGTCCCTTACCAAATCCTCCTCTCTCTTCTCCGTCCTACGGATCACCCAGTATATACCTTCCCACAAGCCTTCCCTGTCCTGCTTCTCGCAGAACCCCTTCCAGCTCTCGATTTTAGCTTGGACTACTGCACACTCGTACTCTTCCTTCTGTTTCAGGTACTCCTCAACAACCTTTGGTCTACGAACTGGCGCTGCACAGCGGATCCTCCGCTTTTTAGTGACCACTAGCCTCTTCAAACTGGCGAGTTCATCAGACCACCACGGCACGGTTATCCTCTCTTTGGTCTTCTTTTTGGGTATCACGGATGTACAGGCGTCTTGCACTGCCGTTGTAAGTCCCTCGACTACCAGGTCTATTTTGTCCCTGCTGTCGATTTGATCGAACAGACTTACGGTCAAATTGTTGCTTTGCATAATTTGGCGCAGTTTCTTACGAAACTGCGTCCAATTTGCTTTCTTGGTGTTGTAGATCCTGGTAGTCCGGTTAACCGTGATACCCAAAGACTTCTCGAGGTGTATACCACTAAACTCAATGCCGTTGTGGTCCGACCCTGTCAAGTCGTCAACGACTCGCCAGCCGTTGGTCACCGTCAGCATATCCGCCGTGCAGGCTGTGACATCGACGCAGCTCGTGTAACGTCTGTCACCACGAACTACGTCGAAGGTTGGAGTTTCCCCTCTGTTGAGTACCTGCAGTCCAAGCTGGTCGAGAGCTCCCAGCATCTCGTCGCCTCTGCTGTTGGTCTCACTGCTACCCCACCAGATACTCCAGGCGTTGGCGTCTCCTCCCATGATGAGCCTATGCGGGCTGGTCTCGCTTTCCACCTTTTTGAGGCTCACCAGGTATGGCCCTAGGGGCTGGTCCGGTTCGAAGTAGAACGAGACCAGGGTTAGTCTCCAGGCACCAGTTTGGATCCCCACCACGACGATGTTGTCCGTGGTGAGTTCTGGGTACTGTCTTACGGTCAGTTTTGGGTCAAAGACGGCTATGGCCGCTTTGACAGTCCCTTCTCCTTGCCTGGTGCTCTGGAAGATTCGGACACCTCTGGTCTCGCTCATCCTCTTCACACTGCCCACGTAGGGTTCCTGGATCAGCGCTGCGGTGGCTTTGCGCTTCTCGGCCTCAAGCATAAGCTCTTGGGTCGCCAACTTCTTCCTTTGGAGATTTGCCAGGAGCATCTTGTACGGCATCGTGTTTGCTGGGACCACCTTAGCAATAGGCGACGGACGCTCGTGCCAGCCTGTCCCACCTGACTCGAACAGGACACTCAGGGTTAAAGGCGTTGTGATCGGTTCTCTCCATCTTCGCCTTGACGCAGTTGGGGCACTTAGGTGTTTCCGCCTTTAGCCATTGGGCACATTCTGCTCGTAGGTGCTGGTCTCCACAGTAGCTGAATGAGTCGGCCGGTTCTTTACAGAGCCGCCGACTATGTCCATAGCCCAAGCACCTAGTGCACTGCACCAGTGGCGACTGGTCATCGACGAAGACGGTCTGGAAATCGATGCGCGCTCTTCCCTTCTCGAGCATCCTGTTCCAGACAGCCGGAGACGTGCTGACAACGACGTTGCTGGTTTGGGGGTTCCGCGAGTTCCTCTTGAATTTAACCGTCATTCGATCCTCCCCGTTGTCGAGACCGCGAAAGACGTCCCGGTTTTGGTTCCGTAGCGCCTCCAGCAGTTCCTCGTCGGAGTGTATGCGAAGGACGCCACGGAACACTAGTAGCGGGTCCTTGTTCTTCACGTCCTCGACAACGAGGTGGTCTCCTGACTTCTCTATCCTTTCCCTAACTCTCTTCCTATCTTCCGCCGACCTACAGCCCATAATAATTTTTCGGTCTTTGGCCTTTCTTACGCTCTCTATTTCGATTCATCCCTCTTTGGCTTTAACCGCCTCTCTTATTTTGTTTATGACGTCCTCCCCCGAATCCCCCTCGTCTTTTGACGTCACCACTATCGAGTACAGCGCGGTCCTGCCTGGGGTCTGCCTTTTCGGTGGACCCGCCGCCACACTCGCATAGGTAGCCGTCTTCTCCAATAGTTCCCCCTGCCTCTCCATCGCCCGCTGCAGCTTTTCCATCTTCTCGCTGCTCTCCTTCACCAGCGCGCTATGCTCTGCTAGTGAAGCGAGCAGCGAGTTAACTTCTGGAAGCCTCTTGGGTGCTTCTGGTGGAAGTGTGGCCTTAGTGGCCTCCTCCCTTGTCAGTTCAGCCCCCATCACTTGTACAGCAGCCGCCGCCCCCTCCTTCACGAGCTGGTACAGCCGTTCCACCGATTGCGTGATACCGGCTTTCAAGTCTGCCCTCAAATTGCGCGAATCGCCAAGGTGCGACTTCGCGCGCAGAAGGCAGTTGCGAGCCTCGGTCACCCGATCGGTGGGTTTGCTCGGTTGCAGCTGGCTGGTCCCCGGTGACGCTCCCTGTGTCTCGGTAGAAGTGCGGCGCGCCACCGCCCTGCCGTCCGGCTGGGAAGTGGCGCGCTTTGTGGCCTTCTGGGAAGCCGTCACGGTCGGGGCAGCTTTCTTTAGTGGGTTCGCGGCTGCTGACGGGAGAGGCTGAGATTCAGCAATTTTCCCGTTTTCCCACTCGCCAATGCTTCGCCTCACACTAGAGGCCTGAGTTGAAGCACTGGGAGGGGAAACCTCCCCCTCAAAGGTGATGTTGAGTGCCGCGTTCGACGGAGAGACATGGGGTCCTGCGAAGACTTTCTTGGCCGGGGTCCTGGAGAGGAACATTGTAGGGAGTGGAGATATAAAGTCAATAAATAATAAAAAGAAAAAAAAAATGTAATACAAATAATTAATTAAATATGTTTAAAACAATATACTGATCCCTGTAAAGGGGGGATCAGTTTGTCAATAACAAGATTGGGTCAAATATTTCCTCAATAGAGGCGTCAATAAATAATTAAAGTAAACAGTTATAATGCAATAAATTTTGAAATTAATGTACTGATCCCTGTAAAGAGGGGATCAGAAGTCAATAAAGTACGTCAAAAATTTTGCCTCAAAAGAGGTGTCAATTTAAAAGAAAAATAAAATAAAGTTTCAGATTAAAATTTATGGAGCTTCAATAACGGCTCCTATCAATCACCCAAGTATAAATATTGGAAGGCCTTGTTAACCCCGACAATTTGAGGACATCAAAAAAAAAATTGCTATATAAACAATTAAAAACAAATTTCTGAAAATTTGAAGTTTTTGCGGTTTTCCACTGTCGGGTGTAAAATTTTCCTATGGGATGCAAATTTTTTAGGGTCGGAGCGCACAGGCGACGCGCTGGCCCGTGTTTTGAGACTACTTTGGTCACGATCGGACCACAAAAACGGGAGTTATTATCAGATAAGTGTCAATTTTTTAATAAAAAAAAGTTAATATTTTGCGAAAATCGAAAAATTTTCTTCTAGGAAATGTCTAATCTGATTTGTTTTTTGCAGGAATCCTGTAGGGCGAGCAGAGGCGCGTACGACGGCACCCTCAGAACCAACCTACGTCAACCAGGGATCGAGATATAAAATTTTGAAGAAATGAAAATTTGGAAAAATGGTTTTTCTTGAATAAAAAGTTTCCCTGTGAGAATCTTTAAATTACTTTACCAGGATCGTATAGGTCTCGCAGGGACGCGTCCAAAAACGTATAATAGTACCCTGTAGCTAGTATATATAGGTTACGAATCAGATCACACCTTCGAAATCAACGCTCTGGCTAGTAAACTTTTGAGCGTTTATCTATATAACTATAGTTCCATAAATTTTACTGATTTTGGAATTTCCGCTGACTCCTGCTAGACTCGCGGCTGGTTTTTTCTCTATTCGATTCTCATATAATCTCGGCGCATGGGGTGTTAATATTGTCCAGGAATATCAAGGAATACTCTGGAATAACGGGAATAATCTATAAAAAATGTATGAAAATTTGAAATTTTTGCAGTTCTTTGCTGTCGGGTGTAAAATTTTCCTATGAGACGCAATTTTTTTATGATTGGGGCGCACAGGCGACGCGCTGGCCCGTGTTTTGAGACTACTTTGGTCACGATCGGACCACAAAAACGGGAGTTATTATCAGATAAGTGTCAATTTTTTAATAAAAAAGTCAATATTTTGCGAAATCGAAAAATTTTCTTCTAGGAAATGTCTAATCTGATTTATTTTTTGCAGGAATCCTGTAGGGCGAGCAGAGGCGCGTACGACGGCACCCTCAGAACCGACCTACGTCAACCAGGGATCGAGATATAAAATTTTGAAGAAATGAAAATTTGGAAAAATGGTTTTTCTTGAATAAAAAGTTTCCCTGTGAAAGTCTTTGAATTATTTTTAACCGACTTCTAAAAAAGGAGGAGGTTCTCAATTCGAATGTTTGTATTTTTTTATTTTTTTTTATGTATGTTCGGGCATAACTTCGTCGCTTGCCAACTGATTTGAAAAATTCTTTTTTTGTTGGAAAGGGTATACTTCTCAAATGGTCCCATAGTCACCAAGTCGGGATCTGATGATGGAATCTTGGCTAAATCGAGGGAACTCCTCAAATATTATAGGCAACTATATAGTCATTTTGATATTTTTATCAAGGAATTAAGCATTTACAGTCAAAAAGTGACATTTGATGAGGTGGAACTGGTTAAGAAGACCAGAAATTGCCAACGGAACTTCATACTCAAACAAATATCACAATGAACATAGTTAAGCGACTATGACAATACAAATAAATGAATAGTTCTGAATAGTTATGTTGAAAATGGTATCATCGAAGTAACCTGATGATAGTGATGGAGCTGGAAGATAGGCACCGGAACTCCGTAATTAATCAATGTATCCTACCCGTGTTTGGGCTTATTAGAAATGTCATGAGATGCACTTTGGCTATAAGGTACTATCGAAGTGATCTGATGATGGAGCCGGAAGGTGGAAGGTAGACACGGGAACTTCATATGAAAATGATGTATTCTAGCAGGGTTTGAGTTAATTGGAATTGACATGAGAAAAAGTAATCGGGCTGTAAGTGTGTTGCAACTAAAAAGTATGAAATAAAAAACTTTTTATAAAAAAAATATAACCGACTTCACTAAAAAAACACTAAAACGATCAAAATAATTTTAATTTCGGAAGTCGGTGTTAAATAAGGAACAAACAATAACGAAAAACACCGACTTCCGAAATTAAAATTATTTTGATCGTTTTAGTGTTTTTTTAGTGAAGTCGGTTATATTTTTTTTATAAAAAGTTTTATATACCAGGATCGTATAGGTCTCGCAGAGACGCGTCCAAAAACGTATAATAGTACCCTGTAGCTAGTATATATAGGTTAGGTTAGGTTAGGTTAGGTTAGGTTTTTTTTTTTTTTTTTTTTTTTTTTTTTTTTTTTTTTTTTTTTTTTTTTTAATTCCTACCTCCAACGTTATCGGAGTCTATGTCTAAGCCTAATTCTCTTTATCATACCGGTTCTCGCTGTTGTTCCTCTCGCACGTTCATGCCGCATACTTTATCTTTCTTCATACATCGTCTTTCATTCTTTTACTGGGTGGGATGCCCATTTCTGACCTATTCTATCTGTCTATTTTGCTGATCTTTGTTTCTTTTCATTTCAGTGGGGGGAATAATGGTCTATTTTCATCTTTTATTTGTTTTACAATTTTTCCTTAATCTAATTCAATTTCTTTAGATTTACATTTTTATCTTTGCAATATTTTCCTAATTATATTTTTCTTATACTACTGTCTATTCTAATTACATTTTATACTTATTTTTATGCTTAATATATATATTACTAAATATACTACCAGCATACTTGCTTAAGCTGTCTTATTTCTATCTATTGCTTTCTGTGCAATCTTTGTGCAGTAGTCTAAAAATTTTTCCTTATCTTTACCTCGCATTACTTCCTCCACAATCTGCTTATTTAATTTTATTTGCAGTGTCTGTTCCAGCTCATACCTGTCCACTGCATGTACAGGGCATTCCAGAAGGAGGTGTGGCACGGTCTCGTCCTTGTTTGGGTCGCAGATGCACGATGAACTCTCCTTGCACCCGAAGCGATTCAGGTACTCAGAGAATCCACCGTGCCCCGTCATTATTTGTACCCTGATACTGGTGAGTTCCATCTTTTTTATTGTCCTATACGCTGCCACCGCATCTGGGAAAAAGATCTTGGTTATGCTGGCGGTTCGGCCGGACTGGTATCTCCGATTCCATTCGTCAAGCGTTGCCATACGTATGTGGCGCTTGACGTACGAAATCGGACACAGGTCATAGTCCGGTTTTTTCTTTAGGTTCATGGCGGCCTCTTTTGCCAGCTGATCCGCTCTTTCGTTGCCCTCTAACCCTGCGTGGGCTTTTATCCAGAACAAGGATACCACCTTGTTCTGGAGAGATGCAGCTGTTATATTCTCTCTGGCTTCCACTGCCAGGGGATGAAGGCAACTAGGGTTTTTCACCGTCAAAAGAGCCGCCATGGAGTCGCTGAAGACCCCGAAAGTAGACGCTGTGCTGTTTCTAATTTCCCGCGTTGCCCGCGATATCGCGAGTAGCTCAGCCTGGTAAACCGTACAGTATCCTGGTAACGCCAACTTGAGGGCGCGCGTCTCGGCCTCTCTGTTCCATATGGACAGCGCCGCACCGACACGCCCCCCAATCTTACTACCGTCAGTAAAGATTTTTACTTGTTGGTCAGAATTGGCGTCAACTTCCTCCCGGTTTACCAGGCCGACGATTTTCAGGTCGCTTCGCTTTGCGGGATGCGGGGACTTCAGTGCGGAGGACATCCGTTCCACCTCCCTATCCCCCAATATGGCCTGTGGTACCCCTTTCTTGGCTTCGTACAGCGATGCCGCCTCGTGGATTCTGAGATCCAAGGGGAGTATCCCAGCAAGTAGGAGCACCGAGTTCAGAGAGACAGTTCGGTATGCCCTGCACATTTTCTGCGCTATTCCCCGCTGCACGACGCCTAGCTGTTTGATCATTCCCAGTTTGTTAGCGGCGCCCGCCCATGCGCTGGCAGCGTATAGGATTATCGGTTCCACCGTAGCCACATATATAATTTTAACTATCTCCGGATTTAGTCCCCAGTTCACTTTTGCAGCTCTGCTTAGCTGTTTGTGGACTGCAATGGCTTTGCGGCAGACCTCCGAAACGTGCTCATTGAATGTGAGCTTGTCGTCGATGGTGACACCCAGTATTTTAATTCTCCTGGACATAGCGATGTCGACCCCGCCCATGCTCAAGCGTGGGGTGTCGTATTTTAACTTTTTTGTAATGACCATCGCATTGGTCTTGTGTGGTGCGAAGTTCAGCTTGTTTTCCACGCCCCACGCTCGAACACGTTCGAGGGCGGCATTCGCTTGCCTCTCTATTTCCAATGCCGTGTCACCATCGAAGACCAGGATCACATCGTCAGCGAAAGCTTGCGCGTACACTCCTATTCTTTCAAGGTCTTTGAGGAGGGGATCCAGTATAAGGTTCCAGAAAATGGGGCCTCCAATTGAGCCTTGCACACAACCCTTCTCTGTGCTTCTCCTATGCTCAGCTCCGGCGTACCTTACTCTTACCTTTCTGTCGCGCAGGTAGCTGTCAATGACCCTTCTCAGATTAACCGGACACCTTTCCTCAGCCAGTCGGACTCTTATAATTGGCCACCAGGCATTGTCGAAGGCCCCCTCTATATCTAGCGATATTAGTGTTATTATTTTCTTTTGTACCAGCTTGCTACGTATTATTTGCATGAGGGTATAGAGGGAGTCTTCAGTGCTCCTTTGTGGCATGAATCCGTACTGGCGAGTACTCATCCTCGGCGCTATGTAGAATCTGAGTCGGGCCACCAACATCTTCTCATAGATTTTACCGAGTACCGGCAACAGACCGATAGGGCGGTACGCCTTTGGTGTTGTGTAGTCCGTTTTCCCTGGCTTCCGTAGTATTACCACTGTTGCCTCTTTCCATATTTTGGGGAAGTGGTTATAAGCAAGGCATCTGTTGAGGATTGCCAGGAAAATTTCGGGATCTTTGCTGATGGCACGGTTGCAAATATCGGATGTGAGTCCATCCATTCCCGGAGCCTTTTTTGGATTGAAGGACTCGCTCGCTACACTCAGCTCTGCCATAGTGAATGGGGGGTCGCATGGTTCACCATTTTCGCCTTCATTCACTCTTTCTGCCTCTAATCTGACGCGGCTGTGGTGAGGGTCATCAGCAGTTGCGCGGTCCTCTGGATACAGGGTTTCCGCTATGTATCGGGCGGACCCTTCTGCGTCCAGCACTTCCCCATCTTTTACCAGCGGCGGGTCCTCCATCCTACTTGTTGTCCTTCCTATAACCCTGTAAATCCCCTCCCACACCCCCTCCCTATCCTGCTTACAGCAGAACTCCTTCCAACTCTCGGTTTGAGCTCTGGCTGCCTCTGACTCGTACTCTTTTTTCCGTTGCAGGTACCTTTCGACAACTATGGATCTACGGACTGGAGCAGCGCACCTGATCCTCCTCTTGTGGGTAGCTACCGCTTTTTTAAGTTCTTCGAGTCTCTCCGACCACCACGGCAAGGTAAGTTTTTCTTCTTGTTTTTTAATTGGCATGGATGCTTTACATGCTTTTGTAACAATATCTGTGTAATTATTAACTATTTTATCTAATTGCTCTATTGTGTTTGTTTTTTCTATTTCTTCTTTTGTAATATTGTGTTCTTGGCGCATCTGGGTGAGTTTCGCATGAAACTCAGGCCAGTTGGCCTTTTTTGTGTTAAATATTCTTGTCGTTCTCTCTACCTTTAGTCCTTTTGATTTGGTCTGTATAATTTTGAAAACGATGCCGTTGTGGTCGGAGCTACTCAAGTCCTCGACGACTTTCCAGTCTGCTACCTTGTCAAGGATATTTGCCGAACAAGCTGTTATGTCGACATAGCTGCTGTAGCGTTGTCCTCCCCTGACTGTGTCGAAGGTCGGAGTATCTCCTTCGTTCAGTATGTGCAGCCCGAGCTCCCCGAGAGTCTCGCATACTTCCTCTCCCCTGCGATCAACCGTCGGGCTGCCCCACCAGGTGCTTTTTGCGTTTGCGTCGCCTCCAACGATTATAGGCTTAGAACCATTTTTGGCCACTATTTCTTTGAGGTGGTCTAAATAGGGCTCAACTGGTTTATCCGGCTCGAGGTATATGGAAACCAGAGTGATCTCCCAGGCACTGGTCTGGATACCCACCACAACGATGTTATTTGTGGTGAGTTTTGGGTACTGCTTTACATTTAGGCTGCTATCAAAGACAGCGATTGCAGCCTTAACGGTCCCTTCTCCATTTTCAGTGCTCTGGAAGATCCTTACTCCCCTGTGGCTTTTCATGGTCTTACTCCCTCCTACATATGGCTCTTGCAATAAGGCTACGGCTACTCCCTGTTTCTGTGCCTCGAGCAGCAGCTCCACTGTCGCAAGCCTTTTTCGCTGGAGGTTCGCTTGCATATAGCTATATGTGGTGATGGCAACGTTGGCGTTAACAATACGCGACGGTTGACCGGGCCAATTCGTCCCATCGGTGGCGCACAGAGCACCCGGAGCTGAAGGCATTGTGCTCTATTTGAGTCAGTTTCGCCTTTTTGCAGTTTCTGCAGGCGGGCGGTTCCCCTGCTAGCCAGTCCGCGCACTCCGTTCTCAGGTGGGGACCGCCGCAGTGGCTGCATGCGTCCGCAGTCTCTTGGCAGTACTTCCTACCGTGGCCATACCCTAGGCAGCGCGTGCACTGGACTAGTGGTGTCTGGTCTTCCGCTCTGACCCGCTGGAGATCTATATACACATAGCCCTTCTCCGTCACCCGCTTCCAGATACTGGGAGACACGCTTATAATAACATGGCTGGTGTGAGGGTTTCTAGCTCTCCTTCTATATTTTACTGCTATCCTGTCCTCCCCTTCACCGAGATCGCGGAAAACAGCCCCGTTTTGGTTCCGGAGAGCCTTGAGGATGTCCTCATCAGTATTTGCTGACAAGACATCCCCAAGCCTGACCAGCGGGTCCTTGTTCTCCACGTCCTCGATGGTGAGGCTGCCTCCTTCCTTCCCTATTCTGTCCTTAACCTTGTCCCGTTCCTCCTTGGACCCAAAACCCATTATTACTTTCCTGTTTTTGGCTTTTCTTACCCTCTCCACCTTTACCCATCCCTCCTTTGCATCTATGACCTTTCTGACTCTTTCGAGCACCTCCTCTCCTGTTTCCGTTTCCACGGTTGAGGTGACCGCTACCGAGTGCAGCGTACGCTTTTGCAGCGTCCCCTCACCCCGGGCCGCGGCCACCCCAGCGTAGGTAGGCACTTCTATCTTTTCAATTTTTTCTGCATGCCTTTCAATTACGGCCTTCAGCTCTTCCATTTTTCTACCGCTTTCCCTTATCAAACTATTGTGCTCCATTAGACGTTCTATGAGCAGGCTTTCGCCGGAGGTAGGGGAGAGAGAGGGGGTGGTGTCAAGAGGTGGAGCAGCACGTGCTCCCACTCCCCCCTCCACCCGCTCTCCCCCCATTGTACTTCCCTTCGTCTTGAGCTCCGCCTCGGCCTCCTTGACCAGTGCGAAGAGCCGTGTAAGTGCCTTCTCGACCCCTTCTTTTATTTCCGTCTTAAGGTTTCGCGAGTTCCTTAAGTGGGCCTTTGCCTTATTAAGGCAGGCTGCCGCTTCCGCCGCTCTACTGGCGAAGCGTTTTGTAGGAGACTCTTCGTTTCCCACTGACGCCTCTCGCGTGGCGGCGATGTTTCCCTGTGTGAGGGCAGTTCCTGATGAAGGTGGCGTCAGTTTTACGGCCGCCTTTGATGCTGCAGAGCCTGCCTGCATTGTCATGCTGGTCCTTGTTGCCTGATTACCTGCTTTTGCATTCGGTTCCTCACCTGGCATGGTGGCCTCCCACCTGTCTATGCTCTTTCGGACGGCCTCCTTTGAGGGTGACCTATTGTTCTCCAATTTTTTGACAGGCGTGCGGTGCCCAAACATTTTGGGGGTAAGATGCGGAAGGGCAAATAAGTTTGTAAAAGTTGTAAATAGCTGCCCTTGTGTTATAACCGCTTAAGATTACACAGACAATACAATTTAAAATGAGTCTCTGACTCTAGTCAGTATATGTACACACAAACTAAATCTATTGTAGGAACAAGAAATAAAAAGAAAAATAAAATTAAAAAATAAAAATAAAATAAAAATTTGTCTCTATGTAGAGTCGCTTTGCTACTCTAGTCTGTCTTAAAGCTAGTATAAAATATCGTGCTACTTCAAAATTATATAAACAAAAGTAGACTTACTTTTAGTCAGTCTTAGGTAGAGTCAACTCTACTATGGTCACTGTGTGCCGTATAATATACTTAATCTACTTATACTATTTACAGGTGGAAATTTACAATTTTAAAAAGTTTTGGCTCTACGTAGAGTCTCTAGACTCTATCCAAAAAATTCTCCAGATTTTTCTCTATCCTATGCAAAAAACCCCGGAGTTCCAGCTCTCTCCGTTTGTGAGATATAGCAAGGATTAATTCAAGGGTTGCAACCCCTAAAGCACTCCCAGAATATCTCTTTGGTATATATTAACCTATTAAATTTAGAATAAACCAAAATAATATTACTTGCAGATGTTTTTAAAATTTGTTTCGAAAAAATTTTTACAAGTGGAGAAAACGAAAGCTTGTTTTTAGGGGTAGGGGGTTGGGACCCTATGGGTTTGGTGCGGGGGGGGGTAGAGTTTAAGGGTTAGGGTTTGCGGAGCAAGAGGGGTAGGTTAGGGAGGGGGGTTGAAAATTTTCGTTGTTTTTGAGCTAGGACGCACGGTTTTCGAGTTACAAGGTATTTTTTGAAAAAATTTTTGGCAAAAATACCTAAACAAATTTATCTCTTTGCCGTCAGACAGGGCGGAGGGGTATTTTTAAAAACTAGTTAAACCTTCCCTTATTGTTCAATTTCTCTGGAGAAGGTTTTGGATTACAGTGTTTTTGTAGGGCTATGCAGCCTCGTAAGTCTCTCTGGGGTGGGGTCCTTGGTCAATTTTCAATTCACCCTCAAAGTTAAGGGTTGTTCTTTGCCAACAACTTTTGCATTGTTTTGGCCTTAGGAACGAGATATCGAAACAGGAAAAAATACTAGGGTCTTAGTCACGGTCCAAATTTACTGACAAGCCCCTTATTTTCCTTTTTGGAAAACCAGAAACCAAAAATTTTTCCCGTTTTTCCAAAAAATCTCGTCGGGGGTTGTTTTTGGGGGTGCCCACGTGGAGGTTGACCTTATGATCGTTTGTCGCAGAGACAACCGATTTGGCGTTATTTTTCCGATATCTCGCTCCCCCAGGGCTCTAGGGGGTGTACAAACTTATCCGGTAATGTCGTCCGGGACCCTTGTTCCACCTTAAATTCTATATTAAATCTAAACTTAATCCTACCTAATATTGAAAAATTTTGTTCCGCAGTTGATGAACCGGTCCTTGCTGTCCCGCCAATCTGGGGTCCCTCCGTAGTCCACTGCACCCCCGGGAGTCTGCCAAAGTTGAGGGTGGCTGACAACTTTCTGCAAATGGCTCGTAGCGCAGAAACTTCGCGTTCCAGGGGGTTGATCCCGAAGAGTTTTCTTGTTTGGAGGTGTTTTTCCTTCGGGTACCGCTGGGAGCAGGGCGTCACAGGTATTTCCGGTTTTGCGTGACGTCACAGGTTTCACCTTATTTGGCAGGTTTTACCTAGCTCAAAATTTACTGATCAAAAAATTCTAAAATTTTGCACACTTGTTGTCCAGGGAGTGAAGAATTTTTTGAAGTCCTGAAAATCTAACGTCACCGATCTGGTTTCAGCTCTGGATGGGTCTAAAGTTAGAGGTACTTTTGAGGTCCTCTATTTACCAGGGGGGTGCTCCGATTTTGACGATCGAGGTGTCGGCTGACTGGTCTTGGTGCTGTGCAAGCCGTTCGTTAGTTGAAGTTTTTTCAGGCGTCGGGAATCGGGAGCACGTGGCCACGTGGTTTTGGAATTTTCCCGTGTGGTTCGGCGAGTTTTGACCGGAAAAATCCGGGTCTTCGCTTGATTGTAGCTGCCCTTGAGATGCTTCAAACTGCAGTTCGAAAAAGCTGGGTTACCGCTGAAAATCCAGCGGCGTTGCGTCGGGAGTGTCTGCTTTGGAGGTTAAAATCCGTTTTTTTGGCCTAGTATCCCACAATATGGTCCGATTTTGGTACTTTTTTCACCATCTGAAAGCACTCACGAACGCGCAACTTTTGACGTATGACACAAGCTAGTTTGCATCAAAAAACCCGTTTGAACAATTTTTCGAACGCGGAGCGCACTCAAAATGATCCGACCGCCACGAGAGCTGGGGGGGAACTGGTTAGGTTAGGTTAGGTTAGGTTTTTTTTTTTTTTTTTTTTTTTTTTTTTTTTTTTTTTTTTTTGTGGCAGGAGTGGGAAATCCATCATGGACACCCAGACTGCCTTGTGGGAAGGCAGTCTGGGTAGTGCCGGACTCCTACCGGCTAAAAACCACTCCTGCCAAGCGAAGGGCCACCCTGCCGTCAAGTTTCGCAGGGTATTAAGGGCTGTAGTCTTCTTTTTTGTTTCCAGTTTTTTTATTTATTGCTGGCTTATGATGAATATGATGAATATATATAATAGTTATATATGTAATATTAATATAATAAATTAAGTAAAATTATAAAAATCCATATTGAATTAAATTATCTATTGTTAAAATTTCGTCCTATAATTCATTTATTTCAAATTTCTAAAAATTTATCTGTCAAAATAAATAATGAGTAACAAGTGTCAATTATTTGTTACGTCTATTGACGGATTTGACGACTTTTATGATGAAGTCTATGAAAGATTTCCTGTTTTTTCCGTCTTTTATTAGGACTCCGAGGTTTTCTTTTATGACTGGAATTTCGACTCTCATTTCTAAATCGTGCCTGTGGGAGGAATACACTGGGCACTCCGTCAACAAGTGGAGGACTGTCTCCTGCTTGTCGGGGTCGCAGGCGCACGCTGGGTTCTCCTTGCACTTGAAACGAGTCAGGTATTCGGAGAACCCACCGTGCCCTGTTAGGGCCTGGGTCAGCTCCTGGGCCATCCCTATCTTCCGCACCGTCCTGTACGCCGCGATCGCACATGGGAAGAACAACTTCGTCGTGGCCGCCGTTTCCCCAGTACAATACCTCCGGTTCCATTCGCCCAGCGTTTCCATTCGGATCATACGCTTTACGAATGAAACCGGGCACTTATCGTAGTGGGGTTGCCGCTTACACCTCAGGGCAGCCTCCTTTGCAAGCGAGTCGGCTCTCTCGTTACCCTCCAGCCCCGCATGAGCTTTGATCCAGAACAAGGAGACGCTCTTGTTCTGGATACTACTGCGGCGGATGGCGTCCCTCGTTTCCACTGCGAGGGCATGGAGGGCTTCGGGGTTCACGACTGTTTGGAGAGCTGCCATGGAGTCGCTGTAGATAGCGAACGCCGTCTCGGTCCTTCTGAGGACTTCCTTCGTGGCTTCGCAGAGGGCGAGGAGCTCCGCCTGGTAGACGGTACTATAAGACGGCAGCACAAGTTTGAGGGCCTTGACCTCAGTCTGGCCGGTCCACACCGACAGTGCGGCTCCGACCTTGCCCTCAATCTTGCTGCCGTCTGTAAAGATTCTCACCGCGTAGTCGCGGTGGTTATTATATTGTTCCTCGTCTACCAGGCTTTGCAGTTCGATGGCCCTCTGTTCAGCCGGATGTGGCATCTCTAGTGCCGATGCCACCCGCTCGATCTCCCTGTCTCCTAGCACTGGATGGGGTAAACCCTTCTTGGCCTCATATAGTGAGGCCGCCTCTCGGATTCGGAGGTCGAGAGGGAGTACCCCAGCCAGCACCAGTGCCGAGTGTAGGGAGACCGTGCGATAGGCTCGGCACAGCTTCTGCGCGAAGCTCCTCTGGACGGCGTTCAGCTTCTTTTGGACTCCAATTTTGGTTGCGGCCGGCGACCACGCACTCGCCGCGTACAGGACGATAGGTTCAACTACCGCTGTATAAATACAGCGGATGACCTCAGGATGCAGACCCCAACTGACCCTTGCGGCCCTCGACAGCTGCTTATATATACCGATGGCTCGGGAGCAGACGTTTGCGACGTGGCTATTGAAAGTCAACTTGTGGTCGATAGTGAGACCCAGCAGTTTGATTTCCTCAGACATGCCAATGTCCACCCCGCCCATTCTGAGAAATGGGGTGTCATACTTAAGTTTGCGCGTTACCAGCATTGCTTTGGTCTTATGTGGCGCAAACTTAAGCTTGTTCGTGACACCCCATGTGCGTATGTACTCAAGGGCGACATTGGCATCCCTTTGGACCTCGAGTGCCGTCTCCCCATCGAACACAAGGACGACATCGTCCGCAAACGCCTGACAATAGACCCCCATGCTTTCCAGCTCCTTGATCAGCGGGTCCAGCACCAGGTTCCATAATATGGGGCCACTGATAGACCCCTGGACGCATCCCTTCTCGGTCCTGGATTTGTACTCCGCTCCCGCATATCTGACTCTCACCACTCTCTCGGTCAAGTAACTGTCCATGACCCTTCTCAAGTTCTCAGGACACTTTTCCTCAGCCAGACGGACTCGTATGATCGGCCACCATGCATTGTCGAAGGCCCCCTCTATGTCCAGGGACACAATCGTGACAAGCCTCTTTGCATTGAGTCTGCCACGAATGTGCCCCATGAGTGTATAGAGGGAGTCCTCAGTGCTTTTCTGGGGCATAAAGCCGTACTGGCGAGTACTCATCCTGGGCAATAAATGGAACTTGAGTCGGGCCACGAGCATTTTCTCGAATATCTTGCCGAGTACAGGCAAAAGCCCAATCGGCCTGTACGATTTCGGAGTGGTGTAGTCTTCCTTAGCGGGTTTGCGGAGGACAACGACTGTTGCCTCTTTCCAGGACCGTGGAAAGTGTCCATGCGCCAGGCACTTGTTCATCAAGCGCAGAACTAGGTCTGGGTCTATTTGAATCGCGTGGCCCCATATGTCCGCCGTCAGACCGTCGGAGCCGGGGGCCTTTTTAGGGTTAAACGAGGAGACTGCTCGCTTTAGCTCGTCGAGAGTGAACGGAGGGTCCCAGGTCTCAACTTGGTTCTCCCCGTTCACCTCTTCCGCTCTTTGCCGCACCTTTTTGTGCTCCTCGTTATCCCCCTCCGGACGGTCTTCCGGGTAGAACGATTGTGCTAGGAACCTCGCTGACTCTTCGGGGCCTAAAGTCTTTGCATCCCTCACCATCGGTATGTCCTCCTCTCTCTTTTCTGTACTCCGGATTACCCTGTATATTCCCTCCCACAGGCCTTCTCGGTCTTGTTTCTCACAGAAACCCTTCCAACTCTCGACCTTTGCTTTGGTTACTGCTTGTTCGTACTCTTCTTTCTGTTTCAGGTACTCCTCAACAACCTTTGGTCTACGAACTGGCGCTGCACAACGGATCCTCCGCTTTTTGGTGGCAACCTGCCTCTTCAGGCTGGCGAGTTCGTCAGACCACCACGGCACGGTTAACTTCTCGACCGTCTTCTTCTTGGGCATCACTTTGGCACAGGCGCCTTGTACCGCCGTCGTCAGTTCCTCGACTACCAGGTCTAATTGGTGCACGCTGTCGATTTGATCGAACAGGCTTACTGTTAAATTGTTGTTCTGCATAATCTGGGCCAGTTTCTTACGAAACTGGCCCCAATTTGCTTTCTTTGTATTGTAGATCCTGGTAGTCCGGTGTACCGTGATGCCCACAGACTTTTCGAGGTTAATGAAGAACTCTATGCCGTTGTGGTCTGACCCCGTCAAGTCATCGACGACTCGCCAGCCGTCGGTCACCGTCAGCATATCCGCTGTGCAGGCTGTGACGTCGACGCAGCTCGTGTAACGTCTGTTACCACGAACTACGTCGAAGGTTGGAGTTTCCCCTCGGTTGAGTATTTGCAGTCCAAGCTGGTCGAGAGCTCCCAGCATCTCGTCGCCTCTGCTATTAGTCTCACTGCTGCCCCACCAAACACTCCAGGCGTTGGTGTCTCCTCCCATTATGAGCTTATGCGGGCCGGTCTCGCTTTCCACCTTCCTAAGGCTGTCCAGGTATGGCCCTAAGGGCTGATCTGGCTCAAAGTAGAACGAGACCAGAGTTACCTTCCAGGCACCAGTTTGGATCCCCACCACGACGATGTTTTCCGTGGTGAGTTCTGGGTACTGTCGAACGGCCAACTTTGGGTCAAAGACGGCTATGGCCGCTTTGACAGTCCCTTCTCCTTGCCTGGTGCTCTGGAAGATTCGGACGCCTCTGATCCCGCTCATCCTTTTAGCGTTGCCCACGTAGGGCTCCTGGATCAGCGCTGCGGTGGCTTTGCGCTGCTCGGCCTCGATCATAAGCTCATGGGTCGCCAGTCTCTTCCTTTGAAGATTCACCTGGAGTATTTTGTGCGGCAGTGTGTCCACTGGGACCACCTTAGCAGTAGGCGACGGACGCACGTGCCAGCCTGTCCCATCTGACTCGAACAGGACACTCAGGGTTGAACGCGTTGTGATCCGTCTTCTCCATCTTCGCCTTGACGCAGTTATGGCATTTTGGGGTATCCGCCTTTAGCCACTGGGCACACTCTGCACGCAGGTGAGGGCCTCCGCAATGGCTGCATAAGTCGGCGGACTCTTTACAGAGTCGCCGACTATGCCCGTAACCCAGGCACCTCGTGCATTGCACCAGTGGCGACTGGTCGTCAACGAAGACGGTCTGAAGATCGATACGCGCTCTACCCTTATCGAGCATCCTGTTGTAGACAGTCGGGGACGTGCTGACTATCACGTTTTGGGTTTGAGGGTTTCTGGAGTTCTTTTTAAATTTTATGGTGAGTCGGTCTTCCTCGTTATCGAGGCCGCGGAAAACATCGCGGTTTTGACTCCGTAGCGCTCCCAGCATCTCCTCGTCAGAGTGAATGCGGAGAACGCCCCGGAAGATCAGCAACGGGTCTTTGTTCTTCACGTCCTCAACAACGAGATGATCTCCTGCCTTCTCAATTCTTTGTCTAACCCGATTCCTTTCCTCGACCGACCTACATCCCATAATAACTTTTCTGTCTTTGGCCCTTCGCACGCTTTCTACTTCCACTCCTCCATCCTTGGCCTTAACTGCCTCCCTGATCTTTCTTATAACTTCCTCTCCTGTGTCGTCTTCATTTTTAGACGTCACCACTATCGAATGCAGCGCGGTCCTTCCTGGGGTCTGCCTTTTCGGTGGACCCGCCGCTACACTCGCGTAAGTGGTCGTCTTCTCCAAAAGTTCCCCCTGCCTCTCCATCGCCTGCCGCAGACTCTCCATCTTCTCACTGCTCTCCTTCACCAGCGCGCTATGCTCCGCTAGTGAAGCGAGCAGCGAGTTAACCTCCGGGAGAATTTTGGGTGTCTCTGGCGGATGTGTGGCCATGATGACCTCCTTCCTTGCCTGCTCAGCCACCTTTAATTGTGCTGCAGCCGCCGCCTCCTCCTTCACGAGCTGGTACAGCCGTTCCACCGATTGGGTGATCCCAGCTCTCAAGTCTGCCCTCAAATTGCGCGAGTCGCCGAGATGCGACTTCGCGCGCAGAAGGCAGTTGCGAGCCTCGGTCACCCGATCGGCGGGTTTTTTCGGCTGTGGCTGGCTTGCCCCCGGTGACCCTCCCAGCGCCTCAGTGGAGGTTCGGCGCGCCACGGCCTGGTTGTCCCGCTGGGATGTGGCGTGCTTTGTAGACGTCTGGGAGGCTGTTACAGTCGGGCCAGCTTTTTTGGTTGGATTCGCAGCGGCCGAAGGAAGAGGCTGAGATTTTGACAATTTCCCGTCCTCCCACTCACCAATGCTTCGCCTCACACTAGAGGCCTGAGTTGAAGCACTGGGAGGGGAGACCTCCCCCTCGAAGGTGATGGAAAGTGCCGCACTCGACGGAGAGACACGGGATCCTGTGGAGGCTTTTTTGGCTGGGGTCCTGGAGAGGAACATGATGTGAAAGTGGAAGATTAAAATCAACTGTTATTCTGATCCCTGTAAAGGGGGGATCAGGTCAATAATAATTTTGCCTCAAAAAAAAGGTGTCAATAAGAGAATAATATAATTAAAATACAAAAAACAATTTTTTTAAAACTAATGTTCTGATCCCTGTAAAGAGGGGATCAGTAGGTCAATAAAAATGTAAAAATTTTCCTCAAGAGAGGTGTCAAATTAAAATAAAATTAAGATAAAATTGAACTCCTCAATAGAGGCGTCAAGATAACTATTAAAAGAGCCTCAATAAAGGCCGCAGTCAAAGACACAAATGTATATATCTGCTCGTCTTACCACCCCCTATTATTTAGAGCAATAAAAATATTTTGCTAAACCTACTATTAAAAATAAAGGGTGGGTGGGCGGGCGGAAAATTTGAAGTTTTTGCGGTTTTTTACGTCGGGTGTAAAATTTTCCTATGGGACGCAAATTTTTTAGGGTCGGGACGCACAGGCGACGCGCTGGCCCGTGTTTTGAGACTACTTTGGTCACGATCGGACCACAAAAACGGGAGTTATTATCAGATAAGTGTCAATTTTTTAATAAAAATAGTCAATATTTTGCGAAAATTGAAAAATTTTCTTCTAGGAAATGTCTAATCTGATTTGTTTTTTGCAGGAATCCTGTAGGGCGAGCAGAGGCGCGTACGACGGCACCCTCAGAACCGACCTACGTCAACCAGGGATCGAGATATAAAATTTTGAAGAAATGAAAATTTGGAAAAATGGTTTTTCTTGAATAAAAAGTTTCCCTGTGAAAATCTTTGAATTATTTTACCAGGATCGTATAGGTCTCGCAGAGACGCGTCCAAAAACGTATAATAGTACCCTTTTTTTTTTTTTTTTTTTATGGTGGGAAAAAATCATGCATTGACATCCCCCGCCCTTGGGCGGAGCGGGAGATAGTGTCAGACTCTTACTGACTAAAAGACCCACCCCGTTCCTTCTAGCCTTCATACCGGGGCTCGAGCGCCCTTTCGGATAACCCTGGCCCCAGTAGGCTTCGACCCGGCTGGGTCCCTGCTGTTGCTGACAACTCCTTGAGGCGCGCGGGAACAGCGCGCGCCGTCGACGACTTGGGCTTGGGCCGGCAGTTACCGGACGGCCGGACAGCGAGCTACCCATTGCTCACTGTCCGCAAGCCCGCGTCTACGTTGGCCGGAAATCGGGATCAGAATCCCGGCGACGGCGGCGGCGATAACGCCGTTGCCTGATGCGTTCGGCCTCCTCCTTTGCGAGCATTACTGCTTCGCAGAAGTCGGCGACCGCCTGCCACTCCTCCTCGCTCCGGACCATGGCCTCAACCAGGGCCCGGCGCGAGAGGTCTCCGCCGCCGATCGCCCCCACGAGGGCACGGCGATGCTCCGCCCAAGCAGGGCACACCTCGACTGTGTGCTCCACCGTGTCCTCCGGGCGTTCCGCACAGTGGCGACACCCGGGCGTCACTTCCGCATGAATCGAGTGCAGGAATCTCCCGAACGAACCATGTCCGGTGAGTACCTGCGTCATGCGGAAGGTAAGGACGCCGTGAGGTCTTTCCAGCCACGCCTCAAAGAGGGGACTTACCGCCATGATTGTGGCGTGCCCAGCACTGGGTTGCGATAGTCGCTGACGCCATTTCACCATGAGATCCCGCCGGAGCTCTGTCCGCCATGCCGTGACCTGTCGCGGCAGCGGACTTTCACCCCGGCGTTGCATCTCCACGCGCATATCGTGCATGTGTGCAAGGACTGTTGCCTCCAGATCCCACGGTGGTAGGCCAGCCAGAAGGCTCGCCGCTTCGCGGGAGACCGTGCAGTATCCCCGCACCATCCTTATCGCCATGACCCTCTGGCAGGCGTTCAGTATGGCCGCCGGTTGCTTTTTCAGCAACGGCGCCCACACCGGCGCCCCGTAGAGGGCCATGGACCGAACGATCCCCGCGTAGAGCCTCCGGCAGGAGGCGTCTGGACCCCCAAGGTTGGGCAGGAGCCGCTTGAGCGCAGCCCCAGCCCGGTTGAGTTTGGGAGCCAGACGTCGGAAATGCTCCACGAAATTCCACCGGCTGTCGAGGACGAGTCCCAGGTACTTCATCGTCGACCCGACACCGATGTGAACTCCTCCTACCGTTAGTTGGGAACTCAATGGCGGCGCGTTCCGAGACTGGCGACCGTGGAAACACATCGCCTCGGATTTGTGAAGCGCCACCTCGAGTCCCAACTCCTGGATCCGATCAACGACCATCGCAACCCCGCGTGTCGCTAGAGCGACCGCCGCCTGGTACGACTCTCCCTGCGCTAGGACCAGCGTGTCGTCTGCGTAGCAAACCACGCTGACCCCGTCAGGGAAGTCGCCGCGCAGCACGTAGTCGTACCCGATGTTCCACAAGGGTGGCCCTAGTACCGACCCCTGCGGAACACCGCACGACATCTCTCGACGTTTCCAGTCTCCCTGGTGACCGGGATAGACTATAAGTCTCTCCGACAGATAGGCCTCGACCACTCGACAGAGGTATTCGGGCACCCGGTGGTACCGGAGTGCCCTCCGGATCGTACTCCAGGGCAGGGAGTTGAAGGCGTTGGCAATGTCCAAGGACACTGCCACGACACACCTGCCCCGGGACACCGCAGCCCCCGTCGTGAGGGCTCGCACGCGCATGATGGCGTCCACCGTAGAGCGCATCCTGCGAAAGCCGAACTGTCCGTCCGAAAGGTCCGGCCCCACCCGTGCTAGGCGCCCGACGAGGCGGTTTGCAATGACTCTCTCAAAGAGCTTGCCCACCTCGTCGAGCAGCACAATGGGCCGGTACGCGGACGGAGAGTCCGCAGGGCGCCCTGGCTTCGCTATGAGGACCAGTTTCCCCGTCTTCCAGCAAAGTGGGAACTGGCCCCTCTCCAAACATGCGCTGAAGAGCCCTCTCAGTCGAGGCCCGAGAGCCTCCATGGCCAGGACCCAAGCCTTTCCAGGCAAGCCGTCGGGTCCTGGGGCGGTGTTTTTGGCACTCAGCCTTCGCACCGCCACTCTCATTTCTACCTCGGTCACCTCTGGAGCATCGTCGTCGTCGCTGTTGCGGTCCGCGTCAGACACCGCTGGCGGTGGAGGCGGAGCCATGGGCGGGGGGGAGTGTTCCCCCCGCGCAGGGAACAGAGCGTTCACCGCACCCTCTACGATCTGGGGCCGGAGACTCTGAGTCAGTGGGGGAGCCCAGGGGCGGAGCTTTTCCCGTACCATATTGTACGGGCGCCCCCATGGGTCCGCGTTCAGAGACCCCAGCCACACGTTGCGGGCCTCCAGTTTGGCCCGCTTGATCTCCGTTCGGAGGGTGCGTTTTGCCGCTCTGTATCCCTCATACAGCTCCGCCTCTCTGGCCTCCGCATCCGGCGGGCGGATGCGGCGCCTGCAGTGTCTGGCGTACCGGCGCCGCGCGTGACTGCATGCGTTGCGCAGTGCAGCAATCTCCGGCGACCACCAGCACACCTGGCGCTTAGCTCGCCCTGGACGGACTCGGGGCATTGCCGCGTCACAGATTTGCGACATGGCCTCCCGGAACCACTCCGCCTCGACGTCTATGTCGACAGGCCTGTCCGGTGCTTGCACCCAGGCCTGTACCGTCGCGGCTTCCAGGAGGAGCTCCCGGTCCATCTGCTTAAGCGCCCACCGCGGACCGCAAGGGCTCTGTCGGACCGGCGCGGCCGAGGTTTCGGCGGAGACGTCCAACCGGATGTACCGGTGGTCGGAGTACGTCTCCACCTCCTCCATAACGCGCCAGTCGACGACACGCGGCAACAGAGCGGGGCTGGCGAACGAAATGTCCACCACTGATTCACCCCGCATCCGCGCCAACGTGGGGACAGAACCCCGGTTCAGGACGACCAGGCCCAGCTCCAAAGCCCAGTCCTCCACCATCTGACCCCGTGGGTTCGTGTACCGGGAACCCCAAGCCGTATTCCAGGCGTTGAAGTCCCCGCAAACGACCACGGGGAGGGAACCAAACCCAGCGACGACGACATTTAGCTCCATAAGGGAGACCTGGAGTTCGTCGAGAGATCTGCTCGGGGACAGGTAGACGCCTACCACTGCAATGTCCCCGAACCGTGCTGCCACGCAGCCCCGCCCCCTCGCAACAGCCTCGAGGGGCGGGGTACCGGCGGCGGCCGACGAGATTAACGTCACCGAGCCGTCTAGGTCCTGAACCCAGTCTCCACGGGGATGGACGTAGTACGGCTCGGAGACGACGGCGACATTTATCGACCACTGCGCCATGCTCTGGAGCAACAGATCCTGAGCGGGGGCGCAGTGGTTGATATTCGCCTGGAGGAGACGGAATGGGGCCGTTATTGGCAGTCCATTGTCTCCTCCCGAGCCCTTCTAGGGGGCACTGCCGCGGCGGGTGCGGCGGCGACTGCGGCGGGTGCGGCGGCGAGAGCGGCGGGTGCGGCGGCGATAGCGGTGGCGGCCAAGGAGGCGGCTGCGGCGGTGAGGACGTCGGCGGGGATGGGCCTACGGGCCCTGCCCTTGTTCTTGGCGGGGGGGTCGCAGGACCTGCCCCCAGCCCGGTGGTTGGCCGGCTTGCCTGCCGCCGCACATGCGTAGCAGTGCGGCGGAGCACGGCATTCTGCGGCCTTGTGACCGGGCTGGCCACACTGGTGGCAGCGGTCGCTGCGGTCCACCTCCGCGGCGCAGTGGGCGCCAACGTGGTGCCCCACTTGGCACCGGTAGCACCGCAGAGGTCTGGGCTCCAGCAGTTTCACCTGCGCGGAGACCCAGCCTACCAAAAGCCGTCGGCCCTCCCCGGTGATGGTCCTGGCCGCCGCCACGGGGCAGCTAGCTGTCACCGCTCGCATGCCCGTGCCGTCAACGCGGATGGTGCCCGCCCGGACCTGATCGGTCGTGCACCCACCCGCCCTGACGATGGCGGCCACCACCTCGTCCACCCTGACTGAGTCGTCCAGGCCCATGATGCGCATGTCTATGCACTTTGTGGGCCTGGACACTCGGGCCTCTTCCGCGTTGAGGGACGCCCTGATCCTTTCGGCCAGGGCATCCGCTGCAGGGCCGCTGGCCGCACCGGGGACCTCCAGGATTCGGGCCCCCGTGAGCGTACGCCTCATGCGGAAGCCCCCAGCGGCTCCAAGCTCGCCAAGGTGGGGCAACACCGCCTGCTTCGCCTTCTCCATGACGTCGTCGTACGTCACGCCCTTCTTTTCCGCCTCAGGCTGCAGCGTAATAACTACAGCCTCGGAATTCGGGGCGCGAAGTCTCGCCGCCATGGCTCGCTTCCTCCTGTCCTTCCGCCTCGCGCGCTTTTTTTTGGCCGCTCTGACCGCCTTGCCTGCCTTCTTCGCGGCGCCGACGACCGTCCAAGCGCCGCCGGGTTCCTCAGGTGGAGGAGGTGGCGGGCGGGGCCTAGTCGCCGCCGCGGCAGGAGGTCCCGCCGGTTTAGCAGCAGCAGGCGTCGCCACTCCCTTTTGCCGCCGTTGCTGCTTGGCCGTCGGGGGCGGTCTCGCGGGCTCCGATGCCGCGGCCCCGCGCCCCGCCAGCCCCGATGGACCCGCCTTGGGCACAGAAGCCGCAGCCGCGGCGGCGGCGTAAGACGGCGCCTTTCGCTGCTGGCCAGAGGCCGCTAGCGGAGGGCGCAGCACGATGCCCTCCAGCAGGGACAGCTGCTGCTGGATGCGCAGCTGGAACTGCTGCTGCTGCTGCTGCAGCTGTTGCTGGAGAGCAGCCAGTTCCTGCCGCACCAGCGTCAGCAGCTGGCTCTCCGGCTCGGGCTGGGTCTGGGGCCGGCTTTGCCCATGCCCTTGCCTGCGCTGCCCATCCTTCGGCTCCTGTGGGCCTGCTCTGGCGAGCTCCACCTGGATTTCGGCCCGGAGCTCAGCCTGGAGCTCGCTCCGGAGCCTCTCCACCCTCTTTTTGAGGGAGGCGTCAAACGCCTCCTTCAAGGACTTGGCATGGCGCCGCGCCGTCCTCTCCTTAGAGGCTTTTTCCCTTTTGCGGCTCATATCCCGCAAAAGGGTGACGGCCAGACCTTGGAACTCCCCGTCCGAATCCGCCTCGGCACGCCTCTCGCTGCCAGACGGCTCCGAGAGGTCCCTCCCAAGGGCGGCCGCTCCGGGGTGACGCCCCTCCGCGGCAAGCCTGACGGCTCGCTGAGCGGAGTCTTTGGCCGCCAAACCTCTCCCCTGCCCACGGGCCCGGCCCGCGCCGCGGCCGCTCGTGGGGACTTTCGGCACCGAACGGCTCTCTCCCTCCGTGTCGGAGGACAACTTGTCTCCCGGCATAGAGCGCCGCTTTCGGGAGAGACGAGAGACTCTACCGGTGTCTCCACCGGGGTCCCCCGCAGCCTCCTCGCCTCTACCTCTACCGGGGTCTCCCCCAGCCTCCTCTGTCTCCGAGCCCTCCAGGCTCCCTCTGGATGCCGCGTCGGACTCCGACCGCGCATCACTCTCCGTAGGTTTGCGAAAGAATTTAGATTTATCCATACAGTTCCCACGAGTAAATTACATGTTTTACTGGCTCAAATATGTGGTTCGCACTAGAGACTAATTTAGCTACCCATTAGTCAAGCTAACAACCTCCCTCACGGTGCGCCGCCGCTTGGAGGTTTGGGGTAATTTTTTATAGAGGTTGTCTTCCTCGCGGCCCGGGCGGTTAAGCCAGGACCCTCGTCCCCCATCAAAAGTCAGAAACATGACCTTGGACAATCTCTGGGGCTACGAGACTAACGGTGGCAGAAGGAGGAGCAAGCCTTCCTCCTGCCTGCCCGGCGGCAGTGTGAGTGCACACCGAGCCCGCTCTTACTTCGCCACTGTGCCCTCTGCTATGGCAGAGGGACACGCGTTGAAGTGTTCCGACAGACAGAACATTCGCAGACGGCCATCGAGGCCCCTTAGGCAGCAATACCCAAGGGGGTCGTTGACCGCCTCCCAGGGTGCACCGTCCCGCAGACTGGCCTTCGCTCCGGACGTATCCGTAAGCGAACTACAGCCTGCGGGCACTCGTGGAGGTTTTCTGTCGTGGCACCCCATATAATAGTACCCTGTAGCTAGTATATATAGGTTACGAATCAGATCACACCTTCGAAATCAACGCTCTGGCTAGTAAACTTTTGGGCGTATATAGAAAGAAAGAAAGAAAGAAAAATAATTTATTTGGTACAGCACAAGGCCCAAACACAAAGATAAACAAAAACACGTATAAAAATTAAAAGAATCAAAAAAAACAATAAAATAAAAAATTAAAAAATACAGTTGTCGTGTGCCTCATAGCTGCACCAAAATAGGTCCAGTTCAGCATGAATGCCAGACAACTAGTGCCTGACGCTGGTTTTCAACTGAACCTTGTGACGCAACGGACGCCAGACCGGTTTTAGGGTTCAATATAATATAATCATCAGTGATGGATGGATACTTAAATAATATATATACATACATATACATATATGGTATAGGCACATAAGCCATAAAAAATAGGGTTTTAGCGAAAAATGTGTAAAAAATAAATAAAAATAAAGTGGGTAGGTAAATCTCGAACGAGTTAGGAAGATGTAATCTGTGTATTCACTCCCCCACACCAGTGCATTGTATGCAACTGGGCGAGATGGAGCGATTGTGAACGAGGTTTTTAGTTGATTTATTATCGTTGCGAGTTGAATTGAAGGTGCAATAAAAACATACATAATATAAAAGTTGAATGCAGAGTTGTATTGAATAAAGAAATGAATATATACACTATTTTGTAGATAAAAAAGGACGACAATTAGAAGGTAAGCGCAAATTGGTATAATTATAATAATTCAAAAATAACGATGTCATTGAAATTGAAATTTGTGGTAAATTGTCAAATTTTGCATTTGATTTTTCAGAATGTTTCAATATGGAGATACACGTCCCCAGCCTCGCTGAGGCTCCCACACAGCCAGGTTCCTTGTGGAAAGGGAGCGAAGGCACCATCGAGACACAGCGCCGCGCCCGTCACAAGCAAGTAGGCCATAAACAGTGGGTATGTTGAGAACCGGGCAGGTACACGGATACATTATATAATTGACGTATTTTGTGCCACCATGTCTAGCTTTCGTTGTGCATCGATCAGATACTGCCGCAAGTGTCTTCTAAACGTGCCTATCGTGTTGGTCGCTCTAATAGGTGGCGGGATGTTATTCCACACCTTAGAAGCAGAATAACGAAAGCTGCCCCTAAAAACAGCTGTACCACAGGAGTGGGTCGCAAGTTGCTGTGAGCATTGTCTTCTACCGCATTCCCTTCTGCTCGTAAGCCAACTTAACTTGTTGTATAAGTAGTCCGGTTTCTGGTATTTAACTACACCAAACAAAAGGCAAGCCAAGTGCAGTTTGCGCCTGGATTTCATTTTCAGCGTAAAGTGCTTGTTTAGATAGGGCGTTACATGGGTTCTGCGAGGAATATTGTAACAAAACCGAGCGCAAGCATTCTGTACCCTTTGGATGAGCCGATCTGTACGAGCTAACAGGCGCGGGCCATATACCGTGTCTGCGTAGTTCAACCTAGAAAGAACTAGGGTTTCTACCAGCTGCTCTCGTAATGCTTCTGACAAGTACGGACGCATTTTGTATAAAACTTTCAGGCGATAGAAACAATTTCTAACTGAGTCTGCTACGTGTTTCTCAAAACGCAGGTCTTTATCCATAACTAATCCTAAATTCCTCGCCTCATACACCCGTTCGATCTGCTCGCCCATTAGTTTTAGGTCAAATGATAAAGGTAGCTTGGCAAGCTGCTGTCTTGAGCCAAACACCAAATATTTGGTTTTTGTAGGGTTCAATGACAAGCAGTTCTCCTCAGCCCAATTGGCAATTCTTTGGAGGTCATCATTAAGATCTTTAATGGCATCATTGTACTCGTCTGGTCGGAAAGATATATAGATCTGTACATCATCGGCGTAGATGTGATATTTACATTTATGGAGACATTTGATAATATCTGCGCAGTACAAGATGAAAATAATCGGACCCAAGATGGAGCCTTGTGGCACTCCTCTCTCTACTGCAATGAGTGCCGATCTTAGGGTAGTGCCGTCACCCAAACGCAAGTCGACAAACTGCTTTCTATCTGTTAGGTAGCTGCGGAACCACTGCACGGCGCTAGGGTCGAAACCATAATAGTTCAACTTGGATAATAATAGCGGAATATTTATTGCGTCAAATGCCCGGGAAAAATCAAGCAAGACGAGCATTGTACACATCCCCTGATCCTGGGCAGCCAAAATATTGTCAGTAACGTCTAATAAAGCGGTAGACGTACTGCGTTGTTTCCGGAACCCAGATTGTAAGTCAGGTAAAATGTTATTTTCTTCCAAAAATTTACTTAATTGTTGGCTAACGACTTTCTCCATTACCTTGGACAGGCATGGTAAAATGCTTATGGGGCGCAGGTCCTTTAACTCGGTTGGATTTGAGATTTTCGGTAATGGCCTAACTGAAGCAATTTTCCATTGTTCGGGGAACGTTGACGTCATTATAGAACAGTTAATTATTCCAGTTATAACGTTTAACGTGTGCGGCAGAGTTATGCTAATCATATCCAAAGTAATGTTGTCGTGGCCCTCGGCGTTACTTTTAAGATTAGTGATAATCCGTGAGATATCGCTCGGTTCTACTGGGGTGATAGTAAAAACAGCTTCACCATGTCTATTTTCATTATAAAACGTCATCAGTGATGTGCTGGCTACCGGGTTACCAGGAACTATCAAAAAGTTGGTGTTTATCAAGTCAGGATCTGTAAACTGCGACGGTAGATCTTGTATAGTTTTGAAGGGCAACAAAGTGGATTTTAGGTTTTTCCATAACAATTTTGGATTTTTTATTTGGTTATTTATATTATGTTTGAAGTACGCAACTTTTTCATTATGCAATGAACTAACCACTAAGTGCTTTAGGTCCTTATAATATTTTATTTTTGACTCTGTTTTTGTTTTCCTACAGGCACTTAGTGCGTTATCACGTAAACGCATCATAAGTTTTATTGTATCGGTAATCCACGGATATGACTTCTCCTTAACAGTGCACGACTTAACCGGGGCGTGAGCATCAAACAGGGCGATCATATGAGAGTTAAAGACATGAACCATATCAGTAACACTGTCTAACAAAGAAATATACTCTAAACCCAAAAACGATAGGTCTTCGTTCAACCTTTCTGTGCACACATCTTTCAGAGGCCGAAATTTTATCAAATATGGTTTCAATTTATCGCGCTTAATGTGGAATTCACCTACTATAATAGAGTGGCCATTAAGAGAGCCAAGTGATTCCACAGATATAAATCTTGCTCTCATATCTGTACACAGAAGGTCGATGAGAGTTTCACTGGACGATGTGAAGTGTGTGGGAGTAGTTACCAACTGCGTGAGATTGAGACAGTTAAGAAATTCATTTATTTTGTTTGTTTTTGTCCCGCCTGTGTCCAGCAAATTTACATTAAAGTCACCCAGCAAAATGTAGTGGTCGCAGTCTCCCAGTGAACTAATATAATCGGTTATGGCGTCAAGGAATAAGACAAGGTCAAGCCAAGGTGGTCGGTATGCCGTACCAACGGCGATTTTTTTGCCGTTCATTGTCAATGTTAGCCACATTTGCTCCACCGATTCGAACCTAGGATCGACCGTCGTAGTACAAGTACGCGCGTTCAGTCCCCGGCGAAGGTAGAAGCCGACCCCTCCACCGCGACCCGAGCGCACACTCGCCGGCCGCGGCGTGTGACATAGTCGATAGCCCGGCACCACGGGAGCGCGTCCTTCCTGTCCCGACTGCAACCACGTTTCGTTAAGGGCCATAATGTCAAAGCAATGCCTGTCTAGAGCTCCGATTAAATCATCATGACCCGTACCCAGTGATCCTGCATTAAGAAAGCCAATCTTTAAAAACTTATCTCCTTTATACGTCATAGCAATGATAAAACGCAGATCGCGTAAATTTTATTAATTATTTCGTAAAATTGTATTATATGTATTAGCATTAAACGTAGTTTAATAATTGTAAATATTATTATATGATTACTGTAAAAAATTAAGAGAAACAAGAATAACGACTTTAGATATGTAGATATACTTGTAAATAGTGTAATAGTATTTATGTGTAAATAAATATATGTAATGGTATAAAACCGGCTTACGTTTCCGTCACTAAGGAGCGCCATGAGACAAACACATACTGTTATAAAACAACTCGAACAGTAGTAATAATTATATATACACACATACAATAAATAATTGCAACTAATTAATGAACACGTTATAAAAAGTACAAAATCTATAGAATAAGCAAACAATAGCATGATTATATGACATATTTTGTATGTAATTCGACATTTGTAAAAACACACACGCAATAAAGGTTCGCAACTAACTAGCAAACGGGTTACAATTCCAATATCCACAGAAAAATTAATAACAAAAATGTAAGATATGATTATATAAAGTCTTTGGAAGTAGCTCAAACCAGTCCCTACCCAAAAATCTTGCCAATGTCGGCCTCACAACGGACACGTTCAGCCTTCTGGCCATCCTCCCTCCGTGCCAAAATTCTCCCATCTTTCGTCCAGACATACCTCCAATTTCTTGTCGTCCCCGCCTGACGAGCGCGATAAAATAATTGGCGGTTTGTTCGCGTAAGTCGCTCGTTGACGTACACACGGTGCGCCTGCCCCGTCATATCGAGGTCATGTGTGTTCAGTCCGCGTCGTACCCGAGCCGCGCGCAGTAGTGAGTCTCGCGTCGTTCGTCTAGCGAAACGGACAGATATACTACGCGGCCGCTGCGCAGTGGGGTCGGCAGAGGTGGAGGTGTTGGTCCGATTTCGGTACGTCGATCCAACGCGTTCGACGTGAACGACGTCTCTGTCCTCTAAAACGACACCGAGCTTTGTCCCGAGAACCTTGACCAAATGAAGGGCGCTCTCATCCTTGCATTCAGGGATTCCCGAAATATATCTATATAACTATAGTACTATAAATTTTACTGATTTTGGAATTTCCGCTGACTCCTGCTAGACTCGTGGCTGGTTTTTTCTCTATTCGATTCTCATATACTCTCGGCGCACGGGGTGTTAATATTGTCCGGGAATATCAAGGAATACTCTGGATTAACGGGAATAATCTATAAAAAATGTATGAAAATTTGAAGTTTTTGCGGTTTTTTACGTCGGGTGTAAAATTTTCCTATGGGACGCAAATTTTTTAGGGTCGGGACGCACAGGCGACGCGCTGGCCCGTGTTTTGAGACTACTTTGGTCACGATCGGACCACAAAAACGGGAGTTATTATCAGATAAGTGTCAATTTTTTAATAAAAATAGTCAATATTTTGCGAAAATTGAAAAATTTTCTTCTAGGAAATGTCTAATCTGATTTGTTTTTTGCAGGAATCCTGTAGGGCGAGCAGAGGCGCGTACGACGGCACCCTCAGAACCGACCTACGTCAACCAGGGATCGAGATATAAAATTTTGAAGAAATGAAAATTTGGAAAAATGGTTTTTCTTGAATAAAAAGTTTCCCTGTGAAAATCTTTGAATTATTTTACCAGGATCGTATAGGTCTCGCAGAGACGCGTCCAAAAACGTATAATAGTACCCTGTAGCTAGTATATATAGGTTACGAATCAGATCACACCTTCGAAATCAACGCTCTGGCTAGTAAACTTTTGGGCGTATATCTATATAACTATAGTACTATAAATTTTACTGATTTTGGAATTTCCGCTGACTCCTGCTAGACTCGTGGCTGGTTTTTTCTCTATTCGATTCTCATATACTCTCGGCGCACGGGGTGTTAATATTGTCCGGGAATATCAAGGAATACTCTGGATTAACGGGAATAATCTATAAAAAATGTATGAAAATTTGAAGTTTTTGCGGTTTTTTACGTCGGGTGTAAAATTTTCCTATGGGACGCAAATTTTTTAGGGTCGGGACGCACAGGCGACGCGCTGGCCCGTGTTTTGAGACTACTTTGGTCACGATCGGACCACAAAAACGGGAGTTATTATCAGATAAGTGTCAATTTTTTAATAAAAATAGTCAATATTTTGCGAAAATTGAAAAATTTTCTTCTAGGAAATGTCTAATCTGATTTGTTTTTTGCAGGAATCCTGTAGGGCGAGCAGAGGCGCGTACGACGGCACCCTCAGAACCGACCTACGTCAACCAGGGATCGAGATATAAAATTTTGAAGAAATGAAAATTTGGAAAAATGGTTTTTCTTGAATAAAAAGTTTCCCTGTGAAAATCTTTGAATTATTTTACCAGGATCGTATAGGTCTCGCAGAGACGCGTCCAAAAACGTATAATAGTACCCTGTAGCTAGTATATATAGGTTACGAATCAGATCACACCTTCGAAATCAACGCTCTGGCTAGTAAACTTTTGGGCGTATATCTATATAACTATAGTACTATAAATTTTACTGATTTTGGAATTTCCGCTGACTCCTGCTAGACTCGTGGCTGGTTTTTTCTCTATTCGATTCTCATATACTCTCGGCGCACGGGGTGTTAATATTGTCCGGGAATATCAAGGAATACTCTGGATTAACGGGAATAATCTATAAAAAATGTATGAAAATTTGAAGTTTTTGCGGTTTTTTACGTCGGGTGTAAAATTTTCCTATGGGACGCAAATTTTTTAGGGTCGGGACGCACAGGCGACGCGCTGGCCCGTGTTTTGAGACTACTTTGGTCACGATCGGACCACAAAAACGGGAGTTATTATCAGATAAGTGTCAATTTTTTAATAAAAATAGTCAATATTTTGCGAAAATTGAAAAATTTTCTTCTAGGAAATGTCTAATCTGATTTGTTTTTTGCAGGAATCCTGTAGGGCGAGCAGAGGCGCGTACGACGGCACCCTCAGAACCGACCTACGTCAACCAGGGATCGAGATATAAAATTTTGAAGAAATGAAAATTTGGAAAAATGGTTTTTCTTGAATAAAAAGTTTCCCTGTGAAAATCTTTGAATTATTTTACCAGGATCGTATAGGTCTCGCAGAGACGCGTCCAAAAACGTATAATAGTACCCTGTAGCTAGTATATATAGGTTACGAATCAGATCACACCTTCGAAATCAACGCTCTGGCTAGTAAACTTTTGGGCGTATATCTATATAACTATAGTACTATAAATTTTACTGATTTTGGAATTTCCGCTGACTCCTGCTAGACTCGTGGCTGGTTTTTTCTCTATTCGATTCTCATATACTCTCGGCGCACGGGGTGTTAATATTGTCCGGGAATATCAAGGAATACTCTGGATTAACGGGAATAATCTATAAAAAATGTATGAAAATTTGAAGTTTTTGCGGTTTTTTACGTCGGGTGTAAAATTTTCCTATGGGACGCAAATTTTTTAGGGTCGGGACGCACAGGCGACGCGCTGGCCCGTGTTTTGAGACTACTTTGGTCACGATCGGACCACAAAAACGGGAGTTATTATCAGATAAGTGTCAATTTTTTAATAAAAATAGTCAATATTTTGCGAAAATTGAAAAATTTTCTTCTAGGAAATGTCTAATCTGATTTGTTTTTTGCAGGAATCCTGTAGGGCGAGCAGAGGCGCGTACGACGGCACCCTCAGAACCGACCTACGTCAACCAGGGATCGAGATATAAAATTTTGAAGAAATGAAAATTTGGAAAAATGGTTTTTCTTGAATAAAAAGTTTCCCTGTGAAAATCTTTGAATTATTTTACCAGGATCGTATAGGTCTCGCAGAGACGCGTCCAAAAACGTATAATAGTACCCTGTAGCTAGTATATATAGGTTACGAATCAGATCACACCTTCGAAATCAACGCTCTGGCTAGTAAACTTTTGGGCGTATATCTATATAACTATAGTACTATAAATTTTACTGATTTTGGAATTTCCGCTGACTCCTGCTAGACTCGTGGCTGGTTTTTTCTCTATTCGATTCTCATATACTCTCGGCGCACGGGGTGTTAATATTGTCCGGGAATATCAAGGAATACTCTGGATTAACGGGAATAATCTATAAAAAATGTATGAAAATTTGAAGTTTTTGCGGTTTTTTACGTCGGGTGTAAAATTTTCCTATGGGACGCAAATTTTTTAGGGTCGGGACGCACAGGCGACGCGCTGGCCCGTGTTTTGAGACTACTTTGGTCACGATCGGACCACAAAAACGGGAGTTATTATCAGATAAGTGTCAATTTTTTAATAAAAATAGTCAATATTTTGCGAAAATTGAAAAATTTTCTTCTAGGAAATGTCTAATCTGATTTGTTTTTTGCAGGAATCCTGTAGGGCGAGCAGAGGCGCGTACGACGGCACCCTCAGAACCGACCTACGTCAACCAGGGATCGAGATATAAAATTTTGAAGAAATGAAAATTTGGAAAAATGGTTTTTCTTGAATAAAAAGTTTCCCTGTGAAAATCTTTGAATTATTTTACCAGGATCGTATAGGTCTCGCAGAGACGCGTCCAAAAACGTATAATAGTACCCTTTTTTTTTTTTTTTTTTTTTTTTTTATGGTGGGAAAAAATCATGCATTGACATCCCCCGCCCTTGGGCGGAGCGGGAGATAGTGTCAGACTCTTACTGACTAAAAGACCCACCCCGTTCCTTCTAGCCTTCATACCGGGGCTCGAGCGCCCTTTCGGATAACCCTGGCCCCAGTAGGCTTCGACCCGGCTGGGTCCCTGCTGTTGCTGACAACTCCTTGAGGCGCGCGGGAACAGCGCGCGCCGTCGACGACTTGGGCTTGGTCCGGACAGTTACCGGACGGCCGGACAGCGAGCTACCCATTGCTCACTGTCCGCAAGCCCGCGTCTACGTTGGCCGGAAATCGGGATCAGAATCCCGGCGACGGCGGCGGCGATAACGCCGTTGCCTGATGCGTTCGGCCTCCTCCTTTGCGAGCATTACTGCTTCGCAGAAGTCGGCGACCGCCTGCCACTCCTCCTCGCTCCGGACCATGGCCTCAACCAGGGCCCGGCGCGAGAGGTCTCCGCCGCCGATCGCCCCCACGAGGGCACGGCGATGCTCCGCCCAAGCAGGGCACACCTCGACTGTGTGCTCCACCGTGTCCTCCGGGCGTTCCGCACAGTGGCGACACCCGGGCGTCACTTCCGCATGAATCGAGTGCAGGAATCTCCCGAACGAACCATGTCCGGTGAGTACCTGCGTCATGCGGAAGGTAAGGACGCCGTGAGGTCTTTCCAGCCACGCCTCAAAGAGGGGACTTACCGCCATGATTGTGGCGTGCCCAGCACTGGGTTGCGATAGTCGCTGACGCCATTTCACCATGAGATCCCGCCGGAGCTCTGTCCGCCATGCCGTGACCTGTCGCGGCAGCGGACTTTCACCCCGGCGTTGCATCTCCACGCGCATATCGTGCATGTGTGCAAGGACTGTTGCCTCCAGATCCCACGGTGGTAGGCCAGCCAGAAGGCTCGCCGCTTCGCGGGAGACCGTGCAGTATCCCCGCACCATCCTTATCGCCATGACCCTCTGGCAGGCGTTCAGTATGGCCGCCGGTTGCTTTTTCAGCAACGGCGCCCACACCGGCGCCCCGTAGAGGGCCATGGACCGAACGATCCCCGCGTAGAGCCTCCGGCAGGAGGCGTCTGGACCCCCAAGGTTGGGCAGGAGCCGCTTGAGCGCAGCCCCAGCCCGGTTGAGTTTGGGAGCCAGACGTCGGAAATGCTCCACGAAATTCCACCGGCTGTCGAGGACGAGTCCCAGGTACTTCATCGTCGACCCGACACCGATGTGAACTCCTCCTACCGTTAATTGGGAACTCAATGGCGGCGCGTTCCGAGACTGGCGACCGTGGAAACACATCGCCTCGGATTTGTGAAGCGCCACCTCGAGTCCCAACTCCTGGATCCGATCAACGACCATCGCAACCCCGCGTGTCGCTAGAGCGACCGCCGCCTGGTACGACTCTCCCTGCGCCAGGACCAGCGTGTCGTCTGCGTAGCAAACCACGCTGACCCCGTCAGGGAAGTCGCCGCGCAGCACGTAGTCGTACCCGCTGTTCCACAAGGGTGGCCCTAGTACCGACCCCTGCGGAACACCGCACGACATCTCTCGACGTTTCCAGTCTCCCTGGTGACCGGGATAGACTATAAGTCTCTCCGACAGATAGGCCTCGACCACTCGACAGAGGTATTCGGGCACCCGGTGGTACCGGAGTGCCCTCCGGATCGTACTCCAGGGCAGGGAGTTGAAGGCGTTGGCAATGTCCAAGGACACTGCCACGACACACCTGCCCCGGGACACCGCAGCCCCCGTCGTGAGGGCTCGCACGCGCATGATGGCGTCCACCGTAGAGCGCATCCTGCGAAAGCCGAACTGTCCGTCCGAAAGGTCCGGCCCCACCCGTGCTAGGCGCCCGACGAGGCGGTTTGCAATGACTCTCTCAAAGAGCTTGCCCACCTCGTCGAGCAGCACAATGGGCCGGTACGCGGACGGAGAGTCCGCAGGGCGCCCTGGCTTCGCTATGAGGACCAGTTTCCCCGTCTTCCAGCAAAGTGGGAACTGGCCCCTCTCCAAACATGCGCTGAAGAGCCCTCTCAGTCGAGGCCCGAGAGCCTCCATGGCCAGGACCCAAGCCTTTCCAGGCAAGCCGTCGGGTCCTGGGGCGGTGTTTTTGGCACTCAGCCTTCGCACCGCCACTCTCATTTCTACCTCGGTCACCTCTGGAGCATCGTCGTCGTCGCTGTTGCGGTCCGCGTCAGACACCGCTGGCGGTGGAGGCGGAGCCATGGGCGGGGGGGAGTGTTCCCCCCGCGCAGGGAACAAAGCGTTCACCGCACCCTCTACGATCTGGGGCCGGAGACTCTGAGTCAGTGGGGGAGCCCAGGGGCGGAGCTTTTCCCGTACCATATTGTACGGGCGCCCCCATGGGTCCGCGTTCAGAGACCCCAGCCACACGTTGCGGGCCTCCAGTTTGGCCCGCTTGATCTCCGTTCGGAGGGTGCGTTTTGCCGCTCTGTATCCCTCATACAGCTCCGCCTCTCTGGCCTCCGCATCCGGCGGGCGGATGCGGCGCCTGCAGTGTCTGGCGTACCGGCGCCGCGCGTGACTGCATGCGTTGCGCAGTGCAGCAATCTCCGGCGACCACCAGCACACCTGGCGCTTAGCTCGCCCTGGGCGGACTCGGGGCATTGCCGCGTCACAGATTTGCGACATGGCCTCCCGGAACCACTCCGCCTCGACGTCTATGTCGACAGGCCTGTCCGGTGCTTGCACCCAGGCCTGTACCGTCGCGGCTTCCAGGAGGAGCTCCCGGTCCATCTGCTTAAGCGCCCACCGCGGACCGCAAGGGCTCTGTCGGACCGGCGCGGCCGAGGTTTCGACGGAGACGTCCAACCGGATGTACCGGTGGTCGGAGTACGTCTCCACCTCCTCCATAACGCGCCAGTCGACGACACGCGGCAACAGAGCGGGGCTGGCGAACGAAATGTCCACCACTGATTCACCCCGCATCCGCGCCAACGTGGGGACAGAACCCCGGTTCAGGACGACCAGGCCCAGCTCCAAAGCCCAGTCCTCCACCATCTGACCCCGTGGGTTCGTGTACCGGGAACCCCAAGCCGTATTCCAGGCGTTGAAGTCCCCGCAAACGACCACGGGGAGGGAACCAAACCCAGCGACGACGACATTTAGCTCCATAAGGGAGACCTGGAGTTCGTCGAGAGATCTGCTCGGGGACAGGTAGACGCCTACCACTGCAATGTCCCCGAACCGTGCTGCCACGCAGCCCCGCCCCCTCGCAACAGCCTCGAGGGGCGGGGTACCGGCGGCGGCCGACGAGATTAACGTCACCGAGCCGTCTAGGTCCTGAACCCAGTCTCCACGGGGATGGACGTAGTACGGCTCGGAGACGACGGCGACATTTATCGACCACTGCGCCATGCTCTGGAGCAACAGATCCTGAGCGGGGGCGCAGTGGTTGATATTCGCCTGGAGGAGACGGAATGGGGCCGTTATTGGCAGTCCATTGTCTCCTCCCGAGCCCTTCTAGGGGGCACTGCCGCGGCGGGTGCGGCGGCGACTGCGGCGGGTGCGGCGGCGAGAGCGGCGGGTGCGGCGGCGATAGCGGCGGCGGCCAAGGAGGCGGCTGCGGCGGTGAGGACGTCGGCGGGGATGGGCCTACGGGCCCTGCCCTTGTCCTTGGCGGGGGGGTCGCAGGACCTGCCCCCAGCCCGGTGGTTGGCCGGCTTGCCTGCCGCCGCACATGCGTAGCAGTGCGGCGGAGCACGGCATTCTGCGGCCTTGTGACCGGGCTGGCCACACTGGTGGCAGCGGTCGCTGCGGTCCACCTCCGCGGCGCAGTGGGCGCCAACGTGGTGCCCCACTTGGCACCGGAAGCACCGCAGAGGTCTGGGCTCCAGCAGTTTCACCTGCGCGGAGACCCAGCCTACCAAAAGCCGTCGGCCCTCCCCGGTGATGGTCCTGGCCGCCGCCACGGGGCAGCTGGCTGTCACCGCTCGCATGCCCGTGCCGTCAGCGCGGATGGTGCCCACCCGGACCTGATCGGTCGTGCACCCACCCGCCCCGACGATGGCGGCCACCACCTCGTCCACCTTGACTGAGTCGTCCAGGCCCATGATGCGCATGTCTATGCACTTTGTGGGCCTGGACACTCGGGCCTCTTCCGCGTTGAGGGACGCCCTGATCCTTTCGGCCAGGGTATCCGCTGCAGGGCCGCTGGCCGCACCGGGGACCTCCAGGATTCGGGCCCCCGTGAGCGTACGCCTCATGCGGAAGCCCCCAGCGGCTCCAAGCTCGCCAAGGTGGGGCAACACCGCCTGCTTCGCCTTCTCCATGACGTCGTCGTACGTCACGCCCTTCTTTTCCGCCTCAGGCTGCAGCGTAATAACTACAGCCTCGGAATTCGGGGCGCGAAGTCTCGCCGCCATGGCTCGCTTCCTCCTGTCCTTCCGCCTCGCGCGCTTTTTGGCCGCTCTGACCGCCTTGCCTGCCTTCTTCGCGGCGCCGACGACCGTCCAAGCGCCGCCGGGTTCCTCAGGTGGAGGAGGTGGCGGGCGGGGCCTAGTCGCCGCCGCGGCAGGAGGTCCCGCCGGTTTAGCAGCAGCAGGCGTCGCCACTCCCTTTTGCCGCCGTTGCTGCTTGGCCGTCGGGGGCGGTCTCGCGGGCTCCGATGCCGCGGCCCCGCGCCCCGCCAGCCCCGATGGACCCGCCTTGGGCACAGAAGCCGCAGCCGCGGCGGCGGCGTAAGACGGCGCCCTTCGCTGCTGGCCAGAGGCCGCTAGCGGAGGGCGCAGCACGATGCCCTCCAGCAGGGACAGCTGCTGCTGGATGCGCAGCTGGAACTGCTGCTGCTGCTGCTGCAGCTGTTGCTGGAGAGCAGCCAGTTCCTGCCGCACCAGCGTCAGCAGCTGGCTCTCCGGCTCGGGCTGGGTCTGGGGCCGGCTTTGCCCATGCCCTTGCCTGCGCTGTCCATCCGTCGGCTCCTGTGGGCCTGCTCTGGCGAGCTCCACCTGGATTTCGGCCCGGAGCTCAGCCTGGAGCTCGCTCCGGAGCCTCTCCACCCTCTTTTTGAGGGAGGCGTCAAACGCCTCCTTCAAGGACTTGGCATGGCGCCGCGCCGTCCTCTCCTTAGAGGCTTTTTCCCTTTTGCGGCTCATATCCCGCAAAAGGGTGACGGCCAGATCTTGGAACTCCCCGTCCGAATCCGGTATAATAGTACCCTGTAGCTAGTATATATAGGTTACGAATCAGATCACACCTTCGAAATCAACGCTCTGGCTAGTAAACTTTTGGGCGTATATCTATATAACTATAGTACTATAAATTTTACTGATTTTGGAATTTCCGCTGACTCCTGCTAGACTCGTGGCTGGTTTTTTCTCTATTCGATTCTCATATACTCTCGGCGCACGGGGTGTTAATATTGTCCGGGAATATCAAGGAATACTCTGGATTAACGGGAATAATCTATAAAAAATGTATGAAAATTTGAAGTTTTTGCGGTTTTTTACGTCGGGTGTAAAATTTTCCTATGGGACGCAAATTTTTTAGGGTCGGGACGCACAGGCGACGCGCTGGCCCGTGTTTTGAGACTACTTTGGTCACGATCGGACCACAAAAACGGGAGTTATTATCAGATAAGTGTCAATTTTTTAATAAAAATAGTCAATATTTTGCGAAAATTGAAAAATTTTCTTCTAGGAAATGTCTAATCTGATTTGTTTTTTGCAGGAATCCTGTAGGGCGAGCAGAGGCGCGTACGACGGCACCCTCAGAACCGACCTACGTCAACCAGGGATCGAGATATAAAATTTTGAAGAAATGAAAATTTGGAAAAATGGTTTTTCTTGAATAAAAAGTTTCCCTGTGAAAATCTTTGAATTATTTTACCAGGATCGTATAGGTCTCGCAGAGACGCGTCCAAAAACGTATAATAGTACCCTGTAGCTAGTATATATAGGTTACGAATCAGATCACACCTTCGAAATCAACGCTCTGGCTAGTAAACTTTTGGGCGTATATCTATATAACTATAGTACTATAAATTTTACTGATTTTGGAATTTCCGCTGACTCCTGCTAGACTCGTGGCTGGTTTTTTCTCTATTCGATTCTCATATACTCTCGGCGCACGGGGTGTTAATATTGTCCGGGAATATCAAGGAATACTCTGGATTAACGGGAATAATCTATAAAAAATGTATGAAAATTTGAAGTTTTTGCGGTTTTTTACGTCGGGTGTAAAATTTTCCTATGGGACGCAAATTTTTTAGGGTCGGGACGCACAGGCGACGCGCTGGCCCGTGTTTTGAGACTACTTTGGTCACGATCGGACCACAAAAACGGGAGTTATTATCAGATAAGTGTCAATTTTTTAATAAAAATAGTCAATATTTTGCGAAAATTGAAAAATTTTCTTCTAGGAAATGTCTAATCTGATTTGTTTTTTGCAGGAATCCTGTAGGGCGAGCAGAGGCGCGTACGACGGCACCCTCAGAACCGACCTACGTCAACCAGGGATCGAGATATAAAATTTTGAAGAAATGAAAATTTGGAAAAATGGTTTTTCTTGAATAAAAAGTTTCCCTGTGAAAATCTTTGAATTATTTTACCAGGATCGTATAGGTCTCGCAGAGACGCGTCCAAAAACGTATAATAGTACCCTGTAGCTAGTATATATAGGTTACGAATCAGATCACACCTTCGAAATCAACGCTCTGGCTAGTAAACTTTTGGGCGTATATCTATATAACTATAGTACTATAAATTTTACTGATTTTGGAATTTCCGCTGACTCCTGCTAGACTCGTGGCTGGTTTTTTCTCTATTCGATTCTCATATACTCTCGGCGCACGGGGTGTTAATATTGTCCGGGAATATCAAGGAATACTCTGGATTAACGGGAATAATCTATAAAAAATGTATGAAAATTTGAAGTTTTTGCGGTTTTTTACGTCGGGTGTAAAATTTTCCTATGGGACGCAAATTTTTTAGGGTCGGGACGCACAGGCGACGCGCTGGCCCGTGTTTTGAGACTACTTTGGTCACGATCGGACCACAAAAACGGGAGTTATTATCAGATAAGTGTCAATTTTTTAATAAAAATAGTCAATATTTTGCGAAAATTGAAAAATTTTCTTCTAGGAAATGTCTAATCTGATTTGTTTTTTGCAGGAATCCTGTAGGGCGAGCAGAGGCGCGTACGACGGCACCCTCAGAACCGACCTACGTCAACCAGGGATCGAGATATAAAATTTTGAAGAAATGAAAATTTGGAAAAATGGTTTTTCTTGAATAAAAAGTTTCCCTGTGAAAATCTTTGAATTATTTTACCAGGATCGTATAGGTCTCGCAGAGACGCGTCCAAAAACGTATAATAGTACCCTGTAGCTAGTATATATAGGTTACGAATCAGATCACACCTTCGAAATCAACGCTCTGGCTAGTAAACTTTTGGGCGTATATCTATATAACTATAGTACTATAAATTTTACTGATTTTGGAATTTCCGCTGACTCCTGCTAGACTCGTGGCTGGTTTTTTCTCTATTCGATTCTCATATACTCTCGGCGCACGGGGTGTTAATATTGTCCGGGAATATCAAGGAATACTCTGGATTAACGGGAATAATCTATAAAAAATGTATGAAAATTTGAAGTTTTTGCGGTTTTTTACGTCGGGTGTAAAATTTTCCTATGGGACGCAAATTTTTTAGGGTCGGGACGCACAGGCGACGCGCTGGCCCGTGTTTTGAGACTACTTTGGTCACGATCGGACCACAAAAACGGGAGTTATTATCAGATAAGTGTCAATTTTTTAATAAAAATAGTCAATATTTTGCGAAAATTGAAAAATTTTCTTCTAGGAAATGTCTAATCTGATTTGTTTTTTGCAGGAATCCTGTAGGGCGAGCAGAGGCGCGTACGACGGCACCCTCAGAACCGACCTACGTCAACCAGGGATCGAGATATAAAATTTTGAAGAAATGAAAATTTGGAAAAATGGTTTTTCTTGAATAAAAAGTTTCCCTGTGAAAATCTTTGAATTATTTTACCAGGATCGTATAGGTCTCGCAGAGACGCGTCCAAAAACGTATAATAGTACCCTGTAGCTAGTATATATAGGTTACGAATCAGATCACACCTTCGAAATCAACGCTCTGGCTAGTAAACTTTTGGGCGTATATCTATATAACTATAGTACTATAAATTTTACTGATTTTGGAATTTCCGCTGACTCCTGCTAGACTCGTGGCTGGTTTTTTCTCTATTCGATTCTCATATACTCTCGGCGCACGGGGTGTTAATATTGTCCGGGAATATCAAGGAATACTCTGGATTAACGGGAATAATCTATAAAAAATGTATGAAAATTTGAAGTTTTTGCGGTTTTTTACGTCGGGTGTAAAATTTTCCTATGGGACGCAAATTTTTTAGGGTCGGGACGCACAGGCGACGCGCTGGCCCGTGTTTTGAGACTACTTTGGTCACGATCGGACCACAAAAACGGGAGTTATTATCAGATAAGTGTCAATTTTTTAATAAAAATAGTCAATATTTTGCGAAAATTGAAAAATTTTCTTCTAGGAAATGTCTAATCTGATTTGTTTTTTGCAGGAATCCTGTAGGGCGAGCAGAGGCGCGTACGACGGCACCCTCAGAACCGACCTACGTCAACCAGGGATCGAGATATAAAATTTTGAAGAAATGAAAATTTGGAAAAATGGTTTTTCTTGAATAAAAAGTTTCCCTGTGAAAATCTTTGAATTATTTTACCAGGATCGTATAGGTCTCGCAGAGACGCGTCCAAAAACGTATAATAGTACCCTGTAGCTAGTATATATAGGTTACGAATCAGATCACACCTTCGAAATCAACGCTCTGGCTAGTAAACTTTTGGGCGTATATCTATATAACTATAGTACTATAAATTTTACTGATTTTGGAATTTCCGCTGACTCCTGCTAGACTCGTGGCTGGTTTTTTCTCTATTCGATTCTCATATACTCTCGGCGCACGGGGTGTTAATATTGTCCGGGAATATCAAGGAATACTCTGGATTAACGGGAATAATCTATAAAAAATGTATGAAAATTTGAAGTTTTTGCGGTTTTTTACGTCGGGTGTAAAATTTTCCTATGGGACGCAAATTTTTTAGGGTCGGGACGCACAGGCGACGCGCTGGCCCGTGTTTTGAGACTACTTTGGTCACGATCGGACCACAAAAACGGGAGTTATTATCAGATAAGTGTCAATTTTTTAATAAAAATAGTCAATATTTTGCGAAAATTGAAAAATTTTCTTCTAGGAAATGTCTAATCTGATTTGTTTTTTGCAGGAATCCTGTAGGGCGAGCAGAGGCGCGTACGACGGCACCCTCAGAACCGACCTACGTCAACCAGGGATCGAGATATAAAATTTTGAAGAAATGAAAATTTGGAAAAATGGTTTTTCTTGAATAAAAAGTTTCCCTGTGAAAATCTTTGAATTATTTTACCAGGATCGTATAGGTCTCGCAGAGACGCGTCCAAAAACGTATAATAGTACCCTGTAGCTAGTATATATAGGTTACGAATCAGATCACACCTTCGAAATCAACGCTCTGGCTAGTAAACTTTTGGGCGTATATCTATATAACTATAGTACTATAAATTTTACTGATTTTGGAATTTCCGCTGACTCCTGCTAGACTCGTGGCTGGTTTTTTCTCTATTCGATTCTCATATACTCTCGGCGCACGGGGTGTTAATATTGTCCGGGAATATCAAGGAATACTCTGGATTAACGGGAATAATCTATAAAAAATGTATGAAAATTTGAAGTTTTTGCGGTTTTTTACGTCGGGTGTAAAATTTTCCTATGGGACGCAAATTTTTTAGGGTCGGGACGCACAGGCGACGCGCTGGCCCGTGTTTTGAGACTACTTTGGTCACGATCGGACCACAAAAACGGGAGTTATTATCAGATAAGTGTCAATTTTTTAATAAAAATAGTCAATATTTTGCGAAAATTGAAAAATTTTCTTCTAGGAAATGTCTAATCTGATTTGTTTTTTGCAGGAATCCTGTAGGGCGAGCAGAGGCGCGTACGACGGCACCCTCAGAACCGACCTACGTCAACCAGGGATCGAGATATAAAATTTTGAAGAAATGAAAATTTGGAAAAATGGTTTTTCTTGAATAAAAAGTTTCCCTGTGAAAATCTTTGAATTATTTTACCAGGATCGTATAGGTCTCGCAGAGACGCGTCCAAAAACGTATAATAGTACCCTGTAGCTAGTATATATAGGTTACGAATCAGATCACACCTTCGAAATCAACGCTCTGGCTAGTAAACTTTTGGGCGTATATCTATATAACTATAGTACTATAAATTTTACTGATTTTGGAATTTCCGCTGACTCCTGCTAGACTCGTGGCTGGTTTTTTCTCTATTCGATTCTCATATACTCTCGGCGCACGGGGTGTTAATATTGTCCGGGAATATCAAGGAATACTCTGGATTAACGGGAATAATCTATAAAAAATGTATGAAAATTTGAAGTTTTTGCGGTTTTTTACGTCGGGTGTAAAATTTTCCTATGGGACGCAAATTTTTTAGGGTCGGGACGCACAGGCGACGCGCTGGCCCGTGTTTTGAGACTACTTTGGTCACGATCGGACCACAAAAACGGGAGTTATTATCAGATAAGTGTCAATTTTTTAATAAAAATAGTCAATATTTTGCGAAAATTGAAAAATTTTCTTCTAGGAAATGTCTAATCTGATTTGTTTTTTGCAGGAATCCTGTAGGGCGAGCAGAGGCGCGTACGACGGCACCCTCAGAACCGACCTACGTCAACCAGGGATCGAGATATAAAATTTTGAAGAAATGAAAATTTGGAAAAATGGTTTTTCTTGAATAAAAAGTTTCCCTGTGAAAATCTTTGAATTATTTTACCAGGATCGTATAGGTCTCGCAGAGACGCGTCCAAAAACGTATAATAGTACCCTGTAGCTAGTATATATAGGTTACGAATCAGATCACACCTTCGAAATCAACGCTCTGGCTAGTAAACTTTTGGGCGTATATCTATATAACTATAGTACTATAAATTTTACTGATTTTGGAATTTCCGCTGACTCCTGCTAGACTCGTGGCTGGTTTTTTCTCTATTCGATTCTCATATACTCTCGGCGCACGGGGTGTTAATATTGTCCGGGAATATCAAGGAATACTCTGGATTAACGGGAATAATCTATAAAAAATGTATGAAAATTTGAAGTTTTTGCGGTTTTTTACGTCGGGTGTAAAATTTTCCTATGGGACGCAAATTTTTTAGGGTCGGGACGCACAGGCGACGCGCTGGCCCGTGTTTTGAGACTACTTTGGTCACGATCGGACCACAAAAACGGGAGTTATTATCAGATAAGTGTCAATTTTTTAATAAAAATAGTCAATATTTTGCGAAAATTGAAAAATTTTCTTCTAGGAAATGTCTAATCTGATTTGTTTTTTGCAGGAATCCTGTAGGGCGAGCAGAGGCGCGTACGACGGCACCCTCAGAACCGACCTACGTCAACCAGGGATCGAGATATAAAATTTTGAAGAAATGAAAATTTGGAAAAATGGTTTTTCTTGAATAAAAAGTTTCCCTGTGAAAATCTTTGAATTATTTTACCAGGATCGTATAGGTCTCGCAGAGACGCGTCCAAAAACGTATAATAGTACCCTGTAGCTAGTATATATAGGTTACGAATCAGATCACACCTTCGAAATCAACGCTCTGGCTAGTAAACTTTTGGGCGTATATCTATATAACTATAGTACTATAAATTTTACTGATTTTGGAATTTCCGCTGACTCCTGCTAGACTCGTGGCTGGTTTTTTCTCTATTCGATTCTCATATACTCTCGGCGCACGGGGTGTTAATATTGTCCGGGAATATCAAGGAATACTCTGGATTAACGGGAATAATCTATAAAAAATGTATGAAAATTTGAAGTTTTTGCGGTTTTTTACGTCGGGTGTAAAATTTTCCTATGGGACGCAAATTTTTTAGGGTCGGGACGCACAGGCGACGCGCTGGCCCGTGTTTTGAGACTACTTTGGTCACGATCGGACCACAAAAACGGGAGTTATTATCAGATAAGTGTCAATTTTTTAATAAAAATAGTCAATATTTTGCGAAAATTGAAAAATTTTCTTCTAGGAAATGTCTAATCTGATTTGTTTTTTGCAGGAATCCTGTAGGGCGAGCAGAGGCGCGTACGACGGCACCCTCAGAACCGACCTACGTCAACCAGGGATCGAGATATAAAATTTTGAAGAAATGAAAATTTGGAAAAATGGTTTTTCTTGAATAAAAAGTTTCCCTGTGAAAATCTTTGAATTATTTTACCAGGATCGTATAGGTCTCGCAGAGACGCGTCCAAAAACGTATAATAGTACCCTGTAGCTAGTATATATAGGTTACGAATCAGATCACACCTTCGAAATCAACGCTCTGGCTAGTAAACTTTTGGGCGTATATCTATATAACTATAGTACTATAAATTTTACTGATTTTGGAATTTCCGCTGACTCCTGCTAGACTCGTGGCTGGTTTTTTCTCTATTCGATTCTCATATACTCTCGGCGCACGGGGTGTTAATATTGTCCGGGAATATCAAGGAATACTCTGGATTAACGGGAATAATCTATAAAAAATGTATGAAAATTTGAAGTTTTTGCGGTTTTTTACGTCGGGTGTAAAATTTTCCTATGGGACGCAAATTTTTTAGGGTCGGGACGCACAGGCGACGCGCTGGCCCGTGTTTTGAGACTACTTTGGTCACGATCGGACCACAAAAACGGGAGTTATTATCAGATAAGTGTCAATTTTTTAATAAAAATAGTCAATATTTTGCGAAAATTGAAAAATTTTCTTCTAGGAAATGTCTAATCTGATTTGTTTTTTGCAGGAATCCTGTAGGGCGAGCAGAGGCGCGTACGACGGCACCCTCAGAACCGACCTACGTCAACCAGGGATCGAGATATAAAATTTTGAAGAAATGAAAATTTGGAAAAATGGTTTTTCTTGAATAAAAAGTTTCCCTGTGAAAATCTTTGAATTATTTTACCAGGATCGTATAGGTCTCGCAGAGACGCGTCCAAAAACGTATAATAGTACCCTGTAGCTAGTATATATAGGTTACGAATCAGATCACACCTTCGAAATCAACGCTCTGGCTAGTAAACTTTTGGGCGTATATCTATATAACTATAGTACTATAAATTTTACTGATTTTGGAATTTCCGCTGACTCCTGCTAGACTCGTGGCTGGTTTTTTCTCTATTCGATTCTCATATACTCTCGGCGCACGGGGTGTTAATATTGTCCGGGAATATCAAGGAATACTCTGGATTAACGGGAATAATCTATAAAAAATGTATGAAAATTTGAAGTTTTTGCGGTTTTTTACGTCGGGTGTAAAATTTTCCTATGGGACGCAAATTTTTTAGGGTCGGGACGCACAGGCGACGCGCTGGCCCGTGTTTTGAGACTACTTTGGTCACGATCGGACCACAAAAACGGGAGTTATTATCAGATAAGTGTCAATTTTTTAATAAAAATAGTCAATATTTTGCGAAAATTGAAAAATTTTCTTCTAGGAAATGTCTAATCTGATTTGTTTTTTGCAGGAATCCTGTAGGGCGAGCAGAGGCGCGTACGACGGCACCCTCAGAACCGACCTACGTCAACCAGGGATCGAGATATAAAATTTTGAAGAAATGAAAATTTGGAAAAATGGTTTTTCTTGAATAAAAAGTTTCCCTGTGAAAATCTTTGAATTATTTTACCAGGATCGTATAGGTCTCGCAGAGACGCGTCCAAAAACGTATAATAGTACCCTGTAGCTAGTATATATAGGTTACGAATCAGATCACACCTTCGAAATCAACGCTCTGGCTAGTAAACTTTTGGGCGTATATCTATATAACTATAGTACTATAAATTTTACTGATTTTGGAATTTCCGCTGACTCCTGCTAGACTCGTGGCTGGTTTTTTCTCTATTCGATTCTCATATACTCTCGGCGCACGGGGTGTTAATATTGTCCGGGAATATCAAGGAATACTCTGGATTAACGGGAATAATCTATAAAAAATGTATGAAAATTTGAAGTTTTTGCGGTTTTTTACGTCGGGTGTAAAATTTTCCTATGGGACGCAAATTTTTTAGGGTCGGGACGCACAGGCGACGCGCTGGCCCGTGTTTTGAGACTACTTTGGTCACGATCGGACCACAAAAACGGGAGTTATTATCAGATAAGTGTCAATTTTTTAATAAAAATAGTCAATATTTTGCGAAAATTGAAAAATTTTCTTCTAGGAAATGTCTAATCTGATTTGTTTTTTGCAGGAATCCTGTAGGGCGAGCAGAGGCGCGTACGACGGCACCCTCAGAACCGACCTACGTCAACCAGGGATCGAGATATAAAATTTTGAAGAAATGAAAATTTGGAAAAATGGTTTTTCTTGAATAAAAAGTTTCCCTGTGAAAATCTTTGAATTATTTTACCAGGATCGTATAGGTCTCGCAGAGACGCGTCCAAAAACGTATAATAGTACCCTGTAGCTAGTATATATAGGTTACGAATCAGATCACACCTTCGAAATCAACGCTCTGGTTAGGTTAGGTTAGGTTAGGTTAGGTTAGGTTAGGTTAGGTTAGGTTAGGTTAGGTTAGGTTAGGTTAGGTTAGGTTAGGTTAGGTTAGGTTAGGTTAGGTTAGGTTAGGTTTTTTTTTTTTTTTTTTTTTTTTTTTTTTTATATGTTTCAGACACGCCACTCCCTGCCCTGAGCAGGGTCGTTAAATAGATTTTCGGTTATTAAATGTTCATATTGGTGTTTATTTATTTAGTTTTTTGTATAGAAATTCTTTATTTTGTTGTAATACATGTTTAAGATTATCTTGCTTTCGACACAATAAATTATTTAAAGTACAGAACTTTAAATCGTTTATTGTATCGTGTTTCTATTTTATTGATTATTGTGTATAAATATATATATGTGTATGTCCGCTCATTCCATTTTAATTTCCTACATTCCTTCCTCAAGGGTTGCGCAAACTCTTAGCTGTGCCAATATTTTGCGCTTTCTTGAGGCCTTTCTACTAATGATGCCATCTTTTCTCTTTCCGTGATAAAATATAATATATATATATATGGTTTTTAATTATATATTTATTGCTTATTTTGAGAATATTATGTATATAGTATTTTATTTATTTTTGCTTATTACGACCTCTGCTACTTGTTTTGCGTATTTTAAAAATGTGTTCCTTGTTTTGAGATTCGCCATAATGTCTCTCATGGTTGTCCTATTTATCGGCTTCTCAATCTCCTGCTCGCAATCATATCTTGCCCGACCAAAGATTGGACAGTCGAGCAAGACATGTAGGGCGGATTCGTCGACTCCGGGGCTGCAGGCACACGATGGGTCCTCCTTACACTTGAATCTGGTCAGATATTCGGAGAACCCACCGTGTCCCGTTAAAATTTGTGTGACGTTGCTGTCCATCGTCATCTTGCGGACGATGTTATACCCTTCGATGGCATCCGGGAAGAAGATTTTGGTAACCCCGGCAGTTGCCCCCGACTGATACCTCCGGTTCCATTCGTCAAGTGACTCACGTCTAATTTGTCCCTTGACGAATGAGACCGGGCACTTATCATAGTCAGGGGCGCGTTTCAGGTTGAGGGCAGCCTTTTTGGCCAGACAGTCGGCACGTTCGTTGCCCGCAATCCCCGCGTGGGCCTTCAACCAGAACAAGGATACAGTTTTGCTCTGGTCAAAGGCAATCCGGATGTTTTTACGGGCCTCGACAGCCATGGGATGCAGGGAGCCGTTGCTCACCACGGTATCCAGCGCGGATCTGGAATCGCTGTAGACTGCGAAGCTCTGCTGTGCACTCCGAACAATGTCTCCCGTGGCTCTGCATATGGCCAGAAGTTCTGCCTGATAGACGGTGCCGTAAGATGGCAGCTTAAGCTTGACGGCCTTGGTTTCGGCCGCACCCTCCCAGTAAGATATTGCGGCCCCCACCTTGCCGTCAATCTTACTGCCATCTGTGAATATCTTAACGGCAAAGTCGCTATTTGCGTTCAGCTCTTCTTCGTCTATCAGGCTCTTGAACTCTAGGTGCATATGCGTCGCCGGGTGTCCATTTTCGGTGTGCCCTGCCCTCCGCTCAACCTCCCTGCCCGCCAAATCTGGCCGGGGCACTCCCCTCTTTGCCTCGTACAGGGCGGCTGCCTCCTGTATACGGATATCGAGTGGGAGTATCCCGGCGAGGAGCAGCGCTGCGTTCAGGGAGACCGTGCGGTAGGCTTTGCAGAGCTTCTGCGCGAACCCACGCTGGATTGCGTTCAACTGCTTTTTTACTCCCAGCTTCCCCACTGCTGGAGCCCAGGCGCTCGCCGCGTACATAATCACTGGTTCGATGACTGCGTTATATATTATTCTTATAACATCTGCGTGGAGGCCCCAACTGATCTTGGCCGCTCTCGACAGCTGCCCGTATATGTTAACTACCTTTTTACATATATCATAAATATGTTTGTTAAATGTCAGGCAGCTGTCGATAGTTAGGCCAAGGATTTTTATTTCTTTCGACATGCCAATACTGACACCGCCCATGGTCAGGAGCGGTTCGTCATACTTAAGTTTCCGGGTAATCACCATCGCCTGGGTTTTATGGGGTGCAAACTTTAACTTATTTCTGACTCCCCACTCCCCAACATAGGCGAGGGCAGCATTGGCCTGTCTCTGAACCTCCAGCGCAGTGTCTCCGTCAAAAACCAGGACTATGTCGTCGGCGAACGCCTGGCAATAGACGCCTCTGGCAGTCAACTCCTTCAGGAGTGGGTCGAGGATGAGGTTCCACAGGATGGGTCCTCCTATGGAGCCTTGGACACACCCCTTGGTCGTACTTATGGAGTGTGTCTCCCCTCCGTATCTCACCTCGACCCTTCTATCCTGAAGGTAGCTGCTGATAATTTTTCGGATATTGCCGGGACATCCTTCCTCCTTCAGCCTCACCTTTATGGCTGGCCACCATGCGCTATCGAAGGCTCCCTCTATGTCTAATGAGATCATGGTTGTCAGCTTTTTCTGCTTTAGCTTACCTCTTATGTGTCCCATTAGGTCATAGAGGGAGTCCTCGGTGCTCCTCTGGGGTACGAAACCGTACTGGCGGGCGCTCATTTTGGGGAGAAGGTGCCACTTCAATCTCCCCACGATCATCTTCTCGAGTACCTTGCCTAAGACCGGGAGCAGGCCAATTGGCCTGTAGGACTTTGGCTGGAAGTAGTCGACCTTGGCGGGCTTCCGCAGGACAACGACGGTCGCTTCTTTCCAGGGCTTTGGGAAGTGGCCCAGCTGTAAGCACTTATTAGTGATGGCCAGGAAAGTCCCTGGGTCCTGCGAGACCACTCGCGCGCAGATATCTGCCGTGAAACCGTCGGCACCCGGGGCCTTCTTTGGGTTAAAGCTTTCCACGGCCACTCTCAGCTCCTGTTCCGTGAACGGGGGGTCATGGTTGTCATCATGTTCCCCGCTCACGGACTCAGCTTGCAGTCGAGTGGCCTGGTGGTCAGCGTTATCCTCGCTTACACGGTCCTCCGGGTAGAACGTTTCAGCGAGCAGCCTCGTCGACTCCTTCAGGCTCAGGAACTTTCCGTCAGATTTCAAGGGGACGTCTTCCAATCTTTTAGACGTGCGACCGATCACCCTATAAATGCCTTCCCAAAGCCCTTCCCTGTCCTGTTTCCCGCAAAACTCCTTCCAGCTTTTGGTCTGGGCTTCCCTGGTCCTGGCAAAGTACTCGGTTTTCTTTTGCAGGTACTCGTCTATTACCCCGGCCTTTCGGGAGGGGGCCGCGCAGCGTATACGCCTCTTTCTGGTGGCAACTTCCTTCTTCAGAGTGGCCAACTCTTCGGACCACCACGGCAAGGTGAGGGTTTTGTGTGTTTTAATGCGTGGAATGTGTTCAGTGCATGCTTTGTGTATATTGTTTGTGAATGTGTTTACTGTGTGTTCGAGTTGTATAGTGTTTGTGATTGTTGTAACTTCCGACGGGCAGATTTTCTGCTCTGCATTTAACTGAGCCAGTTTCTCACGAAACTGGCTCCAGTTCGCTTTCTTCGTATTATACAGCCTCGTCGTCCGCTGTGTGTGTGTGATCTCACCTCTCTTCAACTTCACATTGAAGGTTATGCCGTTGTGATCCGAGTTCGTTAGGCTCTGGTCCACTTTCCAGTCACTCACCAGGTCGAGTATGTCCGTCGTGCACGCGGTTATATCGACGTGGCTAGCGTACGTCTTCCCCCCCCGGACGGTTTCGAAGGTCGGAGTGTCGCCGACATTGAGTACCTGCATTCCCATTTGGTCAAGAGCGCCCACCAGATTTTCTCCCCTGGAGTCTGATCCCCTACTGCCCCACCAAACGCTCTTGGCATTCGAGTCCCCCCCGAAGAGAAGCTTCGCAGGGTTCGCTGCCGCTATTTTCCTGAGCTGCTCCAGGTATGGCTCTATGGGCGTGTCTGGCTCAAAGTAGAAGGAGGCCAGCGTGATTTCCCAGGCAACCGTGCGGATTTTCACAACCACAATGTTGTCAGTCGTGAAGTCAGGGCACTGTATTACTTCAATATCTTTGCTGAAGATGGCAATTGCTGCCTTTACAGTGCCCCCCGAACGGCCGCCGTTCTGGAAGATTCTGGCCCCCCTATACGGCTTTAGACTTCCGACTCCGCCCACATACGGCTCCTGGAGCAGTGCAACTGCGATTTTGCGACCCGCGGCCTCCAGCATGAGCTCGTCCGTGGCCAGTCGCATTCTTTGCAGGTTGGCCTGGACGAACCCATGCCTCTTGGACTCCTCACGAGGGAGTACTCCCGCCGAGTTGATCGCTGTGGCGCCATTAGCAATACGCGACGGTGGATCGCGCTATTGCGTCCCACCGTCGGCGCAACGGGCAGTCCGAGCTAAAACCATTGTGGCTCAGGTTGTCGTGGCCCGCTTTCCTACAATTGCAGCATTTGGGGGGCTCCCCGGCCAGACGAGATGGGCAGTCCGCTCTCAGATGAGCGTCGCCGCAGTGCGAGCAAAGGTCATCCTTCCCGGTGCATTGCTTTCGGCCGTGACCGAAACCAAGGCATTTCGTGCACTGCACAAGGGGAGTCTGGTCGAACACCCTCACCCTTTGTAAGTCGATATGTGCACGACCTGCCCTGGTCAAGACCTGCCACACCGGGGGGGAGACCTGTACCACCACGTGGCTTTCGTGTGGGTTTCGTGCTCGCCTGCGGTATTTTACGGCGACTCTCACCTCATCTTTCCTGAGCTCGCCAAGGAGGTGTTGGTTTTGTTTAAGGATCGCTCTGGTGATGTCGTCGTCGGTGTTGTAGGATAAAACATCCGCCAACATCACCAGAGGGTCCCTGTTAACAGCCTCCTCAACTTTTAGTCCGGACGCGGAGTCCCCCAGCCTGCTTCTTACTAGGTCCAGATCCTGGCGAGTTTGACAACCTATGACCACTTTTTGGTCTCTCGCCTTGCGCACCTTGTCCACTCGGATGCCCGTCTCCTTGGCGTCCACCGCGACTCTAATTTTATCCACGACGGCGGCACTGGAATCTTTCGCGTTTTCCGAGCTGACAATAATCGAGTGCAGCGGCTGTGGTGGCACATATTGATTACCCGCCGCCACACTCGCGTAAGTGGCCGTCTTCTCTGACATTTCCCCCTGCCTCTCCATCGCCCGCCGCAGACTCTCCACCTTCTCGCTGCTCTCCTTCATCAGCGCGCTATGCTCCGCCAGTGAAGCGAGCAGCGAGTTAACCTCCGGAAGGATTTTGGGTGCCTCGGGCGGAAGTGTGGTTTTAGTGAGCTTTTCCCTTGCCAGCTCAGCCCCATTCACTTGTGCAGCAGCCGCCGCCTCCTCCTTCACGAGCTGATACAGCCGTTCCACCGATTGGGTGATCCCGGCTCTCAAGTCTGCCCTCAAATTGCGCGAGTCGCCAAGGTGCGACTTCGCGCGCAGAAGGCAATTTCGGGCCTCAGTCACCCGATCGGTGGATTTGCTCGGCTGCAGCTGGCTTGTCCCTGGTGACGCTCCCTGTGTATCAGTAGAGGTTCGGCGCGCCACAGCCTTACCATCCGGCTGGGAAGTGGCGCGCTTTGCGGCCTTCTGGGAAGCCGTCACGGTCGGGGCAGCTTCCTTTGATGGGTTCGCGGTGGCTGACGGGACAGGCTGAGAATCTGCTATGCTCCCGTTTTCCCACTCACCAATGCTTCGCCTCACACTAGAGGCTTTAGTCGAAGCACTGGGAGGGGAAACTTCCCTCTCGAAGGTGATGGAGAGTGCTGCATTCGATGGAGAGACTTGGGGACCTGCAGAGGGTTTCTTTGCTGGGGTCCTTGAGAGAAACATTATGGAGGTGTGTAGGAGTAGTATTAATCAACGTAATAAATAAGATAATAAAAATGTAATTTTAAAAACTGCTGATCCCTGTAAAGGGGGGATCAGTAAGACTCCTCAATAGAGGTATCAAAGTCAAAAGATAAAGTAAAATAAAAATATAAAAACCTCAAAAGAGGTGTCAAAATTATTGTCAATTAAAATTAAGCCTCAATAAAGGCTGCTGTCAAGGACGCAAGTATATATATCGGGTGGTGTTTATATCCCCTACTATTTAAAGCGATAAAAATTTTTCACTAAATGTACAATTAAAAATAAAGGGTGGGTGGGCGGGCGGAAAATTTGAAGTTTTTGCGGTTTTTTACTGTCGGGTGTAAAATTTTCCTATGGGACGCAAATTTTTTAGGGTCGGGGCGCACAGGCGACGCGCTGGCCCGTGTTTTGAGACTACTTTGGTCACGATCGGACCACAAAAACGGGAGTTATTATCAGATAAGTGTCAATTTTTTGAATAAAAAAGTCAATATTTTGCGAAAATTGAAAAATTTTCTTCTAGGAAATGTCTAATCTGATTTGTTTTTTGCAGGAATCCTGTAGGGCGAGCAGAGGCGCGTACGACGGCACCCTCAGAACCGACCTACGTCAACCAGGGATCGAGATATAAAATTTTGAAGAAATGAAAATTTGGAAAAATGGTTTTTCTTGAATAAAAAGTTTCCCTGTGAAAATCTTTGAATTATTTTACCAGGATCGTATAGGTCTCGCAGAGACGCGTCCAAAAACGTATAATAGTACCCTGTAGCTAGTATATATAGGTTAGGAATCAGATCGGTTAGGTTAGGTTAGGTTAGGTTAGGTTAGGTTAGGTTAGGTTAGGTTAGGTTAGGTTAGGTTAGGTTAGGTTAGGTTAGGTTTTTTTTTTTTTTTTTTTTTTTTTTCGTACATATTTTACCGCAGACATGGTAGTCCGCGCAATTGTTTACATTTTTCATTTTGTTTACAGATTATTTTTCATTGTCGTGCCCTCATCTTGGACAAATATTTACTTAAAAACTAAGCTTAAAAACTAAGGTTAAAAACTACGCGAGTCCACCTCAGACTCTTTATTTTTTTTTTTTTTTTTTTTTCTTTTTTTATTCATTTTTTTTTTTTTTTGTGTTATAATGTACTTTTTTTTTTTTTTTTTTTTTTTATTCTTTATATTTCTTTTGTTATATTTTGTATTATAATATGTTTCTTAATGGCTAGTTTCACAATTATACAAATCGCTTAAGCTTTATAGTACTAAATTACTATACAAATTAAAAAGTACATTTTACATGTTACACATGACTATACATTTAAGGTTTGTAGGTAGAATTGGGGTATTAGTTTTCTATTTATTTGCTACCTAGAGTCTTCACTAACTCCATCAGGGCTTTTACGACTGCGATGTCTCGATGCTGCATGGCCGTCTTAAGGTTGTATTCGACGACCATTTTAGAAGGCGCATCCATCGCTTTCCGGGCGAAACGGCCCGTGGCATCGTCGGCGTCGTCGGTGTAATACACACAGCTGACTGTGTGTCTCGACACTGCGACAACTGCGTGGGAGATACTGTCATGGATCTGGAGCCTCCTTGACTTGGTGTTAATTATAATAACGCTGTCGCAGGTCAACCCCTGAGCTGCGTGGATGGTGAGAATGCGCGACCCTTCGCCTGACCCATAGCCTTGGTCAGCAAGAGAGGCTCTCTCTTCCTGCGTATGGACCAAGAATAAGGTGTTGTGGGCGGTTTTCGGTATGCGCGCTCCTGTGAACCTTTCCACTTTCAGAGAGTGGACCTGCGACAGCGACGTCTTGGAGGAGTATATACCGGGGTATATCTCACTCAGGGTCAGGGCTATGTCCATTGGGTTCCGATGCGTACAGAGCAACTCCTGGGCGATGCTAGCCACCAAATTCGGACGGGTGTACCTTAACTCAAATAAGTTCTCCCTGTCCAAAAATGGTAGCTGATTCACGTCTCCGATGAGAACGACGTCGCTCGCTCCAGACAACTTCACTGCCATGACTATGGCCCCAAAATGGTTCATGAGGGCTTCGTCAACCGTAAGGCGACGGCATTTCTCCTCTGGTCTGAACCCGTTGGCTAAAATTGAGGCCATAGTGCGCACCTTTGCCTTAACACGATCTCCTAATCGGTGCGCCAGCTTCTCTCTGAGATCTTTAGCAGCTTCGGTTGTTGTGGTCACTATGATATCGCTCTCCTCGTCAAAGTGGTTCACTATCCAGGTTGTCTTTCCGCACCCTGGGACCCCGTTTACCCACCTGATACTGGGTACCGCCCAGTGTGCTTCCGAAGCTGGCGAAACACAGGCCCCCGAAATGGATTGTGCCATTTCGAGGATCCTGTCGTCCAGCATAATTTTGGTACACTTGGCGGTAACCACTATCGGGTCGTCTGCGGGTGTTCGGAATGTAGCTTTCCCTGAGCGCTCCGTTTCCTCCACGTCCAGGGTCACAAAGCCACTCTTAGCACTATAAGCTGCCATGTACGACCCTGTCATTTCACCAGCAATGACCTGGGATTTGACGTTGTCGTACACGGCTGCCTCTGCTTCCCCGAGCAAAACCCTTAACAGACCCTCATTTTTCCAATGGAAGGTCTGCAGAATCTTTCTACAAGTCGCGAGGTTTACCTCTCTGGTTGCCCTCACGACTGCTATATACTCGAGGAATGCGCTGTGTATGTGGTCCGTGATACCCGAGTTTACAGCGAGGGTCGGTGGGCTGACTTGCCCTTTGTCGGCTCTGGTCGGTTTGGGTTTTGGTGCTGGTGTTTCTCTAGGTTTCGGTTTGAAAAACCTCATGACCGCTGACTCTTGCCGCTCTGATGGTGATGTGCGGCTGGTACTCGGGAGCAGTGCGCTGAGGAAGTTGCCTATTGCTTTGAGACGGGTTTTGGACCGGGTTCGGTCCTCTGGGCTAAAGTTTCCGCCTTTGTCCCTCTTTTCTTTTTCTGCCGTTAACTTCTGCTGAGCCCTCTCAGCTCCGCTCAGGGCGATCGGGTTCTTAGTGGAGCTCATCGTGCTGCCTGTGTGGTCTCGGGGGGCTTTGAGGAAGCTTAGAGTTTCCCCCCTGTCCTCATAGACCACGACCTCATGCTGTTCTGAGGCTTTAAGACAGCCGAAACGGTCTGCGATGTCTCCTCTTTCTCCACCGACCACCATAGCATCGATGCTGATCGTGCGGGGTGCTATGCACGTATTTTCACCTGCTTTCCTAATCTTTTGGAGCAGCGAGCTGGCTTGGGCAAATGGGGTCTCCGCTCTCCACTCGAGTAGTGCGATTGTCTTTCCTTTGAATCGCACTAAACGGCACTTGTGAGCGGCTATCTCCACCTGCTGCAGCGCGGAGTACTTACTTCCTTTGATGCTCGTTTTTAATGTGCTCCCGTTGATCAGGGCAGCTAGGCCCGGTGAAATTGTAATTCGGGCTCCAGTGCGGCTTGAACCAATGCAGAAACTTATGCCCAGCGTCTCTGATTCCCTGTTCATGAACAGGGCGACCCCTCGAAGTCTGATACCGGGGACTCCATCTCTACCGCATACCAGGAAGTGTGTTACTGGCATGTCGGTTAGGATCGTCTGTTGGTTTGTCCCTGTTGTTGGTACCGGTGGCGCTGTCACTGATGCTGGTTGTGTATTTGTGCTTTGATGTGTAACTGAAAGTGTTAGGTTTTGAGTAATTGTTGTTGATGTTGTGTTTGTAGTTGTGGGTAATCGATGTTCTGTATTTAGTGTAGGTGTTGTGTTTGTGTTTGTGGTGGGGGTACGAGTAGATGGTAGCCAGACTCGACTTCGTGCGGGGGCATCTGATTTGTTCGGCCCCGCTGCGGTTAAGGCAACTCTACTCGCGAATGCTAAGAATGGAGTCCTCGAAGCTGGCTTCTCCATAAAGTTGTGGAGTGAGGATTGATTTAACTGGAGCCCTGTTTTCCGCTCCAGTTCCATTCGTTCAAGGCAGAACCTTGGGCATTCGAAGAGAAGGTGCCAGACTGTTTCCTCGCAGCTCTGGTCGCAGACGCACGAGGGACTGTCCTTGAGGTGGAAGCGGTGGAGGTAAGCTGCAAAACCTCCGTGTCCCGTCAAGATTTGAGTATGGGCCGGTGTTAGGGTTGTGTCCCTAAGGATTCTTTTCGCCGCTATGACGTCTGGAAAGAACACCTTTGTTACCGCTCCTGTACTCGAGGACTCATACCTCGCTTGCCACTTCTTTACGGTCCCCTCCCGTATCTTCCTTCTCACGTATGATACGGGGACTTTGTCATAGTCCGCTGTCTCCTTTGTTAGGGCTGCCTCCCTTGCCAGCTCATCTGCTCGCTCATTCCCGGCAGTTCCCACGTGGGCCCTGAGCCAGAAAAGCCTCACTTTTCTACCCTCCTCTCTGATTTCTCGAATGAAACTCTTTATTTGAAGTGCCAGGTGGTGAGTAACAGACGGTCTCCTCAGCAGGTCGAGCGACGACCTTGAGTCACTCAGTATGCTTATGGAGGCCGCTTTAGATTCTCTTGCCAACCTGACAGCTCGAAAGAGTGCATACATTTCAGATTGGAAGACAGTATTGTAAGGCTCCAAGCCAAAAGTGCTGGACATGGACTCCTTTTCTCCTTCCCACCAAGTTAGGGCAGCTCCAACTTTCCCCTCTATCTTGCTGCCGTCAGTGTAGATTTGGGGGCCGGTAACTTTGTGAGTCTCTAAGGTTTCGGGATTCCAGTCTTCTAGGCGTGCGTACTCGGTTGTTGTGAGTCGCGCTGGATGAGGGTGATTTAAATAATTTATATTCCGTTCCAGCTCACGGCCCGGTGGTAGGAACTCTCGGGAATGGCCCTTCTTGATCTTGTAGAGGGTTGCTGCCTCAATCACCCGGAGATCTAATGGGAGTTGGCCTGACAGAACCAGTGCCGATGTCAGAGACACCGTGCGGTATGCCTTGCAGATCTTCTGCGCGAAACCCCGCTGTAGCGAATCAAACTGATTTCGTGTCATCAGTTTCTAGCCGCCGGGGCCCACGCACTCGCTGCATACATCACGATGGGCTCTATCACTGACACGTAAATCGTCCTGATTATCTCTCTATTGAGACCCCACGTCACCTTCGCTGCACATGCGAGTTGTTTATAGATGTCTGTAGCCTTTTTACAGATTGCAGACACGTGTGCATTAAAAGTGAGTTTGGCGTCAATAATGAGACCTAGCAGCTTGATCTCTTGGACCAGGCCCAGCCTTGTGCCCGACATGTGCAGAACCGGGTCGTCGTATTTAAGCTTTTTCGTTAAAACCATCGCATTTGTTTTATGCGCGGCAAAACGCAACTTATTTCGGGCGCCCCACTTCGACACTATGCTTAGCGTCTCATTGGCTTTTTGCTGCAGGGGACCGGTCTCGTGGTCCGAGAATACCAGGACGACGTCGTCTGCAAATGCTTGGCAATATACGCCCATACTAGCCAGTTTGTGAAGGAGTGAGTCTAGGATCAGGTTCCAGAACGTCGGACCGGCAATTGAGCCCTGGACGCATCCTTTGTTGGTTCCTTTCTCGCTAGTCGCTCTGGCGTAGTTGACCTTGACGTAGCGGTCTTCGGAGGTTAGGTTAGGTTAGGTTAGGTTAGGTTAGGTTAGGTTAGGTTAGGTTAGGTTAGGTTAGGTTAGGTTAGGTTAGGTTAGGTTAGGTTAGGTTAGGTTAGGTTAGGTTAGGTTAGGTTAGGTTAGGTTAGGTTAGGTTAGGTTAGGTTAGGTTAGGTTAGGTTAGGTTAGGTTAGGTTAGGTTAGGTTAGGTTTTTTTTTTTTTTTTTTTTTTTTTTTTTTTTTTTTTTTTTTTTTTTTTTTTTTATGGTGGCAGGAGTGGGAAATCCATCATGGACACCCAGACTGCCTTGTAGGAAGGCAGCCTGGATAGTGCCGGACTCCTACCGGCTAAAAACCACTCCTGCCATGCGAAGAGCTCCCCTGCCATCAAGCTGCGCAGGGTAGTTGTCAAGGGCTGTAGATTGATTCAATTATTGTATTTATTTACATTTTAATACATAATAATAATAATAAATAATAATAATAAATAATTCATTTTGATATAGTTTAGTCAATTGCAGTTTTTGTTCTAATGTTTATTGTCAAAAATAAAAAACATATAAAATAAAATAAAAAATAGTAATAAAATGATTTAGATGACTAGTATAATTATATAAGTCTCGTCAGCTATTTGTTCCGCCTGTTGACGGACTTTACAATTTTGACTACAAATTCAATAAATTTCATTTTGTTTGTTCTGTCTTTTATGAGAAGGCTGAGATTTTCTTTAGTTACAGATCTGCCGACTCTCATCTCGAGATCATGCCTGTGGGAGGAATACACAGGGCACTCCGTCAGCAGGTGGAGGACTGTCTCCTGCTTGTCGGGGTCGCAGGCGCACGCTGGGCTCTCCCTGCACTTGAAGCGAGTCAGGTACTCGGAGAACCCACCGTGCCCTGTTAGGGCCTGGGTCAGTTCCTGGGTCATCCCTATCTTTCGCACCGTCCTGTACGCCGCGATCGCACACGGGAAGAACAACTTCGTCGTGGCCGCCGTTTCCCCAGTACAATACCTCTGGTTCCATTCGTCCAGCGTTTCCATTCGGATCATACGCTTGACGAATGAAACCGGGCACTTATCATAGTGGGGTTGCCGCTTACACCTTAGGGCAGCCTCCTTTGCGAGCGAGTCGGCTCTCTCGTTACCCTCCAGCCCCGCATGAGCTTTGATCCAGAACAAGGAGACGCTCTTGTTCTGGATAGTGCTGTAGCGAATGGCGTCCCTTGTTTCTACTGCAAGGGCATGGAGGGCTGCGGGGTTCGCGACTGTTTGGAGAGCTGCCATGGAGTCACTGTAGATGGCGAACGCCGTCTCGGTCCTTCGGAGGACTTCCTTCGTGGCTTCGCAGAGGGCGAGGAGCTCCGCCTGGTAGACGGTACTATAAGACGGCAGCGCAAATTTGAGGGCCTTGACCTCGGTCTGGTCGGTCCACACCGACAGTGCGGCCCCGACCTTGCCCTCAATCTTGCTGCCGTCTGTAAAGATTCTCACCGCGTAGTCGCGGTGGTTATTATATTGTTCCTCGTCTACCAGACGTTGCAGTTCAATGGTCCTCTGCTCAGCCGGATGTGGCATCTCTAGTGCCGATGCCACACGCTCGATCTCTCTGTCTCCTAGCGCTGGATGGGGTAAACCCTTCTTGGCCTCATAAAGTGAGGCCGCCTCTCGGATCCGGAGGTCGAGAGGGAGTATCCCAGCCAGCACCAGTGCTGAGTGTAGGGAGACCGTGCGATAGGCTCGGCACAACTTCTGCGCGAAGCTCCTCTGGACGGCGTTCAGCTTTTTCTGGACTCCAACTTTGGTTGCGGCCGGCGACCATGCACTCGCCGCGTACAGGACGATGGGTTCGACTGCTGCTGTATAAATACAACGGATGACCTCAGGATGCAGACCCCAGCTGGCCCTTGCGGCCCTCGACAGCTGCTTATAGATACCGATGGCTCGGGAGCAGACGTTTGCGACGTGGGTGTTAAAGGTCAACTTGTGGTCGATGGTGAGACCGAGCAGTTTGATCTCCTCAGACATGCCAATGTCCACCCCACCCATTCTGAGACATGGGGTGTCATACTTAAGTTTGCGCGTTACCAGCATTGCTTTGGTCTTATGTGGCGCAAACTTAAGCTTGTTCGTGACACCCCATGTGCGTATATACTCAAGGGCGACATTGGCATCCCTCTGGATCTCAAGTGCCGTCTCCCCATCGAACACAAGAACGACATCGTCCGCAAACGCCTGACAGTAGACCCCCATGCTCTCCAGCTCCTTGATCAGCGGGTCGAGCACTAGGTTCCATAATATGGGACCACTGATAGACCCCTGGACGCATCCCTTCTCGGTCCTGGTTTTGTACTCCGCTCCCGCATACCTGACTCTCACCACTCTCTCGGTCAAGTAACTGTCCATGACCTTTCTCAAGTTCTCAGGACACTTTTCCTCTGCCAGACGGACTCGTATGATCGGCCACCATGCATTGTCAAAGGCTCCCTCTATATCCAAGGACACAATCGTGACAAGCCTCTTTGCATTGAGTCCGTCACGAATGTGCCCCATGAGTGTATAGAGGGAGTCCTCAGTGCTTTTCTGGGGCATAAAGCCGTACTGGCGAGTACTCATCCTGGGCAACAAATGGAACTTGAGTCGGGCCACGAGCAGTTTTTCGTATACCTTGCCGAGTACAGGCAAAAGCCCAATCGGCCTGTACGATTTCGGAGTGGTGTAGTCTTCCTTAGCGGGTTTGCGGAGGACAACGACTGTTGCCTCTTTCCAGGACCGTGGAAAGTGTCCATGCGCCAGGCACTTGTTCATCAAGCGCAGAACTAGGTCTGGGTCTATTTGAATCGCGTGGCCCCATATGTCCGCCGTCAGACCGTCGGAGCCGGGGGCCTTTTTAGGGTTAAACGAGGAGACTGCTCGCTTTAGCTCGTCGAGAGTGAACGGAGGGTCCCAGGTCTCAACTTGGTTCTCCCCGTTCACCTCTTCCGCTCTTTGCCGCACCTTTTTGTGCTCCTCGTTATCTCCCTCCGGACGGTCTTCCGGGTAGAACGATTGTGCTAGAAACCTCGCTGACTCTTCGGGGCCTAAAGTCTTTGCATCCCTCACCATCGGTATGTCCTCCTCTCTCTTTTCTGTCCTCCGGATTACCCTGTATATTCCCTCCCACAGGCCTTCTCGGTCTTGTTTCTCACAGAAACCCTTCCAACTCTCGACCTTTGCTTTGGTTACTGCTTTTTCGTACTCTTCTTTCTGTTTCAGGTACTCCTCAACAACCTTTGGTCTACGAACCGGCGCTGCACAACGGATCCTCCGCTTTTTGGTGGCAACCTGTCTCTTCAGGCTGGCGAGTTCGTCAGACCACCACGGCACGGTTAACTTCTCGACCGTCTTCTTCCTGGGCATCACTTTGGCACAGGCGCCTTGTACCGCCGTCGTCAGTTCCTCGACTACCAGGTCTAATTGGTGCACGCTGTCGATTTGATCGAACAGGCTTACTGTTAGATTGTTGTTCTGCATAATTTGGGCCAGTTTCTTACGAAACTGGCCCCAATTTGCTTTCTTTGTATTGTAGATCCTGGTAGTCCGGTGTACCGTGATGCCCACAGACTTTTCGAGGTTAATGAAGAACTCTATGCCGTTGTGGTCTGACCCCGTCAGGTCATCGACGACTCGCCAGCCGTCGGTCACCGTCAGCATATCCGCTGTGCAGGCTGTGACGTCGACGCAGCTCGTGTAACGTCTGTTACCACGAACTACGTCGAAGGTTGGAGTTTCCCCTCTGTTGAGTATTTGCAGTCCAAGCTGGTCGAGAGCTCCCAGCATCTCGTCGCCTCTGCTATTAGTCTCACTGCTGCCCCACCAAACACTCCAGGCGTTGGCGTCTCCTCCCATTATGAGCTTATGCGGGCCGGTCTCGCTTTCCACCTTCCTAAGGCTGTCCAGGTATGGCCCTAAGGGCTGATCTGGCTCAAAGTAGAACGAGACCAGAGTTACTTTCCAGGCACCAGTTTGGATCCCCACCACGACGATGTTTTCCGTGGTGAGTTCTGGGTACTGTCGAACGGCCAACTTTGGGTCAAAGACGGCTATGGCCGCTTTGACAGTCCCTTCTCCTTGCCTGGTGCTCTGGAAGATTCGGACGCCTCTGATCCCGGTCATCCTTTTAGCATTGCCCACGTAGGGCTCCTGGATCAGCGCTGCGGTGGCTTTGCGCTGCTCGGCCTCGATCATAAGCTCATGGGTCGCCAGTCTCTTCCTTTGAAGATTCACCTGGAGTATCTTGTGCGGCAGTGTGTCCACTGGGACCACCTTAGCAGTAGGCGACGGACGCGCGTGCCAGCCTATCCCATCTGACTCGAACAGGACACTCGGGGTTGAACGCGTTGTGGTCCGTCTTCTCCATCTTCGCCTTGACGCAGTTATGGCATTTTGGGGTATCCGCCTTTAGCCACTGGGCACACTCTGCACGCAGGTGAGGGCCTCCGCAATGGCTGCATAAGTCGGCGGACTCTTTACAGAGTCGCCGACTATGCCCGTAACCTAGGCACCTCGTGCACTGCACCAGTGGCGACTGATCGTCAACGAAGACGGTCTGAAGATCGATACGCGCTCTCCCCTTATCGAGCATCCTGTTGTAGACAGTCGGGGACGTGCTGACTACCACGTTCTGGGTCTGAGGGTTTCTGGAGTTTCTCTTGTATTTAATGCTGAGTCGGTCTTCCCCGTTGTCGAGGCCGCGGAAAACATCGCGGTTCTGACTCCGTAGCGCTCCCAGCATCTCCTCGTCAGAGTGAATGCGGAGGACGCCCCGAAGGATCAGCAACGGATCCTTGTTCTTCACGTCCTCGACAACGAGATGATCTCCTGCCTTCTCAATTCTTTGTCTAACCCGATTCCTTTCCTCGACCGACCTACATCCCATAATAACTTTTCTGTCTTTAGCCCTTCGCACGCTTTCCACTTCCACTCCTCCATCCTTGGCCTTAACTGCCTCCCTGATCTTTCTTATAACTTCCTCTCCTGTATCGTCTTCATTCTTAGACGTCACCACTATCGAGTGCAGCGCGGTCCTTCCTGGGGTCTGCCTTTTCGGTGGACCCGCCGCTACACTCGCGTAAGTGGCCGTCTTCTCTATCAGTTCCCCCTGCCTCTCCATCACCTGCCGCAGACTCTCCATCTTCTCGCTGCTCTCCTTCACCAGCGCGCTATGCTCCGCTAGTGAAGCGAGCAACGAGTTAACCTCCGAGAGGATTTTGGGAGCCTCTGGCGGAGGTATGGCCTTAATGACCTCCTCCCTTGCCAGTTCAGCCCCCTTTAAAAGTGTTGCAGCCGCCGCCTCCTCCTTCACGAGCTGGTACAGCCGCTCCACGGTTAGGTTAGGTTAGGTTAGGTTAGGTTAGGTTAGGTTAGGTTAGGTTAGGTTAGGTTAGGTTAGGTTAGGTTAGGTTAGGTTAGGTTAGGTTAGGTTAGGTTAGGTTAGGTTAGGTTAGGTTAGGTTAGGTTAGGTTAGGTTAGGTTAGGTTAGGTTAGGTTAGGTTAGGTTAGGTTAGGTTAGGTTAGGTTAGGTTAGGTTAGGTTAGGTTAGGTTAGGTTAGGTTAGGTTAGGTTAGGTTAGGTTAGGTTAGGTTAGGTTAGGTTAGGTTAGGTTAGGTTAGGTTAGGTTAGGTTAGGTTAGGTTAGGTTAGGTTAGGTTAGGTTAGGTTAGGTTAGGTTAGGTTAGGTTAGGTTAGGTTAGGTTAGGTTAGGTTAGGTTAGGTTAGGTTAGGTTAGGTTAGGTTAGGTTAGGTTAGGTTAGGTTAGGTTAGGTTAGGTTAGGTTAGGTTAGGTTAGGTTAGGTTAGGTTAGGTTAGGTTAGGTTAGGTTAGGTTAGGTTAGGTTAGGTTAGGTTAGGTTAGGTTAGGTTAGGTTAGGTTAGGTTAGGTTAGGTTAGGTTAGGTTAGGTTAGGTTAGGTTAGGTTAGGTTAGGTTAGGTTAGGTTAGGTTAGGTTAGGTTAGGTTAGGTTAGGTTAGGTTAGGTTAGGTTAGGTTAGGTTAGGTTAGGTTAGGTTAGGTTAGGTTAGGTTAGGTTAGGTTAGGTTAGGTTAGGTTAGGTTAGGTTAGGTTAGGTTAGGTTAGGTTAGGTTAGGTTAGGTTAGGTTAGGTTAGGTTAGGTTAGGTTAGGTTAGGTTAGGTTAGGTTAGGTTAGGTTAGGTTAGGTTAGGTTAGGTTAGGTTAGGTTAGGTTAGGTTAGGTTAGGTTAGGTTAGGTTAGGTTAGGTTAGGTTAGGTTAGTTTAGGTTAGGTTAGGTTAGGTTAGGTTAGGTTAGGTTAGGTTAGGTTAGGTTAGGTTAGGTTAGGTTAGGTTAGGTTAGGTTAGGTTAGGTTAGGTTAGGTTAGGTTAGGTTAGGTTAGGTTAGGTTAGGTTAGGTTAGGTTAGGTTAGGTTAGGTTAGGTTAGGTTAGGTTAGGTTAGGTTAGGTTAGGTTAGGTTAGGTTAGGTTAGGTTAGGTTAGGTTAGGTTAGGTTAGGTTAGGTTAGGTTAGGTTAGGTTAGGTTAGGTTAGGTTAGGTTAGGTTAGGTTAGGTTAGGTTAGGTTAGGTTAGGTTAGGTTAGGTTAGGTTAGGTTAGGTTAGGTTAGGTTAGGTTAGGTTAGGTTAGGTTAGGTTAGGTTAGGTTAGGTTAGGTTAGGTTAGGTTAGGTTAGGTTAGGTTAGGTTAGGTTAGGTTAGGTTAGGTTAGGTTAGGTTAGGTTAGGTTAGGTTAGGTTAGGTTAGGTTAGGTTAGGTTAGGTTAGGTTAGGTTAGGTTAGGTTAGGTTAGGTTAGGTTAGGTTAGGTTAGGTTAGGTTAGGTTAGGTTAGGTTAGGTTAGGTTAGGTTAGGTTAGGTTAGGTTAGGTTAGGTTAGGTTAGGTTAGGTTAGGTTAGGTTAGGTTAGGTTAGGTTAGGTTAGGTTAGGTTAGGTTAGGTTAGGTTAGGTTAGGTTAGGTTAGGTTAGGTTAGGTTAGGTTAGGTTAGGTTAGGTTAGGTTAGGTTAGGTTAGGTTAGGTTAGGTTAGGTTAGGTTAGGTTAGGTTAGGTTAGGTTAGGTTAGGTTAGGTTAGGTTAGGTTAGGTTAGGTTAGGTTAGGTTAGGTTAGGTTAGGTTAGGTTAGGTTAGGTTAGGTTAGGTTAGGTTAGGTTAGGTTAGGTTAGGTTAGGTTAGGTTAGGTTAGGTTAGGTTAGGTTAGGTTAGGTTAGGTTAGGTTAGGTTAGGTTAGGTTAGGTTAGGTTAGGTTAGGTTAGGTTAGGTTAGGTTAGGTTAGGTTAGGTTAGGTTAGGTTAGGTTAGGTTAGGTTAGGTTAGGTTAGGTTAGGTTAGGTTAGGTTAGGTTAGGTTAGGTTAGGTTAGGTTAGGTTAGGTTAGGTTAGGTTAGGTTAGGTTAGGTTAGGTTAGGTTAGGTTAGGTTAGGTTAGGTTAGGTTAGGTTAGGTTAGGTTAGGTTAGGTTAGGTTAGGTTAGGTTAGGTTAGGTTAGGTTAGGTTAGGTTAGGTTAGGTTAGGTTAGGTTAGGTTAGGTTAGGTTAGGTTAGGTTAGGTTAGGTTAGGTTAGGTTAGGTTAGGTTAGGTTAGGTTAGGTTAGGTTAGGTTAGGTTAGGTTAGGTTAGGTTAGGTTAGGTTAGGTTAGGTTAGGTTAGGTTAGGTTAGGTTAGGTTAGGTTAGGTTAGGTTAGGTTAGGTTAGGTTAGGTTAGGTTAGGTTAGGTTAGGTTAGGTAGGTAGGTTAGGTTAGGTTAGGTTAGGTTAGGTTAGGTTAGGTTAGGTTAGGTTAGGTTAGGTTAGGTTAGGTTAGGTTAGGTTAGGTTAGGTTAGGTTAGGTTAGGTTAGGTTAGGTTAGGTTAGGTTAGGTTAGGTTAGGTTAGGTAGGTTAGGTTAGGTTAGGTTAGGTTAGGTTAGGTTAGGTTAGGTTAGGTTAGGTTAGGTTAGGTTAGGTTAGGTTAGGTTAGGTTAGGTTAGGTTAGGTTAGGTTAGGTTGTAGGTTAGGTTAGGTTAGGTTAGGTTAGGTTAGGTTAGGTTAGGTTAGGTTAGGTTAGGTTAGGTTAGGTTAGGTTAGGTTAGGTTAGGTAGTTAGGTTAGGTTAGGTTAGGTTAGGTTAGGTTAGGTTAGGTTAGGTTAGGTTAGGTTAGGTTAGGTTAGGTTAGGTTAGGTTAGGTTAGGTTGGTAGGTTAGGTTAGGTTAGGTTAGGTTAGGTTAGGTTGGTTAGGTTAGGTTAGGTTAGGTTAGGTTAGGTGTGGTAGGTTAGGTTAGGTTAGGGTTAGGTGTAGGTTAGGTTAGGTTAGGTTAGGTTAGGTTAGGTTGGGTTAGGGTTAGGTTAGGTTAGGTGGTAGGGTGGTTGGGTTTAGGTTAGGTTAGGTTAGGTTAGGTTAGGTTAGGTTAGGTTAGGTTAGGTTAGGTTAGGTGAGGTTAGGTTCGGTTAGGTTAGGTTAGGTTAGGTGTAGGGGGTGGTCGGTGTTAGGTAGTAGGTTAGGTTAGGTTAGGTAGGTTAGGTTAGTGGTTAGGTTCGGTTCGGTTAGGTTTCGGTTAGGTTAGGTTAGGTTAGGTTAAGGTTAGGTTAGGTTAGGTTAGGTAGGTTAGGTTCGGTAGGTAGGGTTAGGTGAGTTAGGTTAGGTTAGGTTAGGTTAGGTTAGGTTAGGTTAGGTGTAGGTTAGGTTTAGGTTAGGGTAGGTTAGTTGGTTAGGTTAGGTTAGGGTGTTTAGGGTTAGGT